>CAMRHE010000720.1:0-387500 GCA_947044405.1 Leptodactylus fallax | reverse complement strand
ATACTAACCATACCCCTATACTAACCATACCCCTATACTAACCATACCCCTATACTAACCATAACCCTATACTAACCATACCCCTATACTAACTATACCCTTATACTAACCATACCCCTATACTAACTATACCCTTATACTAACCATACCCCTATACTAACCATACGCCTATACTAACCATACCCCTATACTAACCATACCCCTATACTAACCATACCCCTATACTAACCATACCCCTATACTAACCATACCCCTATACTAACCATACCCCTATACTAACTATACCCTTATACTAACCATACCCCTATACTAACCATACCCCTATACTAACCATACCCCTATACTAACCATACCCCTATACTAACCATACCCCTATACTAACCATACGCCTATACTAACCATACCCCTATACTAACCATACCCCTATACTAACCATACCCCTATACTAACTATACCCTTATACTAACCATACCCCTATACTAACCATACGCCTATACTAACCATACCCCTATACTAACCATACGCCTATACTAACCATACCCCTATACTAACTATACCCTTATACTCACAGAAAGCTTGGACCAGTTTGCCTAAATAAACACAGATCCCATACCAAATCCCCTAAAAATATAGAAACCAGGCCAGTAAAAAATACAAACCCGTGACCTGACCCCCCCCCCTCAAAAACTGAAACTAGACTATAAAAAATAGAGATCGCAGATCGCCTTAAAAATATAGACATCCGACCACTAAAAAAAATATAGACCCCCTACAAAACACAAATCCCAGAGCAGACTCCATACACATACCGACCCCAGAACCCCAGTATTTACAGATGGCAGAGGTCAGTGCCCCTTTACACCCCTCAGACCAGACGGTCATACTGTATACTGACCTCCACATGAGATTAGGGTCCCGCTATGGGGAGAGGTGAGTACGGGGGCCACCTGGGGGATTTTCTGGCTCTTCTTCCCTGAGCCTTACAGACATCTTGAGATCAGACTATGACATAGAAGATTTGATGGGCCTTTAACCCATTCAGTCATTTCTTCCCATAATGTTGGGCTTTGATTGCTCATAGAGGTTGTCACCCAGCTTTCCTGGACTCCTGAATGTCTGACTAGTTTGGCTACCTGCGTCGTCCTCCTTTCCCACATACATAGTGAATATCATGACTATAAGAGCCTGTGTGATGATATCTATCGTGTGCCTGCTCTGTCTGTGTCCCTATGAGGGCGCCATTAATTGCTAGGATTAATGATGCGGTAGACAAAGGGACACTAAGCCTTGTTTATTGACAGAGTTGGCGGTGAGTTATTAGGAGCGGCTTCCTACGGATTAATGAGGGTTGTCCTGACGGAGTCATTACATGCGCGGTCACTCGGGGACTGACGGATAACGGTGACCGCAGTATCAGGACAGATAAATGGAAGCCTAATACACAAAGACATCACCGCTCAATGACTATAGTACCAGCGCGTCACCACAGGGGGCACTGCAGAGCCACGCCACTCTGCCAACGTCTACGCCATACCTGCCATCTGCAAATAATACAAAACCAAGATATTACTGCCATACAGTGCCCACATATCTATATAATAATACCATCATATAACGCACATACAGTATATCTATCACATGTAATACCATCATATAGTGCCCACATATCTATCATATATAATAATACCATCATATAACGCACATACAGTATATCTATCACATGTAATACCATCATATAGTGCCCACATATCTATCACATATAATAATACCATCATATAACGCACATATAGTATATCTATCACATGTAATACCAACATATAGTGCCCACATATCTATCACATATAATAATACCATCATATAACGCACATACAGTATATCTATCACATGTGATACCATCATATAGTGCTCTCATATCTATCACATGTAATACCATCATATAGTGCCCGCATATCTATCACATATAATAATACCATATAGTGCCCACATATCTATATAATAATACCATCATATAACGCACATACAGTATATCTATCACATGTAATACCATCATATAGTGCCCACATATCTATCACATATAATAATACCATCATATAGTGCCCACATATCTATCACATATAATAATACCATCATATAACGCACATACAGTATATCTATTACATATAATACCATCATATAGTGCTCTCATATCTATCACATGTAATACCATCATATAGTGCCCACATATCTATCACATATAATAATACCATCATATAACGCACATACAGTATATCTATCACATGTAATACCATCATATAGTGCTCTCATATCTATCACATGTAATAATACCATATAGTGCTCTCATATCTATTACATATAATAATACCATATAGTGCTCTCATATCTATCACATATAATAATACCATATAGTGCTCTCATATCTATCACATATAATAATACCATCATATAGTGCCCACATATCTATCACACGTAATACCATCATATAGTGCCCACATATCTATTACATATAATACCATCATATAGTGCCCACATATCTATCACACGTAATACCATCATATAGTGCCCACATATCTATTACATATAATACCATCATATAGTGCCCACATATCTATTACATATAATACCATCATATAGTGCTCACATATCTATCACACGTAATACCATCATATAGTGCCCACATATCTATTACATATAATACCATCATATAGTGCCCACATATCTATCACACGTAATAATACCATATAGTGCCCACATATCTATCACACGTAATAACATCATATGATGCAGTATCTATATAATACTCCCTTACGGAGTCCACATAATACTGTCATATAGTTTAATGCTGTAGATCAACTCTCAAATGATAATCTTGGATGATTTTCGGGTGTATTTTACTCTTGGGTAGTAAATGGGTTAATGATGACAGTCCCTGATGGTCTGGGGGGAGGGGGTAATTAATAATGCCCCATTAGAGCAGACTGTGGGCGGTATAATACAGACGACACCCGCTCACTGCCATCTATATTACAGGGTAGAACTTAAAGGGGTGTTATGGTATGATAAGATAACTTGAAGGAGTCTGGGAGAACTGAGTGGCAACCTCTGTGGGGCTTGTTATAACGGCACAGTCACCCAGCTTTCCCAGGAGAGGACACCTCTAGGACGAATGATTATACAATACTGAGCCTCATGTATCTCAGAGTACACGATGTGTCAGTAATAATAATCCACTAATCCAAATGTGCTCAAAATCTGCCCCTACGTTGATCCGGAGACCTTGGGGCCGAGCGCTCAGGAGTGGACATTAGTGACAGAGACCCCGCAGGCGGCAGGGATTACCGCCATCATAATCTTAGCAGGATGTTCTGTGCCGTTATCTAATGCACCTTCATTACAGTGATTATCAGCGACGGCCCCAGAAATCCTCATTACAATTATAGACATTAGCAGGACAGGACGCCAAATGAAAGGGTAATGAAAAAGACGCGGCCAGAACCAACCAATCAGAAGTGACGGCGGCGAATTAATCAGCTCATATGGCGCCCGAGCACGGCTTGGAAATCCCAAGTGACAGCAGGACACAACAAAGTGACACTCTGCAGGCAGCTCTCTGCTTTCCCAAAAGTCACCATCGGGGCCTACAACCTGTGGCTGGTCCGTCATACGTGGCAAATGCAACTTGTCTCAGCAGGTCCAAGTAGACCGCGGTGCCAGCAGCCAGCGGGCACCAGCAGGGGCGTAACCTCAACCTGTGAGTCCCAGTACAATCTGCCATGGGGCCCCTACCTCCTTTGTATCGTTTAAAATAATGGTATATTTAGGCCACGACCCCACATTGCAAAAACGCAGCTTTTAGGCCGCGGCGAATCCCAACCACACTGCGGAAAAAAACACGATGCGTTTCTGCGGCGGTCTTTTCCGCAGCGTTTTTTTGTCTGCGGCTCACTACGTGGGGCCTTAGTCTTAAAAGGGTTTTTTAGCCCCAGATCAAATTGTCATTCTGATCCCCTATCCTGTGGATAAGTCATGAGTATGAAAATTCAATATGTGGCTGGAAAACCACTTTAATGAGGCAGAGGGACTTTGAGGCCCCCTCAGGGTCCAGGCCCAGTATGGACCGCTACCTCTGAAGCCCCTAAAGCTACAACCCTGATACCGGCATCTCCCACTAACTTAGTTTAAAGAGGACCTTTCACCACCTCCAACAAGTCCAGCTTTTTCAATTAGTAGTCGCCGCTCCACTAATTGGAAAATTTTCTCTAGCCCCCACCATTCCTGAACAATCAATGCTGTTAGTTTTGGTATCTGATATACTATTTAGTCTCTGTACTGTAAGGAGGTTGGTATCAGTCAGACAAGTGGGTGTGATTCTGAGCTCTGAGACTGGCTGCCTCTGATTAGAGGTCTGAGTCACGCCCCTTGCCTGACACCGCCCACCTGACATTACAGAGTCTAAATAACACATCAGACACCAAAACTAACTGCACTTGTTACTCTGGAATGGTGGGGGCTAAAGAGAAAATTCCAACTATTTTCACATGGTAAGAACCTGAATTTGTGGAATTGGTAAAAGGTTCTCTTTAACTCTTTAACTTCTTCAGCACTTTCTGCCACCTGTCTTTCAGCACGCCCTTCCTGGCTGGCTCTTAAGCAGCCAATCTCTTCTACGTTTAGGCACCTTCTCCCACAGAAAGGTGCCTGAGCAATAAGGTTCCTAGCTTGGTAGTGTAAAGGCGTTCATTATGTAGTCTGATCACCCTAGTCCTGACCTCTGCCTCTTTACCCATCTCTGAATCTGATCCGCTGCCAATTAACCGTACTGACTCTGTGCCACCTGCCCTGACCTTTGCCTGAAAACAGTTACGAATGTGCCCTACCTGTCCTGACCTCGGCTTGTCCATTGACCACGTCTCTGCCGGTCCCTCCCATCTCTTGACCCATGTGCTAAGGGTAGTGATAGGCCAGATCCCTATATGACGGTCCACACCCACAGGTGTCTATAGTACCTGCTACTTCCTATTTCTATTGATACCATCGATAACCAGGAGGGTTATTTTCGCGGGGTCAGATGTACTTTTTATTGATATCATTTTGTTAACAGCACAGCGGATGTCAGGAAGGGGTTAAAGGCCATGTACGTTCCCCGGGTATTTTGAGAAATGTTATAGACATTAGTTCTTGCTGTAACAGTTCCTTGTCGTAAAACCTTAAAGGGTTAAATGAACCGTAAATGTGCAAAATGTTACAAAAAATATATAATATCTTCGCAAATAATAATAATAATAAAATGATGATGCACAAAATCACAGTGAACAAAATAAATACAGCGATTCCTCATACCGTTACTAATGGCTACGACGATGTGTAAATGAGACTTGCTCCAACCACAAACATTAAAAAAAGATTCACCTCAAAAATTTGAAAAAAAAAGTGAAAGCAAGAGTTCAGCTCTAGACTACTTTGTTGCCACGACGATTAGCGTTACCAAAGTGCTCCCTCCGTCGTCATGGTGACGAGCTTAGCGACAGTTTACCGAAGCCGCTAGTGGACATTCTACCTAAAAGCGTTCGGTAGCGCAGAAGACTGTTGTTATGACGACTGAGCGTTGTCACATGATCAGCTCTGTGACGTCCTACTACTAACGGTCGTCATGGTGACGGCCTGAGCGTCCATCCTACGGCGGCCGGTAGAGGAAAATCTAGACAAGATCGCTCACCTGCAGTCTGACAAGGCGGTGTAATAACAACCCTCACCTAGTATATACAGCCGCCCGGGAGCAGGTAGGTGGTATACAGGTGTTATAGCATTGCATGTAATAGCGGGAAGAGACATTTAGTTGTCAGAGTATGCTGAGACTTGTAGTTCACCTACAGCAGTGGGTTCTCTGGTTACATGATACTGGTCGTGGTGTAAGCAGGTTATGATGGAGTCCTGTGATCTGTACTGAATAGAATCATATCATTTACAATATCTAGTAATATCTAGTTGTTTTTCAGTACAAAAAATGGCGCCCACCTGATGTGTACAGGCATAGACTAGACCGGGTATAGAAATACAGACCCCAGACCAGAGCCCTAAATACAGACCCCAGACCAGACCCCTAAACTAATACAGACCCCAGACCAGACCTCTAAACTAATACAGACCCCAGACCAGACCCCTAAATACAGACCCCAGACCAGACCCCTAAACTAATACAGACCCCAGACCAGACCCCTAAATACAGACCCCAGACCAGACCCCTAAATACAGACCCCAGACCAGATCCCTAAACTAATACAGACCCCAGACCAGACCCCTAAACTAATACAGACCCCAGACCAGACCTCTAAACTAATACAGACCCCAGACCAGACCCCCTAAACTAATACAGAGCCCAGACCAGACCCCTAAACTAATACAGACCCCAGACCAGACCCCTAAACTAATACAGACCCCGGACCAGACCCCTAAACAGATTCAGACCCCAGACCAGACCCCTAAACTAATACAGAGCCCAGACCAGACCCCTAAACTAATACAGAGCCCAGACCAGAACCCTAAGCTAATACAGACCCCAGACCAGACCCCTAAACTAATACAGACCCCAGACCAGACCTCTAAACTAATACAGACCCTAGACCAGACCCCTAAACTAATACAGACCCCAGACCAGACCCCTAAACTAATACAGACCCCAGACCAGACCTCTAAACTAATACAGACCCCATACTAGACCCCTAAACTAATACAGACCCCAGACCAGACCCCTAAACTAATACAGACCCCAGACCAGACCTCTAAACTAATACAGACCCCAGACCAGACCCCTAAATACAGACCCCAGACCAGACCCCTAAACTAATACAGACCCCAGACCAGACCCCTAAATACAGACCCCAGACCAGACCCCTAAATACAGACCCCAGACCAGATCCCTAAACTAATACAGACCCCAGACCAGACCCCTAAACTAATACAGACCCCAGACCAGACCTCTAAACTAATACAGACCCTAGACCAGACCCCTAAACTAATACAGACCCCAGACCAGACCTCTAAACTAATACAGACCCTAGACCAGACCCCTAAACTAATACAGACCCCAGACCAGACCCCTAAACTAATACAGACCCCAGACCAGACCCCTATACTAATCCAGACCCCAGACCAGACCCCTAAACTAATACAGACCCCAGACCAGACCCCTAAACTAATACAGAGCCCAGACCAGACCTCTAAACTAATACAGAGCCCAGACCAGACCCCTAAATACAGACCCCAGACCATACCCCTAAACTAATACAGAGCCCAGACCAGACCTCTAAACTAATACAGAGCCCAGACCAGACCCCTAAATACAGACCCCAGACCAGACCCCTAAACTAATACAGACCCCAGACCAGACCCCTAAACTAATACAGACCCCAGACCAGACCCCTAAACTAATACAGACCCCAGACCAGACCCCTAAACTAATACAGACCCCAGACCAGACCCCTAAACTAATACAGACCCTAGACCAGACCCCTAAACTAATACAGACCCCAGACCAGACCCCTAAACTAATACAGACCCTAGACCAGACCCCTAAACTAATACAAACCCCAGACCAGACCCCTAAACTAATACAGACCCCAGACCCCTAAACTAATACAGACCCCAGACCAGACCCCTAAACTAATACAGACCCTAGACCAGACCCCTAAACTAATACAGACCCCAGACCAGACCCCTAAACTAATACAGACCCCAGACCAGACCCCTAAACTTATACAGACCCCAGACCAGACCCCTAAACTAATACAGACCCCAGACCAGACCCCTAACTAATACAGACCCCAGACCAGACCCCTAAACTAATACAGACCCCAGACCCCTAAACTAATACAGACCCCAGACCAGACCCCTAAACTAATACAGACCCCAGACCAGACCCGTAAACTAATACAGACCCCAGACCAGACCCCTAAACTAATACAGACCCCAGACCAGACCCCTAAACTAATACAAACCCCGGACCAGACCCCTAAACAGATTCAGACCCCAGACCAGACCCCTAAACTAATACAGAGCCCAGACCAGACCCCTAAACTAATACAGAGCCCAGACCAGAACCCTAAACTAATACAGACCCCAGACCAGACCCCTAAACTAATACAGACCCCAGACCAGACCCCTAAACTAATACAGACCCCAGACCCCTAAACTAACACAGACCCCAGACCAGACCCCTAAACTAATACAGACCCCAGACCAGACCCCTAAACTAATACAGACCCCAGACCAGACCCCTAAACTAATACAGACCCCAGACCAGACCCCTAAACTAATACAGACCCTAGACCAGACCCCTAAACTAATACAGACCCCAGACCAGACCCCTAAACTAATACAGACCCTAGACCAGACCCCTAAACTAATACAAACCCCAGACCAGACCCCTAAACTAATACAGACCCCAGACCCCTAAACTAATACAGACCCCAGACCAGACCCCTAAACTAATACAGACCCTAGACCAGACCCCTAAACTAATACAGACCCCAGACCAGACCCCTAAACTAATACAGACCCTAGACCAGACCCCTAAACTAATACAAACCCCAGACCAGACCCCTAAACTAATACAGACCCCAGACCCCTAAACTAATACAGACCCCAGACCAGACCCCTAAACTAATACAGACCCCAGACCAGACCCGTAAACTAATACAGACCCCAGACCAGACCCCTAAACTAATACAGACCCCAGACCAGACCCCTAAACTAATACAAACCCCGGACCAGACCCCTAAACAGATTCAGACCCCAGACCAGACCCCTAAACTAATACAGAGCCCAGACCAGACCCCTAAACTAATACAGACCCCAGACCAGACCCCTAAACTAATACAGACCCCAGACCAGACCCCTAAACTAATACAGACCCCAGACCAGACCCCTAAACTAATACAGACCCCAGACCCGACCTCTAAACTAATACAGACCCCAGACCAGACCCCTAAACTTATACAGACCCCAGACCAGACCCCTAAACTAATACAGAGCCCAGACCAGACCCCTAAACTAATACAGACCCCAGACCAGACCCCTAAACTAATACAGACCCCAGACCCCTAAACTAATACAGACCCCAGACCAGACCCCCTAAACAGATTCATGCCACAAGCAAAACCTGAAATACACATTTCTAAACTACAAGAGACCCAGAGCAGACGCCCTTAAAGGGGTTGTTCAAAACTTTATATTAATGATCTATCCTTAGGATAGGTCACCAGTGTGAGATCTGTGGGGTCCAGCACCCAGACCTCCCGCCAATCATCTCTTCCCTGTGTTCGGAGCTGTAGGTAGATGACTCTGCGCACTGTAGTCTGGCGGTGCTGCCGAGTTGTCACCGTGCTGGCTGGCCGCAGAACTGGAGGCAGCAGTTTGGGGGCACCCTAGGACGGCCTTGTCTTCTCTCCACATTCATCTCTTACGTCATGGTATGAGCGCTCTTCTGCCACTTGACGATTGCTCTATATTATTTCCAAAAAAATTCCAACCTCCCTATAAGAATACTGACTGTAACATACAGACATATGAAAAAGTTTGGGCACCCCTATTAATCTTAATCATTTTTAGTTCTAAATATTTGGGTGTTTGCAAGAGCCATTTCAATTTGATATATCTAATAACTGATGGACACAGTAATATTTCAGGATTGAAATGAGGTTTATTGTACTAACAGAAAATGTGCAATATGCATTAAACCAAAATTTGACTGGTGCAAAAATTTGGGTACCCTTATTTTATTGATTTGAATACTCCTAACTACTTTTTACTGACTTACTGAAGCACAAAATTGGTTTTGTAACCTCACTGAGCTTTGAACTTCATTGCCAGGTGTATCCAATCATGAGAAAAGGTATTTAAGGTGGCCAATTGCAAGTTGTTCTCCTATTTGAATCTCCTCTGAAGAGTGGCATCATGGGCTCCTCAAAACAACTCTCAAATGATCTGAAAACAAAGATTGTTCAACATAGTTGTTCAGGGGAAGGATACAAAAAGTTGTCTCAGAGATTTAACCTGTCAGTTTCCACTGTGAGGAACATAGTAAGGAAATGGAAGACCACAGGGACAGTTCTTGTTAAGCCCAGAAGTGGCAGGCCAAGAAAAATATCAGAAAGGCAGAGAAGAAGAATGGTGAGAACAGTCAAGGACAATCCACAGACCACCTCCAAAGAGCTGCAGCATCATCTTGCTGCAGATGGTGTCACTGTGCATCGGTCAACAATACAGCACACTTTGCACAAGGAGAAGCTGTATGGGAGAGTGATGCGAAAGAAGCCGTTTCTGAAAGCACGCCACAAACAGAGTCGCCTGAGGTATGCAAAAGCACATTTGGACAAGCCAGCTTCATTTTGGAAGAAGGTCCTGTGGACTGATGAAACAAAGATTGAGTTGTTTGGTCATACAAAAAGGCGTTATGCATGGCGTCAAAAAAACACAGCATTCCAAGAAAAACACTTGCTACCCACTGTAAAATTTGGTGGAGGTTCCATCATGCTTTGGGGCTGTGTGGCCAATGCCGGCACCGGGAATCTTGTTAAAGTTGAGGGTCGCATGGATTCAACTCAGTATCAGCAGATTCTTGAGAATAATGTACAAGAATCAGTGACGAATTTGAAGTTACGCCGGGGATGGATATTTCAGCAAGACAATGATCCAAATCTACTCAGGCATTCATGCAGAGGAACAATTACAATGTTCTGGAATGGCCATCCCAGTCCCCAGACCTGAATATCATTGAACATCTGTGGGATAATTTGAAGCGGGCTGTCCATGCTCGGCGACCATCAAACTTAACTGAACTGGAATTGTTTTATAAAGAGGAATGGTCAAAAATACCTTCATCCAGGATCCAGGAACTGATTAAAAGCTACAGGAAGCGACTAGAGGCTGTTATTTTTGCAAAAGGAGGATCTACTAAATATTAATGTCACTTTTCTGTTGAGGTGCCCATACTTTTGCACCGGTCAAATTTTGGTTTAATGCATATTGCACATTTTCTGTTAGTACAATAAACCTCATTTCAATCCTGAAATATTACTGTGTCCATCAGTTATTAGATATATCAAATTGAAATGGCTGTTGCAAACACCCAAATATTTAGAACTAAAAATGGTTAAGATTAATAGGGGTGCCCAAACTTTTTCATATGACTGTATATAACATATACTGGACTGACTCTGAAGGCAGCTCTGTATAATAAGTTCTACCACTTCTGAGGATCTGTTACAATTGTGCCCAGTCTAGATCATCCTCAGTCTGGGTTCTTACATATTATCTGCACTGATACACTGTAACAAACCATCAGGACAGGAGAGAGACTTGTGCTGCTGATGTTTTCAGCTTCTATAGGAGTGGAATTACACTGTGTTCCAAATTATTATGCAAATAATATTTTCTCATATTTTCCAAAATTACCTATATGAATTGCAGTCATTGTAATTTTCCAGTCATCAACTATTCGAGTATAATTGAAAGGTTTTTGAACAAACTGCCTATGATAACAGTATATTTAAAAAAAAAAATAAACACTCAAAATCCATGTTTAAAATTATTATGCACAGCAGAATTTGCAACCTTTTCATTTTTATTAAGAACAAAAAAATGGTCATTGTGAAATTCTAAGCATTAGCAGGTTATTACAAACTGAAATCAAACAGTTTTCAAGCCAAAACTTTATTGGAGGTGATGATACATTTGCACATAGGACCCCTTGTTCGAAAGAAGCTTCTGAACTCTCTCGTCCATCGAATTTGTCAGTTTTTGGATGGTTTCTGCTTCAATTGTTTTGCATGAGGACAGAATCCCCTCCCAGAGCTGTTGCTTAGATGTGAGCTGCCTCCCGCCATCATAGACACTCCTTTTGATGATGCTCCAGAGGTTCTCAATGGGGTTGAGGTCAGGGGGGCATGGGGGCCACACCATAAGTTTGTCCCCTTTTATGCCCATAGCAGCCAGAGATGCAGATGTGTTATTTGCAGCATGAGACGGTGCATTATCAGGCATGAAAATGATCTTTCTGCGGAATGCATGGTTCTTCTTCTTGAACCATGGCAGGAAGTGCTGTTTGAGAAACTCCACATACATTATGGAGCTCATCTTTACCCCTTCAGGGATCCTAAAGGGGCCGACAATCTCTCTCCCCATGATTCCAGCCCAAAACATTACTCCACCTCCTCCTTGTTGGCGCCGTAGCCGTGTTTGCATGGGGTGTCCATCAACAAGCCATCCTCCACTCCATCCATCTGGACCATCGAGCGTTGCACGGCACTCATCGGTCTTCATGTATTGTTTGGCCCACTGGAGCCGTTTCTGCTTGTGTGCAGTGGATAGAGGAGGTCGACAGGATGGCTTACGCACAGCTGCAAACCTCTGAAGGACCCTGCATCTTGTTGTTCGGGGGACGTTGGAGGCACCAGCAGCTTCAAAAACTTGTCTGCTGCTATGACAAGGCATTTTTGAAGCTGCTCTTTTAACCTGACGTAATTGCCTGTTGGAAAGAGTCCTCAATTTTCCCTTATCAGCACGCACACGTGTGCGCTGTGAAGCAGCTACATACTTCTTGATTGTGCGATGATCACGATGAAGTGTCTTGGCAATGTTGATTGTAGTCATGCCTTGACCTAAACACTCCACAATTTGTTGCTTCTCAGCAGCCGACACATCCTTTTTCTTTCCCATTTTGGCTGAAAATGTAGGCTGCTTAATAATGTGGGACAGCCTTCTTAAGTAGTCTTGCCTTTAATTGGACACACCTGCCAAACTAATTAGCACAGGTGTCTGCAATTGCTTTCAGTGATATAAAGAGCCCTGACACACATCAGCATCAATGAGTTTTAGTGACAAACAAAAAAAATTCTTACCTTATCACTCCTAAACACTTTTTGCATAATAATTTGGAACACAGTGTATATCTTAAAGAGGACCTTTCACGTCCTCATAGATGTGCGGTATTATATACCGCTAGAAAGCTGACAGTGTACTGAAATGGATGTGTCTGGTATTGCAGCTGCGACCCATTTATTTCAGGAGCTAAGCTGTAATACCAGACACAACCTGTGGTCTAACGTGGCGCTGTTTCATGAAGAGAGCAGCCATGTTATTCGCAGTATGGCCAATCCCTTTAAGTAACCTTTTGAATATCCAATATTCCACATTGTACGGATGGCTGATATTATGTAGTGTTATATTATGTGTTATATTATTATATTCATGTTTTTGCTCCTTTTTTTCCGCCTAGGTATGGATGTGCCAGAGGGGCCCCTTCCCGATTACTTATTGCCAGAAAAAGTGAGTTTTTCTTTTATCTGCAATGTACTAGTGGATCTCTATTGTTCTCTGTTATCAGCCATTTTAAGGGGTTTTCCTGGACTTGTATATTGATGACCTATCCTGTGGGGTCCGACACCGGTGTCCCCCAAACATCAGCTGATCGAAGAGACAGCAGCGTTTAGGTGAGCACTGCGACTTTTCACTGACTACCAAACACAGCGCCGTACATTGTATAGTGGTTGTGCTTGGTATTGCAGCTCAGCCTCATTCACGTGAATGGGACTGAACTGCTGCTGTACCATGTGACTGATGAAAGTGATGTCATCGGCACACAGATGAGCATCTTCAAACAGCTGATTGTCGGGGGTCCCCACAGATTATATATCAATGACCTATCCTACAGACAGGTCATCAATGTTTAAGTCCTTTTAAGGTTTGGAAGAGGCTAATGGTAGTGATATCCTCCGTGCTGAGAAACTCCAGACAGATTATGGTGTGATCAGTTCTCTAGTCACATCCAGAGCTGCACTCGCAATGCAGCTTTGGATGGGACTAGAGTATAAGCCAAGGTTTCCCTTATGAGAGGTCTATAGCCTAGACATTGAGCTGTAGGGGATGCCTGGGCAGCAATATAAAAGCGTCAGCCAGGGGAGGCCACTTGTCCCTGAGCCTTGTGGGGTCTGGCTCAGAGCATTTGTCTGCCATCCAGCTTTCCCAGATTCCTGATCAGTAAATCAGCTTATGTTACAGGAGCGGGAACTGCTTCAGAAATAAACAGGTTTGATAAATAGTTACCAAGATTTGCCATGATGAAATCTGGAGATTTAAGCCCCGCCCTGGTAATGCCCCTGAATGCCTCGGACCACCCACTTTTGGGTGGTGTTTTCAGAAGCCCAGCCTCTTTTTAGGCTGGGACAAGCCGGGATTGTCACTGATCATTTGGGACAATCTCTGGACTGTTGACAAAAATGTATCTTTTCTGTTTCTGGGAAAGTTGGGTGACAATCAATGTACCAATATTTCATTATAACTAAACCATTGTCATCCAGCTTTTCCAGATTCCTGAATGGCACATCTCTCTAGTTATTCAGCAGTGATGAATATATCGTCACATACCTAGGGAGTTATGTCATTGAAGACCTTGGGAAAGCTGGATGACAACCCTTACAGTTACACCATTGTCATCCAGCTTTTCCAGATTCCTGCATAGCACATCTGCCTAGTTATATAGCAGTATAGGAGTGATGGATATATCCTCACCAGACCTAGGCTGATATGTCATTCAGGAGTCTGGGAAAGCTGGGTGACAACAGGTATACCCATAACAAATAAATCATTATCATCCAACTTTTCCAGATTCCTGCATGGCACATCTGTGCTTAAGTGATGGCTATATCCTCACCAGACTTAGGCTGATATGTCATTCAGGAGTCTGGGAAAGCTGGGTGACAACAGGTATACCCAACTAGACCATTATAATCCAACCTTTCCAGATTCCTGCATTGCACATCTGTATAGTTATATAATTGTGCTTAAGTGATGGATATATCCTCACCAGACCTAGGCTGATATGTCATTCAGGAGTCTGGGAAAGCTGGGTGACAACAGGTATACCCAACTAAACCATTATAATCCAACTTTTCCAGATTCCTGCTTGGCACGTCTGTGCTTAAGTGATGGATATAGCCTTGCATACCTAAGTAGTGATATCATTCAGGAGTCTGGGAAAGCTGGATGGCAGTCACTGTTGTAGCTGTTACGGCTAACATACTGGTTGAAACCCAGCTTTTCTAGATGGATTTTACTTATATTTACTTTTTATTCATTTTTGGAAACCTCCTCCTTGGCAGTGCCGGGTGTTTGAGGGCAGCGTTGACGCTTTACCCCCCTACTCAGTGATCAGTGCAGCTGGCGATGGGTTTTCTGGGAGGCGGCCGTCCTGGGTTCACACGGTTAACCTAAAACTGCAGGCCCAGCACTTGGAGACCTGCCTCGCAGATAATAGAAAATAGCCGGAGCGAATCATAAATCCGTATGGCAGGAGTCAAATAGATTTAGGATTACAAGCAGCGTCTGCTAAGTTATGAATCGGAGTGTCCCCGCAAGAATTAACCCCTTTTGCCTCAGCGCTGGCCGAGGAAGCAATCCTGATATATACCGCCATATAGCGCACCTTATATTATGCAGCCGGCAGGTAATTACTACTATAAATCACTTCGCAGCGCCCACTATTTATTTTTATGATAAGTCCAGGTTGATTAGAATTTCTATAAAAAAATGGCGGATATTAAAAATACGGTTGTTTTCTACTGGCGCTGTCCCCTAGAGGGGTGATCTGACCATACGGGCTGCATTAGATGAGGACCACATACTGATTCAGTATCAGTCTTGGGCTAGTAGATGCAAACTTGCCCTCTAAATGCCCCTTCAAAGTGATGGCACCGCTTATCTAGGGGGGCACAATGGATAAAAGGGGTTTTACAGGACTAAAATATTGATGACCTATCCTTAGTATATTAAATCAACAGATCAGCTGACAGTGAGCGCCAAGTAGACATCACAGGCCAGTGACATCACGTCCATCGGACACGTGGCCTGTTTGCATTTCAGTCCCATTCAAGTGAATAGGTCTGAGCGGGCTGCAATACCAAACACAACCACTGTAAAGTGTATGGCGCTGTGTTAGGTAAGTAGTGAAGAGGAGCAGTCACCTGAATGTTGCAGCCTCCTCAAACAGTGAATCGAAAACCAACTTAAAGGGGTGGTGCATGGATAGAAAAACATGGCTGCCTTCAGCCAAAACCAGTGCCACACCTGTCCATGGGTGGTGTGTGGTATTGCACCTCAGTCGTATTCTCTTCATTGGAGCTGAGCATGGTGCTGTTTTTGTAAGTAAGCAGCCATGTTTTTCTGACCCTGTACAACCCCTTTAAGGGGATACATATGCCCTAATAATGCTGAACTAGTGGGCTCAACTACTAAATGGCCTGTTACAGTGCTGGATAATGATATATTAAGTGACCCCTTGGTTATTCAGCAGAGCCAAGAATGATCACATGATATACTCTTTTGCTGCCATAACTGTTTGAAAATAGGAGGAGCTTTGTTTTAAAAAGTCAGGGGCGGAGCTAAGATCTTTATTCCTTAAACTTGCCCTTCAGGTGGTAATTTATTGGGCACGGTTGTGTTCATTGGTCCAGTTTTATAGGGTAGAATACTAATGTAACAAGATCGTGTCCTGGGCGCAGGTTCCCTTTAAATCCATAACATATGGGATTGTGTTATCTGTTACATTGTGTTAGTGACTGATATCGCACTGGCCTGTGTTGCCAGTATGCCAGGCCTTGTCTATGATAAGGATGCCCGCTCCTTCTATCGTGGAGAGATGATCTGCCCGCATAGGACGAGGAGCCCGGCTGTCTCCCGTATAGAGATGTTTGGCACCGACGATCAGTATCAGCTTCTTGTCTCCTGGTTTAAAATAGCTGCAACAAGGGCGATTTTGCTGCATTTTCCTAAAATAGACACAAGCTATTTAAAAATGCGCTGCATAGCAGCAGATCCCGCGCCGTCCCCGGCTGGTTATTGTCAAGTTGTTAAAGTAACTGATTCCAACTGAGAGCGCCGCATCGACGGAGCCTGGAAACGGGACAAGTTCTGCTCCAGAAAAATATACAAACTACGGTCTCATCTGTCTAAAAATGAGAGGCTGAGAGGGGGCCAGAGCCAAAACCAATGTTGGGGAGTCAAACTGGGCCGTATTTCCCACCATTGGTTTGTCAACAATTGAATATCCAGAGCAAGTGGGATAAAATAGAAAGCATAAATGATAAACAGGGCTTTGGAGTTGTAGCGGTGTAGTCGTAGTCAGGAAATAAAATGATTATTAGATATTATGTTATACAATTATTGATATTATGGGATGTCATCTGAGGGTCTGGTTTGGACTCTTTTGTCTCAGGGACATTGAACCCTCTCTTTTGTGGTCTGTTCCTTTTTGCATTGTCAGTAGAATTACATCCTGAATTTTAGGAACTTTGCTGCCATGTAAGAAGGAGAAGGAGAAGGAGTCGTTGGATTAGCCACCAACCCCACAGCCTGGTGATAAATAAGGGTGTACAGAGTAGTTCATGTGGCTGCTGAGGGGCCCTCAGAGAGAGTCGTCTCATCGTTTTTACTACTGGGTCCACCTTTCCAGGAGATGGAAACAAACACCAGGACCTTGTATTCTGGGCGGCAAAACCCATCAACACCATGGGAGGGAGACTTTTCGACCTTTGCTATGAGACGCCCTCTGATAAGTGCTGCAGTGTTTGTCACCATAGACGGAATCACTTATCATTAAGGATGTTCTCTACAGTTATGACTAGCTTAACATTGTATTCATGGGGTCCTCAGGGTATGCGGGCCCAACACCACTTTTTCTTGACTGGTTAAACCAATGTTTTGATTTATGTAGACTCCTTTCCCACATAGCAACTCTGTATGTGCTGTTAGAGGGGCCCTGAGTGTCAGAGGGGCCATCGCTGGCCAATCCTGCCATATACACTGTGTTTCTGCATTTCCTGTGGATAGGGTAGCACTCCTGTAGGATGTGGATGACTCTTCATAGACAGTGGAGCACGTTCTCTCAATGAGCACAGACACAGGGTCATGTAATTGACTTTGTGGCTTTCACAGATGGGTAAAAATACTGTTTAGTGCCAGGGACAAAGTGAACGAACTCCCCATTGGATGCTATATGCAAAGGGGGATGAGCACAAGGGCCCCCGGTTGTAAGGATGACCACCAATTCCTTCATGTCTACTGAGAGTCAAATGTCTATGGGAAGATCCATTAATGGGACCACTATTGGGCACATTATCCTTCCTCCTATGTATAGCTCCACCCCTTCTGTCAATATGATACTTCTTACTGTTAGAAAGTAGGAAATGGCTGTCTCTAGTGATAAAAGAAGTCAACACAAATCCGCTGATGTAATAACGGACATCAACTCAAGAGAAAATATCATCCATGTTTGGCACTAGATATCAGGGTGGACTGGTGGTGACAGGTAGTGGGCACCATGGCTAAGGAATTTAACCAAGAAAGTTGGGCACAAAATATAGAAGAAAAGTTGACACATTGATGGAGGGTCTAGAAGGGAACCATTAAGGTGGTCATAGACATTAGATGTCAGCTGAACTTGCCGATTCTGGAAGGACGGGCCAACAATCTTTCCCAAATGTTGGGGGAAAGAATGATTGGACTATTGGTTTTCAACATGTCCGATTGTTTGGTTCTCAAGGGAGATAAGTCACTGGCAGAGGCGCTTGGCACTGGCTCTCTCACCTCTCTAGGTTGAGCTGAATGTGCATGAATACGGGATGCGGAAGGAATACTTGTTGGCCGACCAAGGTTTTTGGCTGAAAGCTATCTTATACAATTGGCCAGCCTTAGGATACTTTATGATGACCACCTGTCATGGTAAATGAGATCAGACACAAAGGGACCCGTACACTGTTCCCGAATAAAGTCTACCTGTTATCTATGGTCCCCTATCCAAGGATGATGGGCTCCATCAAGATCAACTCTTCTTCCAAACCATGTAAGTGGGTATTCGATGTTACATTATAAGTAGATAAGTTGTCATTGTATATAGTGGTAAGTACATAGAGTTGGGTTTTCTCCTTCTATCTGATTTCTTTCTGTTCACGTCAGGAAGTTATATTTAACGAAAAGGCAGCGAATGACACAGCTCTGAGCTCATCCTCTGAAGCTTTAACACCATCACATCTCCAGGATGGTCAAGCCAGAGAAGATGAGTTGGCAGAAGAGTCCAATGAACAGGGGAACCTTGCAGTAGTCTCCGAGGAACATGGTGACTTGTCCTCCAGGACTGATGGAGAAGATTCTCCTATGATATTGAATCAGGAGACACCACAAGAAGAAAGGAGATCACCACCACTGTCCACCTCCACCGATCAAGCACAGGTGGAAAACACCACACATCAAGAGGTCTTGCAAGATGGAAACCCCAATATACCTAGTCATGGGAGTATCGTACTTACGAAAGATTCCCTAGAAGGATTGCTTCATCATGAAGGAGAACCTGAGGTCGAATTAGGACAAATACTTGAGCAGAAACCAGAAGCCATTGATAAATTAGATCTACCATCTAGTGGTGGAGATACTTCAGACCCCACAAGCCAACATCGCGAAACAATGGCCACAAACGACAGTCAAGCCAACTCAACCTTGGATTTCAACGCGATACAGTCAAGGGATACTTCCACTGAAGGTGCAATCCTAAACTCTGCTGAAGATTTTGGTGTAGATGAAGTGGTCACCCCTTCAGAAACTTTCATCAGTAATAAAGTGGATGACTCTATCAAAGCTACCAATGAAGAAATAACACAAGCCAATGAAACGAGTGTCAAGAAAGACAAAACCACTGAAGGAGAAACTACAGACAAAGATCTGACGACTCATATACCAGAAAGTGCCAAAGATGATGTCACACCACAAGTCTCTGACCAGGAGACTGTCCATGCAGGACCAGTGCAGCCCCCTGCACAGGGGGTAAGTAGACGCCTTGAAGATCATTGTGTAGGATTTAAAGCTATATGTAGTTTTATACAGTGATTTAAAGGGGTTTTCCAGGTCATCAGTATCAGATCGCTGGGGGTCTCAGTACCAGAACCCCCTCTGATCAGCTGCTGGAAGGGTCAACAGCGAGCAATCAGGTGAACTCTGAGGGCTCTTCAGTGTTTACCAGACCGGGTGCCACACATTTAGTAGCAGCTATGTATGGTATATGTCCCAAGTGAATGGGACAGAGCTACGTGTAGTATTGGCAACTACAGAATGTATGTTGCTGTGTCTGGTAATGAGGAGGCACCGCGGCTCCTTCAGACAGCTGATAAGTCAGAGTATTAGTCAGACCCCCCCTTCATGGTCTTGTACTGATGACCTATTCTAAGGATACAGCAACAGTATTAAAGTACTAGAAAACCCCTTTAAGCTTTTTTTTTATTTAATAACAGAGAGTCTCTTTAATGGGTTGTCCAGTATAAGATGAAAGCAATGACTCTCTAATAATCAGTGTGCACAGCAATGACTCTCTAATAATCAGTATACATAGCAATGACTCTCTAATAATCAGTATACATAGCAATGACTCTCTAATAATCAGTGTGCACAGCAATGACTCTCTAATAATCAGTGTGCACAGCAATGACTCTCTAATCAGTGTGCACAACAATGACTCTCTAATCAGTGTGCACAGCAATGACTCTCTAATAATCAGTGTGCACAGCAATGACTAATAATCAGTGTGCACAGCAATGACTATCTAATAATCAGTATACATAGCAATGACTCTAATAATCAGTGTGCACAGCAATGACTCTCTAATTAGTGTGCACAACAATGACTCTCTAATCAGTGTGCACAGCAATGACTCTCTAATAATCAGTGTGCACAGCAATGACTCTCTAATAATCAGTGTGCACAGCAATGACTCTCTAATAATCAGTGTGCACAGCAATGACTTTCTAATAATCAGTATACATAGCAATGACTCTCTAATAATCAGTGTGCACTGCAATGACTCTCTAATCAGTGTGCACAACAATGACTCTCTAATCAGTGTGCACAGCAATGACTCTCTAATAATCAGTGTGCACAGCAATGACTAATAATCAGTGTGCACAGCAATGACTATCTAATAATCAGTATACATAGCAATGACTCTCTAATAATCAGTGTGCACAGCAATGACTCTCTAATTAGTGTGCACAACAATGACTCTCTAATCAGTGTGCACAGCAATGACTCTCTAATAATCAGTGTGCACAGCAATGACTCTCTAATAATCAGTGTGCACAGCAATGACTCTCTAATAATCAGTGTGCACAGCAATGACTCTCTAATCAGTGTGCACAACAATGACTCTCTAATCAGTGTGCACAGCAATGACTCTCTAATAATCAGTATACATAGCAATGACTCTCTAATAATCAGTATACATAGCAATGACTCTCTAATAATCAGTGTGCATAGCAATGATTCTCTAATAATTAACAATCTCAATCGCAATTAACATTGATTCTCTAATCAATATGCACAGTAATGACTCTAATAATCAGCATTTTCAACATTCTAAACATTATTTCTCTTGTAATCATTATGCAAAACATTGACTCTCTATTAATCAGTGTGCAAAGTAATGGCTGCACTTGGGAAGGACGTGTCTTCTCTCTATAGGGGGGATGTGTCTTCTCTCTATATGGGGGATGTGTCTTCTCTCTATATGGGGGTGTGGCTGCTCTCTCTCTCTCTATATGGGGATGTGCCTTCTCTCTATATGGGGATGTGTCTTCTCTCTATATGGGGGATGTGTCTTCTCTCTATATGGGGATGTGCCTTCTCTCTATATGGGGGATGTGTCTTCTCTCTATATGGGGGTGTGGCTGCTCTCTCTCTCTCTATATGGGGATGTGTCTTCTCTCTATATGGGGGATGTGTCTTCTCTCTATATGGGGATGTGTCTTCTCTCTATATGGGGATGTGTCTTCTCTATATGGGGATGTGTCTTCTCTCTATATGGGGATGTGTCTTCTCTCTCTATATGGGGATGTGTCTTCTCTCTATATGGGGGATGTGTCTTCTCTCTATATCGGGGTGTGGCTGCTCTCTCTATATGGGGATATGGCTGCTCTCTCTATATATGGGGATGTGCCTTCTCTCTATATGCGGGCTGTGTCTTCTCTCTATATGGGGGTGTGGCTGCTCTCTCTCTCTCTATATGGGGATGTGTCTTCTCTCTATATGGGGGATGTCTTCTCTATATGGGGATGTGTCTTCTCTCTATATGAGGGATGTGTCTTCTCTCTCTATATGGGGATGTGTCTTCTCTCTCTATATGGGGATGTGTCTTCTCTCTATATGGGGATGTGGCTGCTCTCTCTATATGGGGGATGTGTCTTCTCTCTATATGGGGGATGTGTCTTCTCTCTATATGGGGGATGTGTCTTCTCTCTATATGGGGGTGTGGCTGCTCTCTCTATATGGGGATATGGCTGCTCTCTCTCTATATATATGGGGATGTGGCTGCTCTCTCTATATGGGGGATGTGTCTTCTCTCTATATGGGGATGTGTCTTCTCTCTATATGGGGGATGTGTCTTCTCTCTATATGGGGGATGTGTCTTCTCTCTATATCGGGGTGTGGCTGCTCTCTCTATATGGGGATATGGCTGCTCTCTCTATATATGGGGATGTGCCTTCTCTCTATATGCGGGCTGTGTCTTCTCTCTATATGGGGGTGTGGCTGCTCTCTCTCTCTCTATATGGGGATGTGTCTTCTCTCTATATGGGGGATGTCTTCTCTATATGGGGATGTGTCTTCTCTCTATATGGGGATGTGTCTTCTCTCTATATGGGGATGTGTCTTCTCTCTATATGGGGGATGTGTCTTCTCTCTATATGGGGGATGTGTCTTCTCTCTATATGGGGATGTGTCTTCTCTCTATATGGGGATGTGTCTTCTCTCTATATGGGGGATGTGTCTTCTCTCTATATGGGGGATGTGTCTTCTCTCTATATGGGGATGTGGCTTCTCTTTATATCAGGATGTGTGTTCTCTCTATATGGGGATGTGTCTTCTCTCTATATGGGGGATGTGTCTTCTCTCTATATGGGGGATGTGTCTTCTCTCTATATCGGGGTGTGGCTGCTCTCTCTATATGGGGATATGGCTGCTCTCTCTATATATGGGGATGTGCCTTCTCTCTATATGCGGGCTGTGTCTTCTCTCTATATGGGGGTGTGGCTGCTCTCTCTCTCTCTATATGGGGATGTGTCTTCTCTCTATATGGGGGATGTCTTCTCTATATGGGGATGTGTCTTCTCTCTATATGAGGGATGTGTCTTCTCTCTCTATATGGGGATGTGTCTTCTCTCTCTATATGGGGATGTGTCTTCTCTCTATATGGGGATGTGGCTGCTCTCTCTATATGGGGGATGTGTCTTCTCTCTATATGGGGGATGTGTCTTCTCTCTATATGGGGGTGTGGCTGCTCTCTCTATATGGGGATATGGCTGCTCTCTCTCTCTATATATGGGGATGTGGCTGCTCTCTCTATATGGGGGATGTGTCTTCTCTCTATATGGGGATGTGTCTTCTCTCTATATGGGGATGTGTCTTCTCTCTATATGGGGGATGTGTCTTCTCTCTATATGGGGGATGTGTCTTCTCTCTATATGGGGATGTGTCTTCTCTCTATATGGGGATGTGTCTTCTCTCTATATGGGGGATGTGTCTTCTCTCTATATGGGGGATGTGTCTTCTCTCTATATGGGGATGTGGCTTCTCTTTATATCAGGATGTGTGTTCTCTCTATATGGGGATGTGTCTTCTCTCTATATGGGGGATGTGTCTTCTCTCTATATGGGGGATGTGTCTTCTCTCTATATGGGGGATGTGTCTTCTCTCTATATGGGGATGTGGCTGCTCTCTATATGGGGGATGTGTCTTCTCTCTATATGGGGATGTGGCTGCTCTCTCTATATGGGGGATGTGTCTTCTCTCTATATGGGGATGTGGCTGCTCTCTCTATATGGGGATGTGGCTGCTCTCTCTATATGGGGGATGTATCTTCTCTATGGGGGATGTGTCTTCTCTCTATATGGGGATGTGTCTTCTCTCTATATGGGGATGTGTCTTCTCTCTATATGGGGGATGTGTCTTCTCTCTATATGGGGGATGTGTCTTCTCTCTATATGGGGATGTGCCTTCTCTCTATATGGGGGATGTGTCTTCTCTCTATATGGGGGTGTGGCTGCTCTCTCTCTCTCTATATGGGGATGTGTCTTCTCTCTATATGGGGGATGTCTTCTCTATATGGGGATGTGTCTTCTCTCTATATGGGGGATGTGTCTTCTCTCTCTATATGGGGATGTGTCTTCTCTCTCTATATGGGGATGTGTCTTCTCTCTCTATATGGGGATGTGTCTTCTCTCTATATGGGGATGTGGCTGCTCTCTCTATATGGGGGATGTGTCTTCTCTCTATATGGGGGATGTGTCTTCTCTCTATATGGGGGTGTGGCTGCTCTCTCTATATGGGGATATGGCTGCTCTCTCTCTCTATATGGGGATGTGCCTTCTCTCTATATGGGGGATGTGTCTTCTCTCTATATGGGGGTGTGGCTGCTCTCTCTCTCTCTATATGGGGATGTGTCTTCTCTCTATATGGGGGATGTCTTCTCTATATGGGGATGTGTCTTCTCTCTATATGGGGGATGTGTCTTCTCTCTCTATATGGGGATGTGTCTTCTCTCTCTATATGGGGATGTGTCTTCTCTCTATATGGGGATGTGGCTGCTCTCTCTATATGGGGGATGTGTCTTCTCTCTATATGGGGGATATGTCTTCTCTCTATATGGGGGTGTGGCTGCTCTCTCTATATGGGGATATGGCTGCTCTCTCTCTCTCTATATGGGGATGTGGCTGCTCTCTCTATATGGGGGATGTGTCTTCTCTCTATATGGGGATGTGTCTTCTCTCTATATGGGGATGTGTCGTCTCTCTATATGGGGGATGTGTCTTCTCTCTATATGGGGGATGTGTCTTCTCTCTATATGGGGATGTGTCTTCTCTCTATATGGGGATGTGTCTTCTCTCTATATGGGGGATGTGTCTTCTCTCTATATAGGGGATGTGTCTTCTCTCTATATGGGGATGTGGCTTCTCTTTATATCAGGATGTGTGTTCTCTCTATATGGGGATGTGTCTTCTCTCTATATGGGGGATGTGTCTTCTCTCTATATGGGGGATGTGTCCTCTCTATATGGGGGATGTGTCTTCTCTCTATATGGGGATGTGGCTGCTCTCTATATGGGGGATGTGTCTTCTCTCTATATGGGGATGTGGCTGCTCTCTCTATATGGGGATGTGGCTGCTCTCTCTATATGGGGGATGTATCTTCTCTCTATATGGGGGATGTGTCTTCTCTCTATATGGGGATGTGTCTTCTCTCTATATGGGGATGTGTCTTCTCTCTATATGGGGGATGTGTCTTCTCTCTATATGGGGGATGTGTCTTCTCTATATGGGGGATGTGTCTTCTCTCTATATGGGGATGTGCCTTCTCTCTATATGGGGGATGTGTCTTCTCTCTATATGGGGATGTGTCTTCTCTCTATATGGGGGATGTCTTCTCTATATGGGGATGTGTCTTCTCTCTATATGGGGGATGTGTCTTCTCTCTCTATATGGGGATGTGTCTTCTCTCTCTATATGGGGATGTGTCTTCTCTCTATAGGGATGTGGCTGCTCTCTCTATATGGGGGATGTGTCTTCTCTCTATATGGGGGATGTGTCTTCTCTCTATATGGGGGTGTGGCTGCTCTCTCTATATGGGGATATGGCTGCTCTCTCTCTCTATATGGGGATGTGCCTTCTCTCTATATGGGGGATGTGTCTTCTCTCTATATGGGGGTGTGGCTGCTCTCTCTCTCTCTATATGGGGATGTGTCTTCTCTCTATATGGGGGATGTGTCTTCTCTCTATATGGGGGATGTCTTCTCTATATGGGGATGTGTCTTCTCTCTATATGGGGGATGTGTCTTCTCTCTCTATATGGGGATGTGTCTTCTCTCTCTATATGGGGATGTGTCTTCTCTCTATATGGGGATGTGGCTGCTCTCTCTATATGGGGGATGTGTCTTCTCTCTATATGGGGGATGTGTCTTCTCTCTATATGGGGGTGTGGCTGATCTCTCTATATGGGGATATGGCTGCTCTCTCTCTCTCTATATGGGGATGTGTCTTCTCTCTATATGGGGATGTGGCTGCTCTCTCTATATGGGGGATGTGTCTTCTCTCTATATGGGGATGTGTCTTCTCTCTATATGGGGATGTGTCTTCTCTCTATATGGGGGATGTGTCTTCTCTCTATATGGGGGATGTGTCTTCTCTCTATATGGGGATGTGTCTTCTCTCTATATGGGGATGTGTCTTCTCTCTATATGGGGGATGTGTCTTCTCTCTATATGGGGATGTGGCTTCTCTTTATATCAGGATGTGTGTTCTCTCTATATGGGGATGTGTCTTCTCTCTATATGGGGGATGTGTCTTCTCTCTATATGGGGGATGTGTCTTCTCTCTATATGGGGATGTGGCTGCTCTCTCTATATGGGGATGTGTCTTCTCTCTATATGGGGGATGTGTCTTCTCTCTATATGGGGATGTGGCTGCTCTCTCTATATGGGGATGTGTCTTCTCTCTATATGGGGATGTGGCTGCTCTCTATATGGGGGATGTGTCTTCTCTCTATATGGGGATGTGGCTGCTCTCTCTATATGGGGATGTGTCTTCTCTCTATATGGGGGATGTGTCTTCTCTCTATATGGGGATGTGGCTGCTCTCTCTATATGGGGATGTGTCTTCTCTCTATATGGGGATGTGGCTGCTCTCTATATGGGGGATGTGTCTTCTCTCTATATGGGAATGTGTCTTCTCTCTATATGGGAATGTGTCTTCTCTCTATATGGGGATGTGTCTTCTCTCTATATGGGGATGTGTCTTCTCTCTATATGGGGATGTGTCTTCTCTCTATATGGGGATGTGTCTTCTCTCTATATGGGGATGTGTCTTCTCTCTATATGGGGATGTGTCTTCTCTCTATATGGGGATGTGTCTTCTCTCTATATGGGAATGTGTCTTCTCTCTATATGGGGGATGTGTCTTCTCTCTATATGGGGATGTGTCTTCTCTCTATATGGGGATATGGCTGCTCTCTATATGGGGATGTGTCTTCTCTCTATATGGGGATGTGTCTTCTCTCTACATGGGGGATGTGTCTTCTCTCTATATGGGGATGTGTCTTCTCTCTATATGGGGATGTGTCTTCTCTCTATATGGGGGATGTGTCTTCTCTCTATATGGGGAATGTGTCTTCTCTCTATATGGGGGATGTGTCTTCTCTCTATATGGGGATGTGTCTTCTCTCTATATGGGGATATGGCTGCTCTCTACACTGTTCTGAGAGACTACATGTGTGGCAGCATGAGTAAGTAATGTGTGGCCCTCGGATGGACCCAGGGGTTACTTCTGGGGCTCCTCAGCACCTCTCTAGATGCCATGTATACTTTTCCTCCCGTGGACACGGCCGGTTTTAGCACAGCTACATCTGTAACTTTATTGCAGTTATAAACACAACAACATTGCTACATTGTGTCAGTATTAGTGCTGTGCGGTGTCTGGCGGTACAGAACATTACTCCGTCTATTGTTCTATGTAATACCAGCGGAGGAGTTATTAACATATCCGTGTACACTCCTCGCTTCTGCCAGGCTCTACCGAACATTTCTAGACATTACTGCTCACAATGAGTCTATAAATATCACATTACACAAAGAAAGGAAAAGCCAAGACAGTCTCCTGCACAGCAGGAGGGCCGGGGCGCAGTATGAAGGATCTCTACACTATGGGTGCACAGCAGGATGGCAGTGCACAGTATAGCAGTGTACAGTCTCACTACACTATGGGTGCACATCAGGAGTGCAGTGTACAGTATAGCAGTGTACAGTCTCACTACACTATGGCTGCACAGCAGGAGTGCAGTGTATAGTATAGCAGTGTACAGTCTCACTACACTATGGGTGCACATCAGGAGTGCAGTGTACAGTATAGCAGTGTACAGTCTCACTACACTATGGCTGCACATCAGGAGTGCAGTGTACAGTATAGCAGTGTACAGTCTCACTACACTATGGGTGCACATCAGGAGTGCAGTGTATAGTATAGCAGTGTACAGTCTCACTACACTATGGGTGCACATCAGGAGTGCAGTGTACAATAAAGCAGTGTACAGTCTCACTACACTATGGGTGCACATCAGGGGTGCAGTGTACAGTATAGCAGTGTACAGTCTCATTACACTATGGGTGCACATCAGGGGTGCAGTGTACAGTATAGCAGTGTACAGTCTCACTACACTATGGCTGCACATCAGGAGTGCAGTGTACAGTATAGCAGTGTACAGTCTCACTACACTATGGGTGCACATCAGGGGTGCAGTGTACAGTATAGCAGTGTACAGTCTCACTACACTATGGCTGCACAGCAGGAGTGCATTGTACAGTATAGCAGTGTACAGTCTCACTACACTATGGGTGCACATCAGGGGTGCAGTGTACAGTATAGCAGTGTACAGTCTCACTACACTATGGCTGCACAGCAGGAGTGCAGTGTACAGTATAGCAGTGTACAGTCTCACTACACTATGGCTGCACAGCAGGAGTGCAGTGTACAGTATAGCAGTGTACAGTCTCACTACACTATGGCTGCACAGGAGGAGTGCAGTGTACAGTATAGCAGTGTACAGTCTCACTACACTATGGGTGCACATCAGGGGTGCAGTGTACAGTATAGCAGTGTACAGTCTCACTACACTATGGGTGCACATTAGGGGTGCAGTGTACAGTATAGCAGTGTACAGTCCCACTACACTATGGCTGCACAGCAGGAGTACAGTGTACAGTCTTACTACACTATGGGTACAAATCAGGAGTGCAGTGTACAGTATAGCAGTGTACAGTCTCACTACACTATGGCTGCACAGCAGGAGTGCAGTGTACAGTATAGCAGTGTACAGTCTCACTACACTATGGGTGCACATCAGGGGTGCAGTGTACAGTATAGCAGTGTACAGTCTCACTACACTATGGGTGCACAGCAGGAGTGCAGTGTACAGTATAGCAGTGTACAGTCTCACTACACTATGGGTTCACAGCGGGAGGACAGTTCACAGTATAGCACTGTAAGTCTCACTACACTATGGCTGCACATCAGGAGTGCAATGTACAGTATAGCAGTGTACAGTCTCACTACACTATGGGTACACATCAAGAGTGCAGTGTACAGTAAAGCATCGTACAGTCTCACTACTCTATGGATGCACATCAGGTGTGCAGTGTACAGTATAGCAGTGTACAGTCTCACTACACTATGGCTGCACATCAGGACCGCAGTGTACAGTATAGCAGTGTACAGTCTCACTACACTATAGCTGCACATCGAGAGTGCAGTGTATAGTATAGCAGTGTACAGTCTCACTACACTATGGGTGCACATCAGGAGTTCAGTGTATAAAATAGAATTGTACAGTCTCTCTACCCTATGGCTGCACATCAGGAGTGCAGTGTACAGTATAGCAGTGTACAGTCTCACTACATTATGGGTACACATCAGGAGTTCAGTGTACAGTATAGCAGTGTATAGTCTCACTACCCTATGGGTGCACATCAGGAGTGCAGTGTACAGTATAGCAGTGTACAGTCTCTCTACCCTATGGCTGCACATCAGGAGTGCAGTGTACAGTATAGCAGTGTACAGTCTCACTACACTATGGTTGCACATCAGGAGTGCAGTGTACAGTATAGCAGTGTACAGTCTCTCTACACTATGGGTGCACATCAGGAGTGCAGTGTACAGTATAGCAGTGTACAGTCTCACTACACTATGGTTGCACATCAGGAGTGCAGTGTACAGTATAACAGAGTACAGTCTCACTACACTATGGGTGCACATCAGAGGTGCAGTGTACAGTATAGCAGTGTACAGTCTCTCTACACTATGGGTGCACATCAGGAGTGCAGTGTACAGTATAGCAGTGTACAGTCTCTCTACACTATGGGTGCACATCAGGAGTGCAGTGTACAGTATAGCAGTGTACAGTCTCACTATACTATGGCTGCACATCAGGAGTGCAGTGTACAGTATAGCAGTGTACAGTCTCACTACACTATGGTTGCACATCAGGAGTGCAGTGTACAGTATAACAGAGTACAGTCTCACTACACTATGGGTGCACATCAGAGGTGCAGTGTACAGTATAGCAGTGTACAGTCTCACTATACTATGGCTGCACATCAGGAGTGCAGTGTACAGTATAGCAGTGTACAGTCTCACTACATTATGGGTACACATTAGGAGTGCAGTGTACAGTATAGCAGTGTACAGTCTCACTACACTATGGGTGCACATCAGGAGTTCAGTGTATAAAATAGAATTGTACAGTCTCTCTACCCTATGGCTGCACATCAGGAGTGCAGTGTACAGTATAGCAGTGTACAGTCTCACTACATTATGGGTACACATCAGGAGTTCAGTGTACAGTATAGCAGTGTATAGTCTCACTACATTATTGGTACACATCAGGAGTGCAGTGTACAGTCTCACTACTCTTTGGGTGCACATCAGGAGTGCAGTGTACAGTATAGCAGTGTACAGTCTCACTACACTATGGCTGCACAGCAGGAGTTCAGTGTACAGTATAGCAGTGTACAGTCTCACTACACTATGGCTGCACAGCAGGAGTTCAGTGTACAGTATAGCAGTGTACAGTCTCACTACACTATGGCTGCACAGCAGGAGTTCAGTGTACAGTATAGCAGTGTACAGTCTCATTACACTATGGGTGCACATCAGGAGTGCAGTGTACAGTATAGCAGTGTACAGTCTCACTACACTATGGCTGCACATCAGGGCTGCAGTGTACAGTATAGCAGTGTACAGTCTCACTACACTATGGGTGCACATCAGGAGTGCAGTGTACAGTATAGCAGTGTACAGTCTCACTACACTATGGCTGCACATCAGGGCTGCAGTGTACAGTATAGCAGTGTACAGTCTCACTACCCTATGGGTGCACATCTAATACGGAGGACAGGAGGCCATTGCCTAGGGTGGCAGGAAGAGGGAGGCGGAGCCTAGTAGGGTGGAATGGTTATATTCTAGGTGTATTTCTTGACTGGTCTGTAGTTAGGGGTCTTTTCTGGGGTCTGCACTTAGGAGATGGGGGTTGTATCAAATTAGGAAGTGTTCACTGTGTTTAGGGGGTCTGGTCTTGGGTCTGTTTGTATTTAGGGTGGCTAGTCTGGCCTCTGTTTATTAGCAGGTATAGGGTCTGGCTGGGGTCTAGTCTGGCCTCTGTTTATATAGGTGGTGGGGTCTATATTTAGTGGGTATAATCGGACCTCTGTTTATATAGGTGTTGTGGTCTGTGTTTAGGGGTCTGGTTTGGGAGTCTGTAGTTATTTAGGGGGTCTAGTCTGACCTCTTTAGGTGGTGTGGTCTGTATTAAGGGGTCTGGTCTTGGGTCTGTATGTATTTAGGGGTCTAGTCTGTCCTCTATTTGAGGGTGTGGTCTGTATTTAGGGGTTTCCTTTATGGTCTATATCCGTTTAAGAGGTCTGATCTGGATTCTGGATTCATTTTGGGGGCTCAGTCTTAAGTAAATGGGAGGTATCGGGTAAAGTAATGTTGCTGGATCTTCTTCGCTTTCTGCTTTTCCGATATCTCTGATGTTTCTTCTCATAGCTTGGTAATTATGTTGTATCTGGTTCAGATCTTGACATCCCATATCTATTTCTGGAAAAGCTGGGTGACAACATGGCTACAAACGCACCCGGTTACATATCCTGTATCTCTTCTATATGAAGGAATAATCTGTACTCATTCACAATAGAATATTACAAGGTTGTAAATCCGGTCTGAGCCTATTAGTAAAGTTGCAGGAGGACGCTGGTCCGGCGGGGCGGCGATCACCTCTGAGGTCAGACACTGACCCTGACAATGATGCAGCAAGTGAATTAATCCGTGAGATGAGGATAATCCCTTTAGTGTGGCCCAAAGGTGTAAAGATTCTGCTCCACCTGCGCAGATGTGGTTAGAGCGGCACGTGTGGTGCAGCGCGGGGAGGGGGAGCAGTCTGCGGAGTCACTTTCACTTGACATTTGACAATTAGACTTACATTGCTATGATAACGATAAGTGAGACGCGAGGCTTCAGCTTTTTTAACATCATATTACAGTTTACGAATACTTATGTATTCCTGGCCTCCTACTCCGGTCACATCCAGAGCTGCAGCAGAACTCTCATGTTGTTTGCAAGCAGACAGGCTTTAGGACCACACATCATCCTCCTTTCACAGAGCATGCTCAGATGCAGTGTATAGTATATCGTTTTATTCCATATGGCGGCATTAAATTCTGAATACAGCTCTGGCTGTGAGTGGAGTATAAGACCTAATGCATCTACAGCGCTCTTTTTGGAAAAATCTGATTAATAACGCACAAGGAATAATGGCATCTCGTAGGTCAGGATGTTCCAAATTCTAAACCCCAAAGTGATGGGCGGGGGATGAAATTGTGCCGACTGCGGCCATATAGAGTATGTAGAGTCCATATGGAGAACAGTTTAGGGTCCTCTAGTGGGGTCTTTTGCGGGTTTACCACATACTTGCCAACTTTTTGTTAAGGCAATGCAGATGGTCCAGTGTACAAAGTACATGGTGTGAAAATTTTTGAATGACCGCACCAATTTTTTTTTAAACTGCCCCGCCTTATTTGGGACATGGCACTCCCCTTTTCTCTCTTTTGGACATGAAATGTGCCGGTCCCACCTCCTTTTTTGTGATAGGACCACACCCCCTTTTACAAAGCCCCACCTTTTTGCTTGCCACACCTCCTTTTGATTGCATGTCACTCCCCTTTTTGTGACTTTTTGTGGCAAAAAAAAAAAAAAGTGTGACTTTTTATGCTTTGTGTGCCAAAAAAACCGTCATATAAGGCATAATAAATCGGCCACAAGCTTAGAGGAACATTCCATCGGCCCAGGGAGGTTTATCAGGAGCCCCCTGGACATTCAGGGACAGGTGGTGAGTATGGGTTAGGGTTGCTTGGCCTGAACTAGTCTGAGAACCACAGATGTCACTATAAAGTATCTGACAATCTGGTTGCTATAGAGATACTGCCTAATGATACAAATGAGGTTGTCAGGCAGCTTGTCCTTAGCTACCAGTCTGTCTCTGATTTCTCAGATATTTAAGAAATCTGAATTGACCAAGAACATTGAGAAGAGACAAAGAATCTTGGTGGTACCAAAACCAGGCCGGTCTTTTATAGCCGTAGTAATCAGATTTTTATAGAACTGATATTTCCTTTTATACTGAAACGCAGACACACTAAGGCCCGATCATGAGCCCTGGTGGGCCAGTCCGACCCTAGAAAGCATTACTTAGGCTATACAGAAATCAGCCGACATTGGCGCCCGCATGCAACTTTAACTTCTATAGGAAAAATCTTGCAAAATTCAATGTAATGATTTTTGTGGCATCTTTATATTCTTTATATTGTTCTTTTATATTGTTTGATCCAGAAGGACATGGACCGGAGTCCTTCAGAAATAACCAAGAGTTTTAATCTGAATTTAAAGCGAATGTGACACCAGAAAATTGCCTTTTTTTTTTTTTTTTAAACAAAATTTCATGTTAAACATATTTTTAATAATACTTTGAGAATTTTCCATGTCACTATCTATTTTATTACTTATTAATTATTATTATTATTATTATATTTATTTTTATTTTTTTTAAATCTTAAACCATGCAGTTTTGACTCTGACTACTACCCCTAATAAAAGATGGACACTTGCCAATTCTGTAGGGGTATTCATTGCAGCATGTACATCACAGATAGTATTACAATAGAAGACAACACCTCTATAGATAACACCACTGAGCAATCATTACCTCACTACTGAAAATAAATGATGTCACAGCTTATCTCCTCCCCCTACCTGCACTGAGCATGTCTAGAAAGCTCTTCCATAGACCTCAATGAGTCGGCGCCACTCTATTGCTGTCCATGGTCATGACTGTGCTGTAAAGCAGATCGCTAAATGCTGTTAGCAGAACAGAGAAGTTCAGGCAAGATGGCCGCCCCCATAATCATGGACAGAAAATAGAATAAAAATCTACAATCAGGAAATCAAAACAGATTTTTAAAAAAAGTGATCGATTTCACGATCTGATTTTAATAAATTAAATAAATATTTTTTTAAAAATTGGTGACAGCCTAGAACATTCTCTTATTGTTATCATCACATTATTATTTTCCTTCTAGATGGATGGAAACAAAGTTCTGATCACAGAGATAAGTCACCTGGCGAGCACCGCACGCTCCACCCCTCCGGTTTACGAGGATCCCTTTGATCGTTCTCTGAAGTACATGGAGAAACACAACATCCTGCAGATATTCCAGGTAACAGAGCAAATATATTCTAGATACGATCAGCCCAGCAACCAACACAAGAACCTGATCTAAGATTTATTTATACAATTGCCAATGAAAAGGTGGACGCTATATCATGTCTGAAATGTGTCAAGAAGGTTTGTAAAGCAATACTGCCCCTGTGTGGTTGTAGTTGTTATTACAACACTGCAGTATTTCTGAATCTATCTACAATAGCTATCTATCTATCTCATATCTATCTATCTATCTCATATCTATCTATCTATCACATATCTATCTATCTATCTCATATCTATCTATCTATCTATCTATCTCATATCTATCTCATATCTATCTATCTATCTATCTCATATCTATCTATCTATCTATCTATCTATCTCATATCTATCTATCTATCTCATATCTATCTCATATCTATCTATCTATCTCATATCTATCTATCTCATATCTATCTCATATCTATCTATCTATCTATCTCATATCTATCTATCTCATATCTATCTCATATCTATCTATCTCATATCTATCTATCTCATATCTATCTAATATCTATCTATCTCATATCTATCTATCTATCTATCTATCTCATATCTATCTATCTATCTCATATCTATCTATCTATCTATCTCATATCTATCTATCTATCTATATATCTATCTATCTATCTCATATCTATCTATTATCTATCTATCTATCCCATATCTATCTATCTATCTATCTATCTATCTATCTATCTCATATCTATCTATCTATCTATCCCATATCTATCTATCTATCTCATATGTATCTATCTCATATCTATCTATCTATCTATCTATCTATCTATCTATCTCATATCTATCTATCTATCTATCTATCTATCTATCTCATATCTATCTATCTATCTATCTATATATCTATATATCTATCTATCTATCTCATATCTATCTATCTATCTACAGTGGCTTGCAAAAGTCTTCATACCCCTAGAACTTTTTTCACATTTTGTCACAACCACAAACTTAAATGTATTCTCTTGAGATTTTCAGTGATAACCAACACAAAGTATCAGATAATTGTGAAGTGGAAGGAAAATGATACAAGGTTATCAACATTGTAATCTAATAAAAATCTGAAAAGTGTGACGTGCAAAAGTCTTCAGCCCCCCTATACCAATACTTTGTAGAGCCGCCTTTCGCTGGAGTTACAGCTCCAAGTCTTTTGGGCTCTGTCTCTACCAACTTTGCACATCTAGAGATGAGATTTCTGCCCCTTCTTCTTCTTCTTTGAAGCCAGATTGGATGGAGCGTCTGTGATCAGTAATTCTCATGTCTTGCCACAGATGCTCAATGGGATTTGGGTCTGGACTGTGACTGGGCCAGTCTAGCACCGGAATATTCTGTGATCTAAACCATCCCCTGGAGCTCGGGCTGGAGGTTTAGGGTCATTGTCTTGCTGGAATCTCCTTCCCAGTCTCAAGTCTTTTGCAGCCTCCAGTCTCAGGTTTTCTTCCAAGATTGGCCTGTATTTAGCTCCATCCATCTTCCCATCACCTCTGAGCAGCTTCCCTGTCCCCCCAGCATGATGCTGCCCCCTATGTGTCACAGTGGGGATGACGGTGTGTTCAGGGGGATGAGCAGGGTTACTTTTCCACCACACATAGCGCTTTGCATTTAGACCATAAAGTTCCGCTTTGGTCTCCTCTGCGCAGAGCACCTTCTCCCGCATGTTTGCTGTGTCCCCTATATGACTTGTGGCAAACTGCAAACGGCACTTCTTATGTCTTTCTTACAACAATGGTTTCCTTCTTGCCGCTCTTCCATAAAGGTCAGATTTGTGGAGTGCGCAGTGACTAGTTGTCCTGTGGACAGATTCTCCCTGTACCTGAGGATTTCTGCACCTCCTCCGCAGTGGCCATGGGCCTCTTGGCTGCTTCTCTGACCAGCGCTCTCCTTGCTCAGGTGGACAGCCATGTCTTGGTAGGTTTGCAGTTGTATGATACTTTCTCCATTTTTGGATGATGGATTGAACAGTGCTCCTTGGGATGCTCAAAGCTTGGGATATGTTTTTATAACCTAACCCTGCTTTAAACTTCTCCACAACTTTATCTCTGACCTGTCTGGTGAGTTCCTTGGTCTTCGTGATGCTGTTTGTTCACTAGTGTTCTCTAACAAACCACTGAGGCCTTCACAGAACAGGTGTATTTATACTGAGACTACATTACACACAGCCGGACTCTATTAACTCATTAAGTGACTTTTGAAGGAAATTGTGTGCACTGGATTATATTTATGGGTATCAGAGTACAGGGGGCTGAAGACTTTTGCATGTCACACTTTTAAGTTTTTTATTTGATTAAAATTTTGATAACCTTGTATCATTTTCCTTCCACTTCACAACTATCTGCTACTTTGTGTTGGTTATCACTGAAAATCTCAATAAAATACATTTAAGTTTGTGGTTTTAAGGTGACAAAATGTGAAAAAGTTCAAGGGGTATGAATACTTTTGTAAGCCACTCTATCTATCTCAAATCTATCTAGATCTATCTAGGTCATATCTGTCTATCTATCTATCTCATTTATATCTATCTATCTATCTAGCCATCTATAAATCACCTAAGTAAGTATCTCCACATAAAAAATCAAGTAGCACAAAAATTGGACTTCTTTATTCCATGTGCAACGTTTCAATTAAACAACCATTTTCAAGCAGTTTTAAGGTGCAGATGTAAGACTACATATTGGTACAAGATCATCAGAATATCCACAAACATTTAAAAGAGGTTTTGGCCCCGAATACACCTTTTATACTGATGACGTATCCACAGGATAGGCCCTCAGTATCTCATCTGTGGGGTCTGACAACCGTAGCCTGCACGGATCAGCTTTTGTGGCAGTGATTGGGCGTCGGAAGCTGCTGCAGTGGACGGGGAGGGCAGCAATAAAGCAGCTGATCTGTGTGGGGTCTGGGTGTCAGACCCCCACAAATCACATACTGATGACCTATCCTGTGGAAACGTCATCAGTATAAAAAGAACCATTTGGGCCGGAAAACCCCTTTAAGTATAAAAATGTGAAGCGAATACATCTCCAAGTTATACATATACACCCTTATCACTAGGGAACATCAGTAAGTATCAAAGATTAAAAAATATATTTTACAATTCATCCAAAAAGTTAATATATTCATAAATACACTAATAAATTGGCCAGTGCGGCTGCTTTTCTAATTTTTATATAACTAAAAATGTTTTTTCTTTTTTGCCTTTACATGGGTGTGATATGATGTAAATGATATTTATTGATAATTTATAACAAATAAATCACTGGACTTCGGTTTGAGTCATATTCATACCTATTGCAGTTTTCGGTTTATATTTTTGGCCACCAACAGTATTGCAATAATCCCAATGGCCTGTAGGGTTCACTTTTATTAAGATGTAGTGACATATGGTTCACACTCCAGTAGGTGACCTATGGAGGGAATATTGTCCTCTTATATAGGGGGCAGTTTTTCCTTCCTTGGCCTGGTTGAATGTTTTTCATGTAGTGTGTTGGCTTTATTGGCTCATGCTGCACTGCACTGTGCGATGAGGCCTTTAACTTAAAGAGGACCTTCCACTAACTCCAGCCCTTTTCATCCTTTAAAAGTCCTCCCCCCGCCGCTGATTCTGGCACAGTTAGAATTTTTTCTCTAGCTCCCTCTGTTCCTGAGCGATCAGTGCTGTTAGTTTTGGTACCTAATGCTGACTAGACTCCCTAAAGTCCAGTAGGTGGGAGCAGGCAAAAGGGGCGTGACTCAAAGATCCAATCAGGCGCAGACAGTATCAGAGCTCTGAGTCACGCCCCTTGCCTGCCTGACACCGCCCACTTAACATTAACGAGTCTAGTTAGGTTATCAGACACCAAAACTAACTGCACTGATAGCTCAGGAATGATGGGGGCGAGAGCGAAAAATCCAACGATGTCAGAACCAGTGGGGGGCACCTATAAAGGGATGAAGAGAGCTCGAGGTGGTGGAGGTGGAGAAAGAATAGTTATTGAGTACCTGCTGATGAGCATTTACCATCATTCTTGCTTTCTTTTATCACCCAGGAGATTACAGAAGATCTGGTATTTGAAAAGCCAGAAGACCCACTGGGTTTCATACTTGGAAAGGTGAATTAAAAGTCCCAAATCTATTTAAACTAAATACTCAAACTGCAGCCAGAAATAAATACTGTCAACTTCACTATTGTCCAATAACATTATAAATAGTATTGTAAGTGCGGTATTATACTGTATACTATAAAACTACTACCTATAAACATGATTCGAAAAAATATGTTACTTAAAATAATATAACTGCTACAATACTGCTACTATGTACAATAATATACAGTGGCTTGCAAAAGTATTCCTACCCCTTGAACTTTTTCACATTTTGTCACAACCACAAACTTAAATGTATTTTATTGAGATTTTCAGTGATAACCAACACAAAGCATCAGATTATTGTGAAGTGGAACAAAAATGATACAAGGTTTTCAAAATTTTAATCAAATAAAAATCTGAAAAGTGTGACGTGCAAAAGTCTTCAGCCCCCTGTACTCTGATACCCCTAAATAAAATCCAGTGTTCACAATTTCCTTCAGAAGTCACTTAATGAGTTAATAGAGTCCGGCTGTGTGTAATGTAGTCTCAGTATAAATACACCTGTTCTGTGAAGGCCTCAGTGGTTTGTTAGAGAACACTAGTGAACAAACAGCATCATGAAGACCAAGGAACTCACCAGACAGGTCAGAGATAAAGTTGTGGAGAAGTTTAAAGCAGGATTAGGTTATAAAAACATATCCCAAGCTTTGAGCGTCCTTTATGGAAGAGCAGCAAGTAAAAAACCATTGCCACAAGCCATATAGGGGACACAGCAAACATGTGGAAGAAGGTGCTCTGCTCAGAGGAGACCAAAGGTGAATTTTGTAGGCCTAAATGCAAAGCGCTATGTGTGGCGGAAAAGTAACCCTGCTCATCCCCCCTGAACACCCCGTCATCCCCACTGTGACACATAGGGGGCAGCATCATGCTGGGGGGGACAGGGAAGCTGCTTAGAGGTGATGGGAAGAAGGATGGAGCTAAATACAGGCCAATCCTGGAAGAAAACCTGAGACTGGAGGCTGCAAAAGACTTGAGACTGGGATAGAGATTCCAGCAAGACAATGACCCAAACCTCCAGCCTGAGCTCCAGGGAATGGTTTAGATCACAGAATATTCCGGTGTTAGACTGGCCCAGTCACAGTCCAGACCTAAATCCCATTGAGCATCTGTGGTAAGACATGAAAAATACTGATCACAGACGCTCCATCCAATCTGGCTGCAAAGAAGAAGAAGAAGGGGCAGAAATCTCATCTCTAGATGTGCAAAGCTGGTAGAGACAGAGCCCAAAAGACTTGGAGCTGGAATTGTAGCCAAAGGAGGCTCTACAAAGTATTACTATAGGGGGGCTGAAGACTTTTGCACGTCACACTTTTCAGATTTTTATTTGATTAAAATTTTGATAACCATGTATCATTTTCCTTCCACTTTACAATTATCTGATACTTTGTGTTGGTTATCACTGAAAATCTCAACAAAATACATTTACGTTTCTGGTTGTAAATACTTTTTCAAGGCACTCTAACTACTATAATACTGCTCCTATGTGCAAGAATATAACTACTATAATACTGCTCCTATGTACAAGAATATAACTACTATAATACTGCTCCTATGTACAAGAATATAACTACTATAATACTGCTCCTATGTACAAGAATATAACTACTATAATACTGCTCCTATGTACAAGAATATAACTACTATAATACTGCCCCTATGTACAAGAATATAACTACTATAATACTGCTCCTATGTACAAGAATATAACTACTATAATACTGCTCCTATGTACAAGAATATAACTACTATAATACTGCTCCTATGTACAAGAATATAACTACTATAATACTGCTCCTATGTACAAGAATATAACTACTATAATACTGCTCCTATGTACAAGAATATAACTACTATAATACTGCTCCTATGTACAAGAATATAACTACTATAATACTACTCCTATGTACAAGAATATAACTACTATAATACTGCTCCTATTTGCAAGAATATAACTACTATAATACTGCTCCTATGTACAAGAATATAACTACTATAATACTGCTCCTATTTGCAAGAATATAACTACTATAATACTGCTCCTATGTACAAGAATATAACTACTATAATACTGCTCCTATGTACAAGAATATAACTACTGTAATACTGCTCCAATGTACAAGAATATAACTACTATAATACTGCTCCTATGTACAAGAATATAACTACTATAATACTACTCCTATGTACAAGAATATAACTACTATAATACTACTCCTATGTACAAGAATATAACTACTATAATACTACCTCCTATGTACAAGAATATAACTACTATAATACTGCTCCTATGTACAAGAATATAACTACTATAATACTGCCTCCTATGTACAAGAATATAACTACTATAATACTACCTCCTATGTACAAGAATATAACTACTATAATACTGCCCCTATGTACAAGAATATAACTACTATAATACTGCCTCCTATGTACAAGAATATAACTACTATAATACTGCCTCCTATGTACAATAATATAACTATTATAATACTACTCCTATGTACAAGAATATAACTACTATAATACTGCTCCTATGTACAAGAATATAACTACTATAATACTGCTCCTATGTACAAGAATATAACTACTATAATACTACCTCCTATGTACAAGAATATAACTACTATAATACTGCCTCCTATGTACAAGAATATAACTACTATAATACTACCTCCTATGTACAAGAATATAACTACTATAATACTGCCCCTATGTACAAGAATATAACTACTATAATACTGCTCCTATGTACAAGAATATAACTACTATAATACTGCTCCTATGTACAAGAATATAACTACTATAATACTGCTCCTATGTACAAGAATATAACTACTATAATACTGCTCCTATGTACAAGAATATAACTACTATAATACTTCTCTTATGTACAAGAATGTAACTACTATAATACTACCTCCTATGTACAAGAATATAACTACTATAATACTGCTGCTATGTACAAGAATATAACTACTATAATACTGCCCCTATGTACAAGAATATAACTACTATAATACTGCTCCTATGTACAAGAATATAACTACTATAATACTGCCCCTATGTACAAGAATATAGCTAATATAATACTACTCCTATGTACAAGAATATACTATAATACTACCACCTATGTACAAGAATATAACTACTATAATACTGCTCCTATGTACAAGAATATAACTACTATAATACTGCTCCTATGTACAAGAATATAACTACTATAATACTACGTCCTATGTACAAGAATATAACTACTATAATACTGCTCCTATGTACAAGAATATAACTACTATAATACTGCTCCTATGTACAAGAATATAACTACTATAATACTACTCCTATGTACAAGATTATAACTGCTATAATACTGCCGCCTATGTACAAGAATATAACTACTATAATACTGCCCCTATGTACAAGAATATAACTACTATAATACTACTCCTATGTACAAGAATATACTATAATACTACCACCTATGTACAAGAATATAACTACTATAATACTGCTCCTATGTACAAGAATATAACTACTATAATACTTCTCCTATGTACAAGAATATACAGTCCTGGCCAAAAGTATTGGCACCCCTGCAATTCTGTCAGATAATACTCAATTTCTTCCAGAAAATGATTGCAATCACAATTGCTTTGGTAATAAGATCTTCATTTATTTTGCTTGCAATGAAAAAACACAAAAGAGAATGAAAAAAAAAGTCAAATCATTGATCATTTTACATAAAACTCCAAAAATGGACCGGACAAAAGTATTGGCACCCTCAGCCTAATACTTGGTAGCACAACCTTTAGACAAAATAACTGCGAACAACCGCTTCCGGTAACCATCAATGAGTTTCTTCCAATGCTCTGCTGGAATTTCTCCAGGTCCCTGAGATGTGAAGGGCGCCTTCTCCAAGCTGCCATTGTGAGATCTCTCCTTGGGTGTTCTATGGGATTCAGGTCTGGACTCATTGCTGCCACTTTACAAGTCTCCAGTGCTTTCTCTCAAACCATTTTCTAGTGCTTTTTGAAGTGTGTTTTGGGTCATTGTCCTGCTGGAAGACCCATGACCTCTGAGGGAGACCCAGCTTTCTCACACTGGGCCCTACATTATGCTGCAGACTTCATAATGCCATGCACACGGTCAAGCAGTCCAGTGCCAGAGGCAGCAAAGCAACCCCAAAACATCAGGGAACCTCCGCCATGTTTGACTGTAGGGACCGTGTTCTTTTCTTTGAAGGCCTCTTTTTTTTTTCCTGTAAACTCTATGTTGATGCCTTTTCCCAAAAAGCTCTACTTTTGTCTCATCTGACCAGAGAACATTCTTCCAAAAAGTTTTTGGCTTTCTCAGGTAAGTTTTGGCTTTTTTATGTCTCTGGGTCAGAAGTGGGGTCTTCCTGGGTATCCTACCATAGAGTCCCTTTTCATTCAGACGCCGAAGGATAGTACGGGTTGACACTGTTGTACCCTCGGACTGCAGGGCAGCTAGAACTTGTTTGGATGTTAGTCGAGGTTCTTTAGCCACCATCCGCACAATCTTTCGTTGAAATCCCTCGTCAATTTTTCTTTTCTGTCCACATCTAGGGAGGTTAGCCACAGTGCCATGGGCTTTAAACTTCTTGATGACACTGCGCACGGTAGACACAGGAACATTCAGGTCTTTGGAGATGGACTTGTAGCCTTGAGATTGCTCATGCTTCCTCACAATTTTGCTTCTCAAGTCCTCAGACAGTTCTTTGGTCTTCTTTCTTTTCTCCATGCTCAATGTGGTACACACAAGGACACAGGACAGAGGTTGAGTCAACTTTAATCCATTTCAACTGGCTGCAAGTGTGATTTAGTTATTGCCACCACCTGTTATGTGCCACAGGTAAGTAACAGGTGCTGTTAATTACACAAATTAGAGAAGCATCACATGATTTTTCAAAGGGTGCCAATACTTTTGTCCACCCCCTTTTTTATGTTTGGTGTGGAATTATATCCAATTTGGCTTTTTGACAATTCTTTTTGTGGTTTTCCATTGAAGATAAATTAAATGAAGATATTATTACCAAAGCATTTGTGATTGCAATCATTTTCTGGAAGAAATTGAGTATTATCTGACAGAATTGCAGGGGTGCCAATACTTTTGACCAGCACTGTAACTACTATAATACTGCTCCTATGTACAAGAATATAACTACTATAATACTGCTCCTATGTACAAGAATATAACTACTATAATACTGCTCCTATGTACAAGAATATAACTACTATAATACTGCTCCTATGTACAAGAATATAACTACTATAATACTACCTCCTATGTACAAGAATATAACTACTATAATACTTCTCCTATGTACAAGAATATAACTACTATAATACTGCTCCTATGTACAAGAATATAACTACTATAATACTACCTCCTATGTACAAGAATATAACTACTATAATACTCCTCCTATGTACAAGAATATAACTACTATAATACTGCTCCTATGTACAAGAATATAACTACTATAATACTACTCCTATGTACAAGAATAACTACTATAATACTACCTCCTATGTACAAGAATATAACTACTATAATACTGCTCCTATATACAAGAATATAACTACTATAATACTGCTCCTATGTACAAGAATATAACTATTATAATACTGCCCCCTATTTCATTATAATTCCACATTATATCAGAATACAGCTGCTTTTACCGCCCTGTAATGTAATCCCCACAGCGCTCCGCTATAATCTCTATATTTCCTCTATGTAATCACGGATCTCCCCGCAGTTTATTTCCAGGCTGAATACTTAGTGGAAAAAGAAAAGTCAATATTGGTGAGTAGCAGTGAGGAAATATTAACACCCAGAAATAAACACTTAGTGCCGCCGCTCTCGTTGAGTAGATTCTGCAGCGATAAATGATATTGATTGCTGCGTTAATCTCAAGGCTGTTTTGCCGGCACTAATGAGAGTCTGGTTACGGCCGCTGTACCGCCATTACCTCGCACCTCTAATGCAAATATCAATAGGACGAGCGGTAGAATAAATAAAGCTGCGCTACATATGCTTCTTATTGTTTCCACTTCTAAACAACCTCAATATATAGTCAGAAGAACATTACTGTAATCTGCAGAATACACACAATAAACCATGCAGAGTAGCACAGAGGCAAAAACTGCTATACAGCGCTCGTCCTAGGAATGAGGAGGAAAGCACAAGATACAGACCGAAATATAAAACAGACAGGAATCTACCGTAGAAATAGAAAGGACAAACCTTAGTATTAATTTGGATATTGAAAATAATAATATGTAAACTGATACAGCCTAAAAGTATTGTAGTAGTTATACCGGTATTATAATACATAGGAGGTAGTATTATAGTAGTTATATTCTTGTACATAGGGGGTAGTATTATAGTAGTTATATTCTTGTACATAGGAGGTAGTATTATAGTAGTTATATTCTTGTACATAGGAGTAGTATTATAGTAGTTATATTCTTGTACATAGGGGGTAGTATTATAGTAGTTATATTCTTGTACATAGGAGCAGTATTATAGTAGTTATATTCTTGTACATAGGAGCAGTATTATAGTAGTTATATTCTTGTACATAGGAGGTAGTATTATAGTAGTTATATTCTTGTACATAGGAGTAGTATTATAGTAGTTATATTCTTGTACATAGGGGGTAGTATTATAGTAGTTATATTCTTGTACATAGGAGCAGTATTATAGTAGTTATATTCTTGTACATAGGAGCAGTATTATAGTAGTTATATTCTTGTACATAGGAGGTAGTATTATAGTAGTTATATTCTTGTACATAGGAGCAGTATTATAGTAGTTATATTCTTGTACATAGGGGCAGTATTATAGTAGTTATATTCTTGTACATAGGAGGTAGTATTATAGTAGTTATATTCTTGTACATAGGGGCAGTATTATAGTAGTTATATTCTTGTACATACGAGTAGTATTATAGTAGTTATATTCTTGTACATAGGAGCAGTATTATAGTAGTTATATTCTTGTACATAGGAATAGTATTATAGTAGTTATATTCTTGTACATAGGAGTAGTATTATAGTAGTTATATTCTTGTACATAGGAATAGTATTATAGTAGTTATATTCTTGTACATAGGAGTAGTATTATAGTAGTTATATTCTTGTACATAGGAGGTAGTATTATAGTAGTTATATTCTTGTACATAGGAGCAGTATTATAGTAGTTATATTCTTGTACATAGGAGGTAGTATTATAGTAGTTATATTCTTGTACATAGGAGGTAGTATTATAGTAGTTATATTCTTGTACATAGGAGCAGTATTATAGTAGTTATATTCTTGTATATAGGAGCAGTATTATAGTAGTTATATTCTTGTACATAGGAGGTAGTATTATAGTAGTTATATTCTTGTACATAGGAGCAGTATTATAGTAGTTATATTCTTGTACATAGGAGCAGTATTATAGTAGTTATATTCTTGTACATAGTAGTATTATAGTAGTTATATTCTTGTACATAGGAGGTAGAATTATAGTAGTTATATTCTTGTACATAGGAGGTAGTATTATAGTAGTTATATTCTTGTACATAGTAGCAGTATTATAGTAGTTATATTCTTGTACATAGGGGGCAGTATTATAGTAGTTATATTCTTGTACATAGGAGTAGTATTATAGTAGTTATATTCATGTACACAGGAGGTAGTATTATAGTAGTTATATTCTTGTACATAGGAGTAGTATTATAATAGTTATATTCTTGTACATAGGAGCAGTATTATAGTAGTTATATTCTTGTACATAGGGGGCAGTATTATAGTAGTTATATTCTTGTACATAGGAGTAGTATTATAGTAGTTATATTCATGTACACAGGAGGTAGTATTATAGTAGTTATATTCTTGTACATAGGAGTAGTATTATAATAGTTATATTCTTGTACATAGGAGCAGTATTATAGTAGTTATATTCTTGTACATAGGAGCAGTATTATAGTAGTTACATTCTTGTACATAGGAGCAGTATTATAGTAGTTATATTCTTGTACATAGGGGGCAGTATTATAGTAGTTATATTCTTGTACATAGGAGCAGTATTATAGTAGTTATATTCTTGTACATAGGAGTAGTATTATAGTAGCCATATTTTTCTACTTAGTGAGAGTGTTATAGTATTTAGACCATATTTTGTGGATTTTAGAATATGCAGTATGACCTAAATCTAAAAAAAATTATTTTTTCTTTGTGCTCATGGATTTCTAATATTCATGTCCTTATTCCGTGAATTGGTTTAAAATTTTGTGAATTTTCATTGTGATCTCCCCTTTGCACATTTTCAGCTATTCTGCCACATGTGAACTGATCCTCATGAATATTAGTTTCTTTTCCATTCCATCAGACAGTCCTTGTTATTGTTGATGATATCTCGCTGTTTTCTGGCGTTGTGATATTTGCTGCTGTTATTACCATTGGAGGGTCAGATTCAGTATTGAAATCTCATTACACCGCCTCATCTGGTGTGTGATAACTGAGCGCCTCATGCATTCTGAATACAGATGATACATATACAGTGTAACATAGTTACACAGTAGATGAGGTTGGATAAAGACACCAGTCCATCAAGTCCAACCTATAACTCTACAATGTTGATCTAGAGCAGTGATGGCGAACCTTTTAGAGACCGAGTGCCCAAACTGCAACCCAAAACCCACTAAATTATCGCAAAGTGCCAAAACGGCAATTTAACCTTAAATTTAACCAGGATCTGTTTTATATTGACCGTGCAATGTTATTACAGCCTGTAATAATATCACATGTCTGCTATAAAACAGATACTTACTGTGTGACTTAAATAGTGAAGGGCCCCCAGACAATACAATGTGCTCCACAGTGTCCCCCCGACAGTATTATATGCTCCAGAATTGCCTCCACTCAGTATTATATGCTCCACAGTGGCCCCCACTCGGTATTATATACTCCAGAGGGCCCCCACGCAGTATTATATGCTTCACTTTGCCCCCCCCCCCCCAGTAGTATATGCACCACAGTGGGCCCCCACACAGTAGTATATGCTCCACAGTGTCCCCCACACAGTATTAGATGCTTCACTGTCCCCCATACAGTATTATATGCTTCAGTGTCCCCCATACAGTATTAGATGCTTCAGTGTCCCCCACACAGTATTAGATGCTTCAGTGTCCCCCATACAGTATTATATGCTTCAGTGTCCCCCATACAGTATTAGATGTTTCAGTGTCCCCCATACAGTATTAGATGCTTCAGTGTCCCCCATACAGTATTAGATACATCAGTGTCCCCCATACAGTATTAGATACATCAGTGTCCCCCCCATACAGTATTAGATACATCAGTGTCCCCCCCATACAGTATTAGATGCTTCAGTGTCCCCCATACAGTATTAGATGCTTCAGTGTCCCCCATACAGTATTAGATGCTTCAGTGTCCCCCATACAGTATTAGATGCTTCAGTGTCCCCCATACAGTATTAGATGCTTCAGTGTCCCCCACACAGTATTAGATGCTTCAGTGTCCCCCACACAGTATTAGATGCTTCAGTGTCCCCCCATACAGTATTAGATGCTTCAGTGTCCCCCACACAGTATTAGATGCTTCAGTGTCCCCCCCCATACAGTATTAGATGCTTCAGTGTCCCCCATACAGTATTAGATGCTTCAGTGTCCCCCATACAGTATTAGATGCTTCAGTGTCCCCCACACAGTATTAGATGCTTCAGTGTCCCCCATACAGTATTAGATGCTTCAGTGTCCCCCCATACAGTATTAGATACTTCAGTGTCCCCCACACAGTATTAGATGCTTCAGTGTCCCCCCACACAGTATTAGATGCTTCAGTGTCCTCCCCCCCCCATACAGTATTAGATGCTTCAGTGTCCCCCATACAGTATTAGATGCTTCAGTGTCCCCCACACAGTATTAGATGCTTCAGTGTCCCCCACACAGTATTAGATGCTTCAGTGTCCCCCACACAGTATTAGATGCTTCAGTGTCCCCCACACAGTATTAGATGCTGCAGTGTCCCCCATACAGTATTAGATGCTTCAGTGTCCCCCATACAGTATTAGATGCTTCAGTGTCCCCCACACAGTATTAGATGCTTCAGTGTCCCCCATACAGTATTAGATGCTTCAGTGTCCCCCACACAGTATTAGATGCTTCAGTGTCCCCCACACAGTATTAGATGCTTCAGTGTCCCCCACACAGTATTAGATGCTTCAGTGTCCCCCACACAGTATTAGATGCTTCAGTGTCCCCCATACAGTATTAGATGCTTCAGTGTCCCCCATACAGTATTAGATGCTTCAGTGTCCCCCACACAGTATTAGATGCTTCAGTGTCCCCCATACAGTATTAGATGCTTCAGTGTCCCCCCCCATACAGTATTAGATGCTTCAGTGTCCCCCCCCATACAGTATTAGATGCTTCAGTGTCCCCCACACAGTATTAGATGCTTCAGTGTCCCCCATACAGTATTAGATGCTTCAGTGTCCCCCATACAGTATTAGATGCTTCAGTGTCCCCCACACAGTATTAGATGCTTCAGTGTCCCCCATACAGTATTAGATGCTTCAGTGTCCCCCATACAGTATTAGATGCTTCAGTGTCCCCCACACAGTATTAGATGCTTCAGTGTCCCCCATACAGTATTAGATGCTTCAGTGTCCCCCATACAGTATTAGATGCTTCAGTGTCCCCCCCCATACAGTATTAGATGCTTCAGTGTCCCCCCCATACAGTATTAGATGCTTCAGTGTCCCCCACACAGTATTAGATGCTTCAGTGTCCCCCACACAGTATTAGATGCTTCAGTGTCCCCCATACAGTATTAGATGCTTCAGTGTCCCCCATACAGTATTAGATACATCAGTGTCCCCCATACAGTATTAGATGCTTCAGTGTCCCCCCCCATACAGTATTAGATGCTTCAGTGTCCCCCATTCAGTATTAGATGCTTCAGTGTCCCCCACACAGTATTAGATGCTTCAGTGTCCCCCCACACACAGTATTAGATGCTTCAGTGTCCCCCCCACAGTATTAGATGCTTCAGTGTCCCCCACACAGTATTAGATGCTTCAGTGTCCCCCATACAGTATTAGATGCTTCAGTGTCCCCCACACAGTATTAGATGCTTCAGTGTCCCCCCCCCCATACAGTATTAGATGCTTCGGTGTCCCCCACACAGTATTAGATGCTTCAGTGTCCCCCATACAGTATTAGATGCTTCAGTGTCCTCCATACAGTATTAGATGCTTCAGTGTCCCCCACACAGTATTAGATGCTTCAGTGTCCCCCATACAGTATTAGATGCTTCAGTGTCCCCCATACAGTATTAGATGCTTCAGTGTCCCCCATACAGTATTAGATGCTTCAGTGTCCCCCCCATACAGTATTAGATGCTTCAGTGTCCCCCCCCATACAGTATTAGATCTTCAGTGTCCCCCACACAATATTAGATGCTTCAGTGTCCCCCACACAGTATTAGATGCTTCAGTGTCCCCCATACAGTATTAGATGCTTCAGTGTCCCCCATACAGTATTAGATACATCAGTGTCCCCCATACAGTATTAGATGCTTCAGTGTCCCCCACACAGTATTAGATGCTTCAGTGTCCCCCACACAGTATTAGATGCTTCAGTGTCCCCCCACACACAGTATTAGATGCTTCAGTGTCCCCCCCACAGTATTAGATGCTTCAGTGTCCCCCACACAGTATTAGATGCTTCAGTGTCCCCCATACAGTATTAGATGCTTCAGTGTCCCCCATACAGTATTAGATGCTTCAGTGTCCCCCACACAGTATTAGATGCTTCAGTGTCCCCCACACAGTATTAGATGCTTCAGTGTCCCCCACACAGTATTAGATGCTTCAGTGTCCCCCACACAGTATTAGATGCTTCAGTGTCCTCCACACAGTATTAGATGCTTCAGTGTCCCCCACACAGTATTAGATGCTTCACAGTGTCCTCCATACGGTATTAGATGCTTCAGTGTCCTCCATACAGTATTAGATGCTTCAGTGTCCCCCATACAGTATTAGATGCTTCAGTGTCCTCCATACAGTATTAGATGCTTCAGTGTCCCCCATACAGTATTAGATGCTTCAGTGTCCCCCCCCCACACAGTATTAGATGCTTCAGTGTCCCCCATACAGTATTAGATACATCAGTGTCCCCCATACAGTATTAGATGCTTCAGTGTCCCCCACACAGTATTAGATACATCAGTGTCCCCCATACAGTATTAGATGCTTCAGTGTCCCCCATACAGTATTAGATGCTTCAGTGTCCCCCACACAGTATTAGATGCTTCAGTGTCCCCCATACAGTATTAGATGCTTCAGTGTCCCCCACACAGTATTAGATGCTTCAGTGTCCCCCACACAGTATTAGATGCTTCAGTGTCCCCCACACAGTATTAGATGCTTCAGTGTCCCCCATACAGTATTAGATGCTTCAGTGTCCCCCATACAGTATTAGATGCTTCAGTGTCCCCCACACAGTATTAGATGCGTCAGTGTCCCCCATACAGTATTAGATGCTTCAGTGTCCCCCATACAGTATTAGATGCTTCAGTGTCCCCCCCCATACAGTATTAGATGCTTCAGTGTCCCCCCCATACAGTATTAGATGCTTCAGTGTCCCCCACACAGTATTAGATGCTTCAGTGTCCCCCATACAGTATTAGATGCTTCAGTGTCCCCCATACAGTATTAGATGCTTCAGTGTCCCCCACACAGTATTAGATGCTTCAGTGTCCCCCATACAGTATTAGATGCTTCAGTGTCCCCCATACAGTATTAGATGCTTCAGTGTCCCCCCCCATACAGTATTAGATGCTTCAGTGTCCCCCCCCATACAGTATTAGATGCTTCAGTGTCCCCCACACAGTATTAGATGCTTCAGTGTCCCCCATACAGTATTAGATGCTTCAGTGTCCCCCCCCCATACAGTATTAGATGCTTCAGTGTCCCCCATACAGTATTAGATGCTTCAGTGTCCCCCACACAGTATTAGATGCTTCAGTGTCCCCCCACACACAGTATTAGATGCTTCAGTGTCCCCCACACAGTATTAGGTGCTTCAGTGTCCCCCATACAGTATTAGATGCTTCAGTGTCCCCCATACAGTATTAGATACATCAGTGTCCCCCATACAGTATTAGATGCTTCAGTGTCCCCCCCCCCATACAGTATTAGATGCTTCAGTGTCCCCCATACAGTATTAGATGCTTCAGTGCCCCCCCATACAGTATTAGATGCTTCAGTGCCCCCCCATACAGTATTAGATGCTTCAGTGTCCCCCCACACACAGTATTAGATGCTTCAGTGTCCCCCCCACAGTATTAGATGCTTCAGTGTCCCCCCACACACACGTATTAGATGCTTCAGTGTCCCCCCACACACAGTATTAGATGCTTCAGTGTCCCCCCCACAGTATTAGATGCTTCAGTGTCCCCCACACAGTATTAGATGCTTCAGTGTCCCCCATACAGTATTAGATGCTTCAGTGTCCCCCATACAGTATTAGATGCTTCAGTGTCCCCCACACAGTATTAGATGCTTCAGTGTCCCCCACACACAGTATTAGATGCTTCAGTGTCCCCCATACAGTATTAGATGCTTCAGTGTCTCCCATACAGTATTAGATGCTTCAGTGTCCCCCCCATACAGTATTAGATGCTTCAGTGTCCCCCCCATACAGTATTAGATGCTTCAGTGTCCCCCATACAGTATTAGATGCTTCAGTGTCCCCCACACAGTATTAGATGCTTCAGTGTCCCCCACACAGTATTAGATGCTTCAGTGTCCCCCACACAGTATTAGATGCTTCAGTGTCCTCCACACAGTATTAGATGCTTCAGTGTCCCCCACACAGTATTAGATGCTTCAGTGTCCTCCACACAGTATTAGATGCTTCAGTGTCCCCCACACAGTATTAGATGCTTCACAGTGTCCTCCATACGGTATTAGATGCTTCAGTGTCCTCCATACAGTATTAGATGCTTCAGTGTCCCCCATACAGTATTAGATGCTTCAGTGTCCTCCATACAGTATTAGATGCTTCAGTGTCCCCCATACAGTATTAGATGCTTCAGTGTCCCCCCCCCCACACAGTATTAGATGCTTCAGTGTCCCCCATACAGTATTAGATACATCAGTGTCCCCCATACAGTATTAGATGCTTCAGTGTCCCCCATACAGTATTAGATGCTTCAGTGTCCCCCACACAGTATTAGATGCTTCAGTGTCCCCCATACAGTATTAGATGCTTCAGTGTCCCCCACACAGTATTAGATGCTTCAGTGTCCCCCACACAGTATTAGATGCTTCAGTGTCCCCCATACTGTATTAGATGCTTCAGTGTCCCCCATACAGTATTAGATGCTTCAGTGTCCCCCACACAGTATTAGATGCTTCAGTGTCCCCCATACAGTATTAGATGCTTCAGTGTCCCCCATACAGTATTAGATGCTTCAGTGTCCCCCCCATACAGTATTAGATGCTTCAGTGTCCCCCCCCATACAGTATTAGATGCTTCAGTGTCCCCCACACAGTATTAGATGCTTCAGTGTCCCCCATACAGTATTAGATGCTTCAGTGTCCCCCATACAGTATTAGATGCTTCAGTGTCCCCCACACAGTATTAGATGCTTCAGTGTCCCCCATACAGTATTAGATGCTTCAGTGTCCCCCATACAGTATTAGATGCTTCAGTGTCCCCCCCCATACAGTATTAGATGCTTCAGTGTCCCCCCCATACAGTATTAGATGCTTCAGTGTCCCCCCACACACAGTATTAGATGCTTCAGTGTCCCCCATACAGTATTAGATGCTTCAGTGTCCCCCACACAGTATTAGATGCTTCAGTGTCCCCCCCCCACACAGTATTAGATGCTTCAGTGTCCCCCACACAGTATTAGATGCTTCAGTGTCCCCCCCCCCACACAGTATTAGATGCTTCAGTGTCCCCCATACAGTATTAGATGCTTCAGTGTCCCCCATACAGTATTAGATGCTTCAGTGTCCCCCCACACACAGTATTAGATGCTTCAGTGTCCCCCATACAGTATTAGATGCTTCAGTGTCCCCCCACACACAGTATTAGATGCTTCAGTGTCCCCCATACAGTATTAGATGCTTCAGTGTCCCCCCCATACAGTATTAGATGCTTCAGTGTCCCCCATACAGTATTAGATGCTTCAGTGTCCCCCATACAGTATTAGATGCTTCAGTGTCCTCCCCACACAGTATTAGATGCTTCAGTGTCCCCCATACAGTATTAGATGCTTCAGTGTCCCCCATACAGTATTAGATACATCAGTGTCCCCCACACAGTATTAGATGCTTCAGTGTCCCCCCACACACAGTATTAGATGCTTCAGTGTCCCCCCACACACAGTATTAGATGCTTCAGTGTCCCCCATACAGTATTAGATACATCAGTGTCCCCCCCATACAGTATTAGATGCTTCAGTGTCCCCCCACACACAGTATTAGATGCTTCAGTGTCCCCCATACAGTATTAGATGCTTCAGTGCCCCCCCATACAGTATTAGATGCTTCAGTGTCCCCCATACAGTATTAGATGCTTCAGTGTCCCCCACACAGTATTAGATGCTTCAGTGTCCCCCATACAGTATTAGATGCTTCAGTGTCCCCCACACAGTATTAGATGCTTCAGTGTCCCCCACACAGTATTAGATGCTTCAGTGTCCTCCATACAGTATTAGATGCTTCAGTGTCCCCCATACAGTATTAGATGCTTCAGTGTCCTCCATACAGTATTAGATGCTTCAGTGTCCCCCACACAGTATTAGATGCTTCAGTGTCCCCCACACAGTATTAGATGCTTCAGTGTCCCCCACACAGTATTAGATGCTTCAGTGTCCCCCATACAGTATTAGATGCTTCAGTGTCCCCCACACAGTATTAGATGCTTCAGTGTCCCCCACACAGTATTAGATGCTTCAGTGTCCCCCACACAGTATTAGATGCTTCAGTGTCCCCCACACAGTATTAGATGCTTCAGTGTCCCCCATACAGTATTAGATGCTTCAGTGTCCCCCACACAGTATTAGATGCTTCAGTGTCCTCCCCCATACAGTATTACATGCTTCAGTGTCCCCCCCCATACAGTATTAGATGCTTCAGTGTCCCCCACACAGTATTAGATGCTTCAGTGTCCCCCATACAGTATTAGATGCTTCAGTGTCCCCCATACAGTATTAGATGCTTCAGTGTCCCCCACACAGTATTAGATGCTTCAGTGTCCCCCATACAGTATTAGATGCTTCAGTGTCCCCCATACAGTATTAGATGCTTCAGTGTCCCCCCCCCATACAGTATTAGATGCTTCAGTGTCCCCCCCCATACAGTATTAGATGCTTCAGTGTCCCCCACACAGTATTAGATGCTTCAGTGTCCCCCATACAGTATTAGATGCTTCAGTGTCCCCCCCCCCATACAGTATTAGATGCTTCAGTGTCCCCCATACAGTATTAGATGCTTCAGTGTCCCCCACACAGTATTAGATGCATCAGTGTCCCCCCACACACAGTATTAGATGCTTCAGTGTCCCCCATACAGTATTAGATGCTTCAGTGTCCCCCATACAGTATTAGATGCTTCAGTGTCCCCCATACAGTATTAGATACATCAGTGTCCCCCATACAGTATTAGATGCTTCAGTGTCCCCCCCCCCATACAGTATTAGATGCTTCAGTGTCCCCCATACAGTATTAGATGCTTCAGTGCCCCCCATACAGTATTAGATGCTTCAGTGCCCCCCCATACAGTATTAGATGCTTCAGTGTCCCCCCACACACAGTATTAGATGCTTCAGTGTCCCCCCCACAGTATTAGATGCTTCAGTGTCCCCCCACACACAGTATTAGATGCTTCAGTGTCCCCCATACAGTATTAGATGCTTCAGTGTCCCCCCCACACAGTATTAGATGCTTCAGTGTCCCCCCCCCCACACAGTATTAGATGCTTCAGTGTCCCCCACACAGTATTAGATGCTTCAGTGTCCCCCATACAGTATTACATGCTTCAGTGTCCCCCCCACACAGTATTAGATGCTTCAGTGCCCCCCATACAGTATTAGATGCTTCAGTGTCTCCCATACAGTATTAGATGCTTCAGTGTCCCCCATACAGTATTAGATGCTTCAGTGCCCCCCCATACAGTATTAGATGCTTCAGTGTCCCCCACACAGTATTAGATGCTTCAGTGTCCCCCACACAGTATTAGATGCTTCAGTGTCCCCCCCACACAGTATTAGATGCTTCAGTGTCCCCCACACAGTATTAGATGCTTCAGTGTCCTCCATACAGTATTAGATGCTTCAGTGTCCCCCCATACAGTATTAGATGCTTCAGTGTCCCCCACACAGTATTAGATGCTTCAGTGTCCCCCCCCCATACAGTATTAGATACTTCAGTGTCCCCCACACAGTATTAGATGCTTCAGTGTCCCCCATACAGTATTAGATGCTTCAGTGTCCTCCATACAGTATTAGATGCTTCAGTGTCTCCCATACAGTATTAGATGCTTCAGTGTCCCCCACACAGTATTAGATGCTTCAGTGTCCCCCATACAGTATTAGATGCTTCAGTGCCCCCCCATACAGTATTAGATGCTTCAGTGTCCCCCACACAGTATTAGATGCTTCAGTGTCCCCCACACAGTATTAGATGCTTCAGTGTCCCCCCCACACAGTATTAGATGCTTCAGTGTCCCCCACACAGTATTAGATGCTTCAGTGTCCTCCATACAGTATTAGATGCTTCAGTGTCCCCCCATACAGTATTAGATGCTTCAGTGTCCCCCACACAGTATTAGATGCTTCAGTGTCCCCCCCCATACAGTATTAGATACTTCAGTGTCCCCCACACAGTATTAGATGCTTCAGTGTCCCCCATACAGTATTAGATGCTTCAGTGTCCTCCATACAGTATTAGATGCTTCAGTGTCCCCCACACAGTATTAGATGCTTCAGTGTCCCCCACACAGTATTAGATGCTTCAGTGTCCCCCATACAGTATTAGATGCTTCAGTGTCCCCCACACAGTATTAGATGCTTCAGTGTCCCCCCCCCCACACAGTATTAGATGCTTCAGTGTCCCCCATACAGTATTAGATGCTTCAGTGTCCCCCATACAGTATTAGATGCTTCAGTGTCCTCCATACAGTATTAGATGCTTCAGTGTCCCCCACACAGTATTAGATGCTTCAGTGTCCCCCCCCCCATACAGTATTAGATTCTTCAGTGTCCCCCATACACTATTAGATGCTTTAGTGTCCCCCACACAGTATTAGATGCTTCAGTGTCCCCCATACAGTATTAGATGCTTCAGTGTCCCCCATACAGTATTAGATGCTTCAGTGTCCCCCCCATACAGTATTAGATGCTTCAGTGTCCCCCATACAGTATTAGATGCTTCAGTGTCCCCCATACAGTATTAGATGCTTCAGTGTCCCCCACACAGTATTAGATGCTTCAGTGTCCCCCATACAGTATTAGATGCTTCAGTGTCCCCCCCACACAGTATTAGATGCTTCAGTGTCCCCCATACAGTATTAGATGCTTCAGTGTCCCCCACACAGTATTAGATGCTTCAGTGTCCCCCACACAGTATTAGATGCTTCAGTGTCCCCCCCATACAGTATTAGATGCTTCAGTGTCCCCCACACAGTATTAGATACATCAGTGTCCCCCCCATACAGTATTAGATGCTTCAGTGTCCCCCATACAGTATTAGATGCTTCAGTGTCCCCCATACAGTATTAGATACATCAGTGTCCCCCACACAGTATTAGATGCTTCAGTGTCCCCCACACAGTATTAGATGCTTCAGTGTCCCCCCCACACACAGTATTAGATGCTTCAGTGTCCCCCATACAGTATTAGATACATCAGTGTCCCCCCCATACAGTATTAGATGCTTCAGTGTCCCCCCACACACAGTATTAGATGCTTCAGTGTCCCCCATACAGTATTAGATGCTTCAGTGTCCCCCATACAGTATTAGATGCTACACAGTAGGCCCCCACACAGTAGTTTATGTTACTCACCCAGTCCCACGAAGAGCGTCCTCCTTTTTCTTCTGTTCGCCGGCGCTGATGAATGACGTCATCGCGCCTGCGTCGGGGCAGAGGTCACACTCTGCAGTCAGTGTAAGCCGCAGTTCAGCAGACCGCGGCCTACACTGACAGCTTTCAGCTGTATGTACATTTGCACATACAGCTGAAAGAAGCGATCACTCGTTAACCGGGATTCCTATACCGGATTCCCCATTAGTGAGCGATCATGGCAACGGCGCGCGTGCCAACTGAAAGGGCTCTGCATGCCCTCTCTGGCATGCGTGCCATAGGTTCGCCATCACGGATCTAGAGGAAGGCAAAAAAAAAAAAAACCCATGAGGCTGATGCCAATTGCCCCATTTCAGGGGGAAAAAATTTGTACCCGACTCCAATCTGGCAATCAGTATAAAACCCTGGATCAACTTGTCCTTACCAAAATCTAGAACCCATAATGTTGTTCTGTTTGAGAAAGGCATCCAGGCCCTCTTTGAACTTGTTCAATGAATCCACCATCACCACATCCTCGGGCAGTGAGTTCCATAGCCTCGCTGTTCTTACTGTAAAGAATCCTCTTCTGTGTTGCTGATATAGATATAGAGGATGTCCCCTTCCCTGTCACCAGCCTAGACGTAGAGGATGTCTCATTGTCACTGTCACCAGTCTAGACGTAGAGGATGTCTCCTTGTCACTGTCACCAGTCTAGATGTAGAGGATGTCTCCTTGTCACTGTCACCAGTCTAGACGTAGAGGATGTCTCCTTGTCACTGTCACCGGTCTAGGTGTAGGGGGTGTCTCCTTGTCACTGTCACCGGTCTAGGTGTAGGGGGTGTCTCCTTGTCACTGTCACCGGTCTAGGTGTAGGGGGTGTCTCCTTGTCACTGTCACCGGTCTAGGTGTAGGGGGTGTCCCCTTGTCACTGTCACCAGTCTAGACGTAGAGGATGTCTCATTGTCACTGTCACCAGTCTAGACGTAGAGGATGTCTCATTGTCACTGTCACCAGTCTAGACGTAGAGGATGTCTCCTTGTCACTGTCACCAGTCTAGACGTAGAGGATGTCTCCTTGTCACTGTCACCAGTCTAGACGTAGAGGATGTCCCCTTGTCACTGTCACCAGTCTAGACGTAGAGGATGTCTCCTTGTCACTGTCACCAGTCTAGACGTAGAGGATATCTCATTGTCACTGTCACCAGCCTAAACGTAGAGGATGTCTCCTTGTCACTGTCACCAGCCTAGACATAGAGGATGTCTCATTGTCACTGTCACCAGTCTAGACGTAGAGGATGTCTCATTGTCACTGTCACCAGTCTAGACGTAGAGGATGTCTCATTGTCACTGTCACTGGCCTAGGAGTAAAAAGATCATTAGAAAGTTCTTTGTGCTGTCCCTTTATGTATTTGTACATTGTTATTAGATCTCCCTGTATACGGCATTTTTTAAACTGAATAACCCCAAGTTTGTTAATCTTTCGATGTCCTCCAGTCCACCCATTCTCCTAATAATCTTGGTCGCCCTTCTCTGCACTCTCTTTGGTTCAGTTATGTCATTCTTGTATACTGGGGCCCAAAATTGTGCATAGTAGTCTAGACATAACTATGTTCTTGTCATGACCTCTTTTGATGCATCCCATAATTTTATTTGCCTTGGCAGCCGCTGCCTGGCACTGGTCACTAAAGGTAAGCTTATTGTCCACCAAAATCCTCAAGTCTTTTTCAGTGTCAGTCTTACCCAGTAATTTACTATTACCGGTAGGTACATAATCAGACATTTTATTTCTTCTACCAAAATGCATAACCTTACATTTGTCTACATTAACCGTCATTTGCCAAGTCTCCGCCCCCCATGCTTCCAGCATCCATAGACCCCTTGTAATATTCTACTATCCTCCTCATTATTAATTATCCTACAGTGTTTAGTATCATCTACAAATATGGACCCCCTGCTCTGTAATATGGACCCTCTACTCTGTAATATGGACCCCCTGCTCTGTAATATGGACCCCCTGCTCTGTAATATGGACCCTCTTCTCTATAACATGGACCCTCTACTCTGTAATATGGACCCCCTGATCTGTAATATGGACCCCCTGCTCTGTAATATGGACCCTCTTCTCTATAATATGGACCCCCTGCTCTGTAATATGGGCCCCCTGCTCTGTAATATGGACCCCCTGCTCTGTAATATGGACCCCCTGCTCTGTAATATGGACCCCCTGCTCTGTAATATGGACCCCCTGCTCTGTAATATGGACCCTCTACTCTGTAATATGGACCCCCTGCTCTGTAATATGGACCCCCTGCTCTGTATTATGGACCCTCTACTCTGTAATATGGACCCTCTACTCTGTAATATGGACCCTCTTCTCTATAATATGGACCCTCTACTCTGTAATATGGACCCCCTGCTCTGTAATACGGGCCCCCTGCTCTGTAATACGGACCCTCTTCTCTATAATATGGACCCTCTACTCTGTAATATGGACCCCCTGCTCTGTAATATGGACCCCCTGCTCTGTAATATGGACCCTCTTCTCTATAATATGGACCCTCTTCTCTATAATATGGACCCCCTGCTCTGTAATATGGGCCCCCTGCTCTCTAATATGGACCCCCTGCTTTGTAATATGGACCCCCTGCTCTGTAAAATGGACCCTCTTCTCTATAATATGGACCCTCTTCTCTATAATATGGACCCCCTGCTCTGTAATATGGACTTCCTGCTCTGTAATATGGACCCTCTACTCTGTAATATGGACCCCCTGCTCTGTAATATGGACCCCCTGCTCTGTAATATGGACCCCCTGCTCTGTAATATGGACCCTCTTCTCTATAATATGGACCCTCTTCTCTATAATATGGACCCCCTGCTCTGTAATATGGACCCCCTGCTCTGTAATATGGACCCCCTGCTCTGTAAAATGGACCCTCTTCTCTATAATATGGACCCTCTTCTCTATAATATGGACCCTCTTCTCTATAATATGGACCCCCTGCTCTGTAATATGGACCCTCTTCTCTATAATATGGACCCCCTGCTCTGTAATATGGACCCTCTTCTCTATAATATGGACCCCCTGCTCTCTAATATGGACCCTCTTCTCTATAATATGGACCCCCTGCTCTCTAATATGGACCCTCTTCTCTATAATATGGACCCCCTGCTCTATAATATGGACCCCCTGCTCTGTAATATGGACTTCCTGCTCTGTAATATGGACACCTTGCATTACCCAGGTCCAGATATACATCTACCGCATTATCCGTGTCTAGTCCAAATATATATTATGTCTACCGCATTACCCATGTCTAGTCTTGAACTGACCTCTTCATAGAAGCTGATCAGATTAGTCTGACAGGATCGATTCCTCATAAACCCATGCTGATTGGACGTTATAAGATTATTTACCTTGAGATATTCTAGTATGGCATCTCTTAGAAAGTCCTCAAATATCTTAACCACCACAGAAGTGAAACTTACCGGCCTGTAGTTTCCAGGATCACTTTTAGACCCCTTTTTGAATATTGGCACCACATTTGCTATGCACCAATCCTGTGGAAAAGACCCAGTCATTACTGAATCCTTAAATATTAGATATAAGGGTCTGTCTATCACCATGCATAATTCCCTCAGAACTCGGGGGTGTATTGCATCTGGACCCGGCGACTTCTCTACTTTAGTGTTTTGAAGGCGGAGCAGGACTGCCTTCTGGGTTAAACAGGTGACATTTAATTGCGAGTTAACATTACCACTAATTATGTTGCTGGCCTTTGGATTTTCTTGCGTAAACACTGTAGAGAAGAAGGCATTTAATAGTTGTGCTTTTTCCTCATCCTCCTCCACCATTACTCCCAGATTACATTGTCAGTTTTTATTTTCTTATTATTTATGTAATTGAAGAATAATTTTGGATTATTTTTACTCTCCTTGGCAATTATTATCACTCCTTACTGTTTTAGTTAGCCATATTGGTTTTCTATGATTTCTAACCCGTTTATTCCCATAAGGGATATGTTTTTTAGTGGTCCTATTTAGAAGGCTTTTGACAATGTCCCATTTTGTTTGTGTTCCGGTCACTTTGAGGACATTGTCCCAGTTGCTAAGCTCCTCTCTCAGTTGGTGACCATTGGCTTTCCTGAAGTTTAGTGTTTTTGTGCCCCTTCTACTGAACATCTTTTTAATGTGTACAAGAAAACTTGTTATGTTGTGGTCCCTATTACCGAGATGACCCCCGACCTCCACTTGTGACAATGTGTCAGGTTCATTTGTTAAAGGGACACTCTGGATAAAACTAATAGAACGTCTTATGCCCTGTATAGGGGTTGAGGGGACAGACACAGATACTTTCCTTGGTGCTTTTTGTATATTTTTGTCATGTTCCCCTCTCAGACCATTAACTAGACATAGCTCAGTGACCGCCATAATATTGGCATCTGATTTGCTAGTGGAATAAATTCTCCTGTATCTTTCCTTTTGTTTTGACATAACTCTTCAGGGTCAGTCGGAGTTCCCCTGGAATTTTGGTTTTGTCTTAAGAATAATGAAGGTGAAAACTTGCGCACCAGTGCTGAGATTCAGTCAATCCACGGGCATAGCTATATTATGTAGGTAGACGCCACACCTGAGGTACGAGCCGAACATGGACCTGGTGATCAGGGGGCCCCAAAAGCCCATCAGAAATATAAAAATATATTAGTATTGTGTGTTTTACAGTGTTAGTGATCCTGCTTTGAGGCTCAGGAGCTTAAAGTTATGATTCTGTGTCTATTTATCTGCTTTTCAGGTCCAGTCTATGATCACCAGCAAGAAGGAGCAGTAATCACCCCGCCCCCGCGGAGCCAACTTGGAGCAATTCTCTGCACTCGTCTATTCAGATCAGTGGCTTCTGCTATAAAGGAACATGTAACATTAGGAGAGACTATTCTAATCACTGGTAATGACCCTCCATGAGTGCTGCTGACCCTCCAGGACCAGTACTGACCCTCCAGGACCAGTACTGACCCTCCAGGATTAGTACTGACCCTCCAGGACCGGTACTGACTCTTCAGGACTGCTACTGACCCTCCATGAGTGCTGCTGACCCTCCAGGACTAGTACTGACCCTCCAGGACCAGTACTGACCCTCCATGAGTGCTGCTGACCCTCCAGGACTAGTACTGACCCTCCAGAATTAGTACTGACCCTCCAGGACTGCTACTGATCCTCCATGACTAGTACTGACCCTCCAGGACTAGTACTGGATCCTCCAGGAACAGTACTGACCCTCCAGGATTAGTACTGACCCTCCAGGATTAGTACTGATCCTCCAGGATTAGTACTGACCCTCCAGGACCGGTACTGACCCTCCAGGACCGCTACTGACCCTCCATGATTAGTACAGACTCTTCAGGATTGCTACTGACCCTCCAGACTTGCTACTGATCCTCCAGACTTGCTACTGACCCTCCAGGACTGGTACTAACCCTCCAGGACCAGTACTGACACTTCTGGACTGGGACAAAGCTTCCCAGATTGGTACTAACCCTCCAGGACTTGTATTAACCCTCCAGGGCAGATAACTGCTGTCTCCCCAAAATTTGTATGACTATATCCCCCTACACAATGTTTTTCATAAGCTATTCTGATCCTAATTCTGATATAATAAGGGGTTCTACAATTTTCCAATAGACTTATTTTCGCATCCTTGCTATTTCCAGGATCTCTGTTTGCTGTCAGTGAATGGGAACATTTTTTTTTTTTTTTGCCCCCAGTTGCTGAAATTGTGAAAATCAAATACTTCTCACAGCTGAGGGTCTGCTACAATCCTCTATCTGAACTTTAGGCCGATACAACTTGCCTGCAGTGACACATTGTAACAAACGATCAGGACTGGAGAGGGAATCGCGCAGCTGATGTTTCTAGACTGGATAAAAGTGTAGCAAACCTTCAGCTGTGAGAAGTATTAGGACATTTAGGATGTTCCCTTGACTGACAACATGCATCAAGGTTTCTTGTCAGTTGTCAAATACCTGAAATGGCTGATAACAGGGAGCAATACCCGCCTATCCTACAGTCGTCCTCTCTCAGCCGCCTGATCTGGCTGATACCTGGGGACAATAGACCGTATCCACCTGCTCTTTCTTTCCCCTGTCCTACATGGCTGATAACAGGGAGCAATAGCTTCCAGCTGGAGATGTTAGACGTCGTGTTTTCTGCTCGTTAATCTTGTCGGATTGCTCTTATCGCCGCTCGTGTCACCGCGTTCCGCCTTCCCGACTAATCATGTAATCCCGCGTCGTCTGATTGTCTTGTACATCAGCTAAGTATGTAAACGAGGCTCGTCATTGTGGCGCCTCATTATCATGTACAGATGTGCGGAGGACAGGAGGAGGCAGCGGCGAGCGCAACGGATCCATCAATACACACCACAGGAAGGAGACGCTCCAGTCAGCGCAACGCACCGAATAAAGATGGTCTTATTCTCCGTTATCAGCAGTGTCATGTGTTCATCAAAGTCTCCTGTGTATCTAATCCCCTTTATGCTGAGCCATGTATCTAAGCCTATCATATGTGATACTGTCTCCTGGGATGCTGTATCTGAGCCTATGGTGTACCACACTGTGCTGTGAAGTCTGTATATCTATACTTAACTGGATACTGACTGCTCAGCTAATGTATCTAAGCCTATCAAATGTGATACTGTGTACTGCACTCCATAAACCTAACATGCGTCATACTGTTTGATGAGTAACTGTATCTAAATCCTATCGTGTGTGATACTGTGCTGAGATTCTGTATCTAAGCATATGTTGTGTGATACTGTGCTCTGAGGTCTGTATATCTAAGCCTAACTAGGATGATGTATCTAAGCTTATCATGTGTGATATTTTCTGCTGAACCTGTTATGTGTGATACTGTTTGCAGAGCTGGTGTATCTAAGCCTGTCTTATGTGATACTGTCTGCTGTGCCAGTGTATCTAATCCTATTATGTGTGATACTGTCCAGTGTATGTAAGCCTATAATGTATAATACTGTTTACTGAGCTAGTTTATCCAATCCTATCATGCGTGATACGGTCTGCTGTGCCAGTGTATCTAATCCTATTGTGTGTGATACTGCCTAGTGTATCTAATCCTATGATATGCTGTACTGTCTGCTGTGTATGTGTGTTTAACCCTATCATGTGATACTGTCTGCTGATCTGCTGTATCTAATCCTATTATGTGTGATACTGTCTACTGTCCATTGTATCTATAATATATGACACTGCGTAGTGTATCTAATCCTGTTATAGGTGATACAGTCTTCTATCATGCGTGCTGCTGTTCTGCTGTATCAAATCCTATTACGTGTGATACTGTCTAGTGTATCTAATCGTATGTGATACTATCTGCTGTGCCAGTGTATCTAATCCGATCATATGTGCTACTGTCTGCTCATCTAGCTGTATCTAATCCTATTATGTGTGATACTGTCTACTGAGCCTGTTTATCTACAGTAATCCTCCTATGTGCGGTACCATTTGATGAGTCAGTGTATCTAAGCTGAGGATGTGCGATACTTCCTGCCATTATATTGTATAATGTATGGGATGCGCCATGATTGTGCCTGCGTCTTATTAGGACTGGTTAGGTGTGGAGTGTGTGAGCGGAGGTCTTAGAGGAGTAGATGTGATCGCTGCGTGCTCTCCTCCACTTCACGTTTGTTATGGCGCAGTAATGGCGTCCCCGGGGATCGCCGCCGCCGCTATCGACTCCTCTCCAGACACTGTAACACGTCTAATGAACAAGCGGCTCGATCTGCACCGTAGAGATTCTGCAGATTTCTGCCTCGGTTTATCTCAGCCCCGCAGTCTCTGCTCCTCCTGCCCTGTGCTCTGGATTTCTGCATTTTCTGACTATAAAACTCGCTTTTTAACTGCAACAAAGAAAAAAAATGAGAAGTCGCTGCGGCCGGGGATGAAGCGTCGTCCAGTCCTAATGATGGTGTCGTGTATCGTTCTGCACCTTTCTAGTAGACTTTCTGCTTCATTTCCACAACTTTCTCAAGATCATCGCTTGCTGTCAGTGTTTGCAATCAGAAATGCGGAAAACCTGACCTGGTCTGACGGCTAAGGGTTAATTATTGGTCTAGAAAGTTCTCTGTCGGTTCAGTCTTACCATGTATAAGGCACAATAGGGGATTTCATACTAACTCAGACCTCCCTGCTGGTCTAGGGTAGTGGAGGGGCTTTTGCCTAATTCCCTGGTGGTATAGGGTAATGGTGGGGCATTTGCCTGTTTCTCTGGTGGCCTAGTTCGATGAGGGGGTTTGGTTTGCTTCCCTGGTGGTCTAGGGTAGTATAAGAAATTCAATGCTTTACTCCTGGTGGTCTAGGGTAGTGGAGGGGCTTTTGCCTGTTTCCCTGGTGGTTTGGGGTGGTGGTGGGGCTTTTGCCTGTTTCCCTGGTGGTTTGGGGTGGTGGTGGGGCTTTTGCCTGTTTCCCTGGTGGTCTAGGGTGGTGGTGGGGCTTTTGCCTGTTTCCCTGGTGGTTTGGGGTGGTGGTGGGGCTTTTGCCTTTCTCCCTGGTGGTATAGGGTGGTGGTGGGGCATTCGCCTGTTTCTCTGGTGGCCTTGTGTAATGAGCAGCCTTTGCTTGCTTTCCTGGTGGTCTAGGGTAGTATAAGAAATTCAATGCTTTACTCCTGGTGGTCTAGGGTAGTGGAGGGGCTTTTGCCTGTTTCCCTGGTGGTTTGGGGTGGTGGTGGGGCTTTTGCCTGTTTCCCTGGTGGTTTGGGGTGGTGGTGGGGCTTTTGCCTGTTTCCCTGGTGGTCTAGGGTGGTGGTGGGGCTTTTGCCTGTTTCCCTGGTGGTTTGGGGTGGTGGTGGGGCTTTTGCCTGTCTCCCTGGTGGTATAGGGTGGTGGTGGGGCATTCGCCTGTTTCTCTGGTGGCCTTGTGTAATGAGCAGCCTTTGCTTGCTTTCCTGGTGGTCTAGGGTAGTGTAAGGAATCCAGTACTTTACTCCTGGTGGTCTAGGGCAGTGGAAAGGATCAATATCTTCTTGCCTGCTATTCTAGGGTAGAACAAGTGTTAATAGGTGTTGCCCAAGTTCTTATCTCCTATCCATAGGATCATGAGACTGGGGGTCTCGTGAATGGAGCAGCAGTAGAGTGCTCAGCTATCTCCAACAGTGCCATAGAGAATGAATAGAACAGGAGGGCACATGCTTGGCCTGCTGCTTTATTTGGACAGAGGAACGGGAACCCCATTTTTGTGGTCAGTGGGGGTCTCAGCTGTCAGACCCCACTAATCTGGGAGTAGGGGATCACAACAGAAATTTAGGATAGCCCTTGTAATGATGCCTGCCCTGGTAGTACAGGGTAGTGATCACATTACTTATGGTCTAGGTTAGTGCGGGGGTTAATGCCCGCTTCTCTGGTGGTCTTCATAATGGGGAGGTTAATACTTGATTCCCTGGTGGTCTAGAGCAATGGGATTATTCTTGACCAAATGAGCCCTTTCTGGTTATCTACTATAGATCAGTCCTGGGCTACCCATCTATAGGTATGAGACACACACATTCATTACTAAAAATTGTATGTTATAGTCCCAAAAATGCCATATATCAGCAGATGAGCTATGTCTCCAGTCCTGGACTCCGAGCTGATACTTAGCCTGAATAGGTTGGGATAGTCTGTGCATGTCATATTGTAATTGTAATAGAAGCCGTTGTGGGAACAGAGCCTAAATAGGACCATAACAATGGCTTCTCGGTCCTCAGGGGCGGGGCTTGCTGGCTATGTTATATGGAATTGGTACATCTAGTGGTGGATCAGGACACAGTTTGGGTTAGTCAGTGCATGTCATTTCTGTCCATATCTCTTATCTCTTATATATATAAAAATGAGTTCCTGTCTGTCTGTCTGTTCTTTATGCGCAACCAAACGACTGGACCGATCCTCACCAAATTTGGCACACATGTACATCAGGTGTCCGGGAATATTATAGACTGGGTCTCAGCTCTCTTGGACGTACCGTTCCTGAGGTACAGTGTTCCCAAAAAATGACCAGCATTAGTCTATACAAGCCTGCAAGTCTTTCACTCATATTCCAACTGCCATACACACGGTCACATGTCCCTTATCAGCCAATAACAGCTCGCAGGCGCTTACTCTCCTCAGGCACACAGGTTTCCATAGCAACCAAGCTATGTATGACCTGTATTAGTGAATAGCAGTTCACAGGACCTTAAATATTCAGTCATATCACGTGTATCAGCCAATATAAGTTCACATTTAATTTACCAGGTTTCCATAACAACACAGCCATAAATAGACTGTACCTATACTGGACTCAGTGGCGTAACTAGCAATGGCAGGGCCCCAAGGCGAACATTTGACATGGGACCCCCCCCCCACCCCCCGCACAAACTGCATTCCTGCACACACTATTATGCCCCATACTCTCCTCAGGCACACAGGTTTCCATAGCAACCAAGCTATGTATGACCTGTATTAGGGTGGGTTCACACCTGCGCTTCAGTCCGTCCGTTGCCAATCCGAGAGAAAATCTCGGCGAACGGGATTGGCATCGGATACAGACAGGTCAGCGACGCATTGGTTAAAAACCCATTCATTTGAATGGGTTTTTAAAGCAATGCGAGGGTGTCCGATTGCACCCTCTGCGCTGCGAAACCGTTTTTTTTTCCTCGGACACGAAGTCCTGCATGTCCGACTTTGTTTCCGACGAAAAAAAACGATTCGCAGCGCAGAAGGTGCAATCGGACACCCTCGCATTGCTTTAAAAACCCATTCAGATGAATGGATTTTTAACCAATGCGTCGCTGACCTGTCTGTATCCGATGCCAATCCCGTTCGCCGAGATTTTCACTCGGATTGGCAACGGATGGACTGAAGCGCAGGTGTGAACCCACCCTTAGTGAATAGCAGTTCACAGGACCTTAAATATTCAGTCATATCACGTGTATCAGCCAATATAAGTTCACATTTAATTTACCAGGTTTCCATAATAACACAGCCATAAATAGACTGTACCTATACTGGACTCAGTGGCGTAACTAGCAATGGCTGGGCCCCAAGGCGAACATTTGACATGGGACCCCCCCCGGCAACCCCCCCACGCACACAAACTGCATTTCTGCACACACTATTATGCCCCATAGTGGCTCCTGCATACACTATTAGGCCCCATAGTGGCCCTTGTACACAGTATTCTGCCCCATAGTGGCCCCTGCACACAGTATCATAGTGGCTCCTTCATATAGTATTATGCGCACTTCCCGCTACTTCTTCAATGTTGGACCAGATGTCACGTGAGCCAGGCATGTATCGCAACGCATAATGACATCGGACTGGCCCACCGACATCTGTGACGCCACCAAGGAGGCCCGAAGTCTGCTGAAAAGACCCCAGAGTATAATGATAGCAGTGTTTGTGGGGTTCACGGCCCACAGGCCTTACTTACCAATCCCCGCTCCTGCTCACAGCCGCCTCTGCAGAAGGTGAAGTGCAGGCAGCCGTGAGCAGGAGTGGGGATCGGTAAGTAAATAGGGCCCGTTACCTGCTGGTGTTAAAAAAAAACATCAGAGGCCCGCCGGGTCCCCTAATGTCCCGGGCCCTGTGGCAGCTGCTACCACTGCTAAACCGGTATTTACGCCACTGACTGGACTGCCATACTGGATTTCAGCATTCTTATAAATTGCAATGTTTTCTAAACTCATGTCCCCTGCAGCAAAACGCATGGCTGCTGCTCAAGCTAATGAAAACTCTCAGCAGACCCAAGCCTGTCTCCAATCTGATAAGGTATGTTACAGACAACAGTGATCTGCTGAAACTCCCCAGCAGACCCAAGCCCGTCTCCAATCTGACAAAGCATTGTCAGCCACATGCACACAGCTGCACTCCAGGTTTCAATAACAACCCAGCCATTTTTCTTCACTGCTGTAGGTCAGCTTTAAAGGGGCAGGGCGCTGTGGATGACACTGTTACACAAGGTCACATACACACAGCTTTACTCCAGGTTTTCCATAACAACCGATCGCAGGTTTTTCACTGATATCCAAACTTAGATGCACATGATCACATGACACTTATGGACCAATGGAAAATCGCAGGTTCAGTCTTGACATACAGACAGCTTTACACCAGGTTTCCATAGCAACCAAGCTATTTATGTCCTGTATGAGTCAATAGCAGTTCGCAGGTCCTTAAATATTCAGTCATATGACGTGTATTAGCCAATGTAAGTTCACATTTCATTTACCAGGTTTCCATAGCAACACAGCCATAAATAGACTATACCTATACTGGACTGCCATACTGGATGTCAAGTGCAAAACTGGCCAATTCTTATGGGGTCACTACACAAACAAAAAATGAAATATACCCGTGCGAAGCCGGGTCCTTCCTCTAGTCTCTTATATATATAAAAATGAGTTTCTGTCTGTCTGTTCTTTATGCGCGACCAAACGACTGGACCGATCCTCACCAAATTTGGCACACAGGTACATCAGGTGTCCGGGAATATTTTAGACTGGGTCTCAGCTCTCTTGGACATACCGTTCCTGAGATACAGTATACCCAAAAAATGGCCAACATTAGCTAATACAAGCCTGCAAGTCTTTCACTCATATTCCAACTGCCATATACACAGTCACATGTCCCTTATCAGCCAATAAGAGCTTGCAGGCACTTACTCTCCTCAGGCACACAGGTTTCCATAGCAACCAACCTATTTATGACCTGTATTAGTCAATAGCAGTTCACAGGACCTTAAATATTCAGTCATATCACGTGTATCAGCCAATATAAGTTCACATTTAATTTACCAGGTTTCCATAACAACACAGTCATAAATAGACTGTACCTATACTGGACTCAGTGGCGTAACTAGCAATGGCTGGGCCCCAAGGCAAACATTTGACATGGGACCTCCCCAGCAACTGTCCCCCCCATACACAAACTCCATTCCTGCACACACTATTAGGCCCCATAATGGCCCCTGCATACACTATTAGGCCCCATAGTGGCCCTTGCACACAGTATTCTGCCCCATAGTGGCCCCTGCACACAGTATCATAGTGGCCCCTTCATATAGTATTATGCGCACTCCCCGCTACCTCTTCAATGTTGAACCAGATGTCACGTGAGCCAGGCATGCATCGCAACGCATAATGACGTCGGACTGGCCCACCGACATCTGTGACGCCACCAAGGAGGCCCGAAGCCTGCTGAAAAGACCCAGAGTATAATGATAGCAGTGTTTGTGGGGTTCACGGCCCACAGGCCTTACTTACTGATCCCTGCTCCTGCTCACAGCCACCTCTGGTAAGTAAATAGGGCCCGTTACCTGCTGGTGTTACACCAGCAGGTAAAGGCCTATTTAAAAAAAAAAAAAAAAACATCAGGGGCCCGCCGGGACTCCTAATGTCCCGGGCCCTGTGGCAGCCGCTACCACTGCTACCCCTGTATTTACCCCAGTGACTGGACTGCCATACTGGATTTCAGCATTCTTATAAATTGAAACGTTTTTAAACTACTCATGTCACCTGCAGCAAAATACATGGCTGCTGCTCGAGCTAATGAACACTCTCAGCAGACCCAAGCCCCTCTCTAATCTGACAAAGCATTGTCAGCAACATGCACACAGCTGCACTCCATGTTTCCATAACAACCCAGACATTTTTCTTCACTGCTGTGGGTCAGCTTTAAAGGGGCAGGGCACTGTGGATGACACTGTTACACAAGGTCACATACACACAGCTTTACTTCAGGTTTTCCACAGCAAACGATAGCAGGTCTTTCACTGATATCCAATCTGAGATACACATGATCACATGACGCTTATGGACCAATGGAAAATCGCAGGTTCTTCAGTCTTGACATACGCACAGCTTTACACCAGGTTTCCATAGCAACCAAGCTATTTATGACCTGTATGAGTCAATATCAGTTCGCAGGTCCTTAAATATTCAGTCATATGACGTGCATCAGCCAATATAAGTTCACATTTCATTTACCAGGTTTCCATAGCAACACAGCCATAAATAGACTATACCTATACTGGACTGCCATACTGGATGTCAAGTGCAAAACTGGCCAATTCTTATGGGATCACTACACAAACAAAAAATGAAATATACCCGTGCAAAGCCGGGTCCTTGTGCTAGTTTATAATAAAGTCCACAACACTTATGTGAACAGAGTCTAACTAAAACTATACCACTTCTCAGTCCTCAGGGGAGGGGCTTGCTGGATTTGTTATATGACATGAGGACATCTAGTTGCAGATTGCGGCATAGCTCGGGTTAGTCTGTGCATGTCATTTCTTACTATAACTCTAATAGAAGTTATGACACATGTGAACAGAGTCTTACTAAACCAATAACACTTCTCAGTCCTCAGGGGCGGGGTTTCCTGGTTATGTATAAAGTGAGGACATCTAGTGGTGGGCTGGGGCATAACTTGTGCTTGTCAATTCTGGAAATATGTCTAATAGAAGATGTTTACATACAAATCTTTAAGACGTATAACCTCATGTATTAGACTGGTAGTCACCCAGAAAGGAAGTAAAGTAGTTGCTAGGTATCCTGAATTGCTGCTCCTTGCAGAGTACGCAGGACTGCCAAAGTCACAGGTTGTCCCACCAAACATCAGACACTACAAAACCAGAAAACTATGCGATATACAATGTGCATATTATTAATTCTGTGCTGTGTCCCTGGACCTTATAGTGTACATGACGTAACGCTCATATGTTGTTATGCAGGTCATGTGACGCTTTAGGTAAATTGGTGTTGTCATAGATAATGCATTACTGTGGTCTCATGTTACAACATTGTGCAGATTTCTGTATAATAATGTTACTATACAACATGTGGCCATCAGGTGGCAGCAGAAATACACATTAGTTTCCTAATAGCGTGTCTCTCCGAAAATAAGCCCTAGCATGATTTTTCAGGATTTTTGGAGTAGCCTTGAAATATAAGCCCTACTCCGAAAATAAGCCCTAGCTACGGTTCATTAAAAAAAAAAAAGTGTCCAATCAGCTATACACAGTGCCTTGCGAAAGTATTCGGCCCCCTTGAATTTTTCAACCTTTTGCCACATTTCAGGCTTCAAACATGAGGATATAAAATTTTTATTTTTTTGGTGAAGAATCAACAAGTGGGACACAATCGTGAAGTGGAACGAAATTTATTTGATATTTTAAACTTGTAAAAAGTAAAAAACTGAAAAGTGGGGCGTGCCAAATTATTCGGCCCCCTTAAGTTAATACTTTGTAGCGCCCCCTTTTGCTGCGATTACAGCTACAAGTCGCTTGGGGTATGTCTCTATCAGTTTTGCACATCGAGAGACTGAAATTCTTGGCCATTCTTCCTTGGAAAACAGCTGGAGCTCAGTGAGGTTGGATGGAGAGCGTTTGTGAACAGCAGTTTTCAGCTCTTTCCACAGATTCTCGATTGGATTCAGGTCTGGACTTTGACTTGGCCATTCTAACACCTGGATACGTTTATTTGGGAACCATTCCATTGTAGATTTGGCTTTATGTTTGGGATCATTGTCTTGTTAGAAGATAAATCTCCGTCCCAGTCTCAGGTCTTTTGCAGACTCCAACAGGTTTTCTTCCAGAATGGTCCTGTATTTGGCTCCATCCATCTTCCCATCAATTTTAACCATCTTCCCTGTCCCTGCTGAAGAAAAGCAGGCCCAAACCATGATGCTGCCCCCACCATGTGTGACAGTAGGGATGGTGTGTTCAGGGTGATGAGCTGTGTTGCTTTTACGCCAAACATATCGTTTTGCATTGTGGCCAAAAAGTTGGATTTTGGTTTCATCTGAGCAGAGCACCTTCTTCCACATGTTTGGTGCCTCCCAGGTGGCTTTTTATGGATATCTTTGAGAAATGGCTTTCTTCTTGCCACTCTTCCATAAAGGCCAGATTTGTGCAGTGTACGACTGATTGTTGTCCTATGGACAGACTCTCCCACCTCAGCTGTAGATCTCTGCAGTTCATCCAGAGTGATCATGGGCCTCTTGGCTGCATCTCTGATCAGTCTTCTCCTTGTTTGAGATGAAAGTTTAGAGGGACGGCCGGGTCTTGGTAGATTTGCAGTGGTCTGATACTCCTTCCATTTCAATATGATCGCTTGCACAGTGCTCTTTGGGATGTTTAAAGTTTGGGAAATCTTTTTGTATCCAAATCTGGCTTTAAACTTCTCCACAACAGTATCACGGACCTGCCTGGTGTGTTCCTTGGTCTTCATGATGCTCTCTGCGCTTTAAACAGAACCCTGAGCCTATCACAGAGCAGGTGCATTTATACGGAGACTTGATCACACAGGTGGATTATATTTATCATCATCAGTCATTTAGGACAACATTGGGTCATTCAGAGATCCTCACTGAACTTCTGGACTGAGTTTGCTGCACTGAAAGTAAAGGGGCCCAATAATATTGCACGCCCCACTTTTCAGTTTTTTATTTTTTACAAAAGTTTAAAATAACCAATAAATTTCGTTCCACTTCACAATTGTGTCCCACTTGTTGTTGATTCTTCACCAAAAAATTAAAATTTTATATCCTTATGTTTGAAGCCTGAAACGTGGCAAAAGGTTGAAAAGTTCAAGGGGGCCGAATACTTTCGCAAGGCACTGTATATATATATGTGTGTAAAAAAGTAAATAGAATACAACAGAACAGATACAGTAAACCCTTCATTGGAAAGCAGACACCCCAATAGAATTACACCCCCAAGAGAATCGCACATTGACTTTAAGGGAGCTTCTGTACAAGATGGCACTAGTGAGATAGTTCTCCACTACAGTAAGGGTTGACTACCGGTAGTGCTGGGTTCTCCCACACAGATCGGGTAGCCCCACTGGCATGACTGCGTTGTGGCTGCCTCCGGTCACCAGGGGGAGCTAACTGCTATACTTGGCTGCAGTGGCTGCAATGGCAAGGGGCCTGAGACAGGAGTGACAGATCTGTGTGTGAGAGCCCGGCCACCATTAGCACTTACCAACTCTAAATTGTTTTGGGTGTAAAGGCAGTCTGGTGAGTGGATTGTTGTTCATGGAAAAAAATAAGACATCCCCTGAAAATAAGCCCTCACTTATCTTTCAGAGCAAAAAACAATATAAGACCCTGTCTTATTTTCGGAGAAACACGGTAGCAGTTCTAGCATGCAGCGCTATATACAAGAGACACACCATGTGTTGTGGATGTCTTATATGTCACATTGTGTTCACTGAGAGATACCACATATCAGTCACTGCTTAGGAGTGTGCTAAAGTATCAGATCAGTACAGGATAAGTAATGTAATGTATGTACACAGTGACTGTACCAGCAGAATAGTGAGCGCAGCTCTGGCGTATAATACAGGATGTAACTCAGGATCAGTACAGGATAAGTAATGTAATGTATGTACACAGTGACTGTACCAGCAGAATAGTGAGTGCAGCTCTGGAGTATAATACAGGATGTAACTCAGGATCAGTACAGGATAAGTAATGTAATGTATGTACACAGTGACTGTACCAGCAGAATAGTGAGCGCAGCTCTGGAGTATAATACAGGATGTAACTCAGGATCAGTACAGGATAAGTAATGTAATGTATGTACACAGTGACTGTACCAGCAGAATAGTGAGCGCAGCTCTGGAGTATAATACAGGATATAACTCAGGATCAGTACAGGATAAGTAATGTAATGTATGTACACAGTGACTGCACCAGCAGAATAGTGAGCGCAGCTCTGGAGTATAATACAGGATATAACTCAGGATCAGTACAGGATAAGTAATGTAATGTATGTACACAGTGACTGCACCAGCAGAATAGTGAGCGCAGCTCTGGAGTATAATACAGGATGTAACTCAGGATCAGTACAGGATAAGTAATGTAATGTATGTACACAGTGACTGCACCAGCAGTATAGTGAGCGCAGCTCTGGAGTATAATACAGGATGTAACTCAGGATCAGTACAGGATAAGTAATGTAATGTATGTACACAGTGACTGTACCAGCAGAATAGTGAGTGCAGCTCTGGAGTATAATACAGGATGTAACTCAGGATCAGTACAGGATAAGTAATGTAATGTATGTACACAGTGACTGTACCAGCAGAATAGTGAGTGCAGCTCTGGAGTATAATACAGGATGTAACTCAGGATCAGTACAGGATAAGTAATGTAATGTATGTACACAATGACTGCACCAGCAGAATAGTGAGTGCAGCTCTGGAGTATAATACAGGATGTAACTCAGGATCAGTACAGGATAAGTAATGTAATGTATGTACACAGTGACCAGCAGAATAGTGAGTGCAGCTCTGGAGTATAATACAGGATGTAACTCAGGATCAGTACAGGATAAGTAATGTAATGTATGTACACAGTGACTGTACCAGCAGAATAGTGAGCGCAGCTCTGGGGTATAATACAGGATGTAACTCAGGATCTGTGCTGAGTAATAGTTGGGGCCATATAGGGTCTCCCCTCTGTTACCTGTATATATCTTCTATATAAATGTAAGCTGGTATTCAGCAGGACACAGAGCATTCTGTGGTTATTAGGGACATCTACTAGTACTAGGGCTGGCTCTTTATTACGGGGTGAGTAATGCTGGAGCTGCAGGAACGTCTCGGTATTTCCAGGAATAGTTTATATACTGCAGTAAAGTAATAGCTGGTGAAGTTGTCAGCTCATTAATGTACAGTTAGAAATTCACTCAATGTGTCATGTCTCTTCTTACAATTTATAGGGTTCATTTTGGTTCATTCAGTTTGTGGGGTCACTGTCACATATCTGGGATCATTTCTTAATTGTAAGCTCTTTGGTCCAAGTTCCTTTGTTGCATTGCTGTATTAAAGAGATTGGACCATGGGTTATGTTTTATATACTTGCAGTCTTTCCTATGCCCATAGTGGGTCAGGGCTGGGACAAGAATTAGGCGGGGGCTTTCTACAAGGCTCTATTTACAGTTAGCGCTGCCCTAGGAAATAATATATAACCCTTAGGCCAACCAGATGCGTCCATGGCTCCTCTGCATAAATATTGCCTCACCATTTCCATTGGGTTGGGGTCTGGACTGTGACTGATTCTTGTCTCTTTCGGCCATTGTGTTGTAGATTTGCTGCTGTGCTCGGATCATTGTCCTGTTACATGACCCAGTTTCAGCCAAGCTTTAGTTGTTGTATCGTCGGCCTCACATCTGACTCCAGGATACTTTAATACACAAAGTTGTTCATGGTCGACTCAGTGACTACAAGGTGTCCAGGTCCTGTGGGTGCAGAACAAGCCAAAATCATCCCCCTCCACCACTGGGTATGGGGTGTTCGTGCTGATATGCCAAATTTGGTTTTATTATGGTCAAACATCTCCGCTCTGGTCTCATCTGTCGAAAGGACCTTTTATTCAGAAGTCTTGTGGTTTGTTCAGTTGCAACTCTACAAACCTGAGCTGTGCCGCCATGTTCTTTTTAAAGAGACTTTCTCCTGACAACCCTTCCACACCAGCTGTACATTTTCAGTGTTTTCCTATTTCTACTGTCATAAACCTGAACCTGTAGCATAATAACTGAGGCCTGTAGAGTCTGACATGTAGCTCTTGGGTTTATTGCATTTCCTCTGAGCATTGGACGTGAATTTGCTAGGACATCACCTATGGGGAGGTTGTCAGCTGTCATGAATATTTTCCACTAGTGAATAATATTTCTCATTGTAGAAAAATGGGCTCCAAATTGTTTGGAAATGGCCTCATAATCCTTCCCAGATTGTTTAGCAGCAACAATTGCTTCTCTAAGATCATTGCTGATATCTTTCCTCCTTGACATTGTGTTAACACATACCTGAATGCTCCAGACCAGCAAACTCCAAAAACGTGTGCTGCTATGGAGCTGGTTACACTTGCTGATGGTCAATTAATCAAGGACATTTGGTGCTGCACCTGGATACTACTTACCTTCTTATTTGCTATGGAAATGATACGGGTGCACTTATATTTTTGCTTCTACCTTTTGACCTACTTTCTATTCATGATGACTCAGTGTCCTTTGTCCTGTGTTCTTCTGAGGTTGGACCTAATTTTCAGACCTTCTAGGGTCCAGATTTTTTTTATTATGTCCTGATACGTAAAACCAGAGAATTAAGAGGGTGGACTCTTTTTTTTCTCATGGCCGTAGGTCGCTGATAAAATAACCACATGTAACCATGGACTAGTAGGGGTTAATCCAATGAATCCACCTATCAGTATGGAGGTCTGTAACCAGGGTAAATAATGGTGAAAAGTGAAAACTGCCCTAATGTGACAGCACTAATCCGCACAGCGTCCTCCATGAAGATCTATAATACATATAATATATTGTATGTCTGTGACAACAAGGCCGCGTCTGATGTAAGTGCCTTTAAAACACGGATAATCTCTACAAATCCCATTTAATAGCGGTGACTCAGTGGTTTATTCCCTGTAAATCGTTTTATGGATGAAATGTATAGAAATATCCACGGATGGCGCCGACTCTATCGCTTCAGTCCATGTAGTTACACCTTATAATTCTCAGAGTTTCCTGCCAGCGTGCCATATAATCCCAATATAATCTACACTACAAGGCCTTCAGAGCTGCAGCAGGTCATGGTGGCGCTCGCACTGGTCGTCTCATGTTATAGTCCATCCGCGCTCAGGAACGGCGAGTTGTGTGGTTGGACTTTGGTGTTGTATTCGGCTGCAGTTTTCTTAAGTGTTCTCGCCTGTTCCTCAGAACCATTCCTGACATCCTGCTCTGATCCTTCCATCATGATTTATTTCTTTCCATAAGATCGCCTCTCGCTGGATGTCTTTCCTCGATCACGCCATTCTCACTTTACTCTCCACTCTGCTGCACCAGAAAACCCCACAAGATGGCGGCGTATGAAGTCCTGGCCCTGGCTTTTATATCTAATGTGGATTCACATTAAAACTGATCCACGGAAAACCTGTCACTGAATTAACTGCTGCAACGGGGTCACGTGTCTAATGTCCATACAGGGAAGATCCAAATGTGAAGGGGGGGGGGGTCTTTAATAAAGTGGCCATTAAGGGTATATACATATAGATGAGGGGTGGGGTCTCTAACAATGTCGATATTAAGGGTATATACAGTAGATAAGGGTGGAGGTCTCTAATAAAGTGGCCATAAAGGGTATATGCATATAGATAAGGGGGGTCTCTAATAATGTGGATATTAAGGGTATATAGATAAGAGTGGGAGTCTCTAATAAAGTGGCCATTAAGAGTATATACATATAGATAAGGGTGAGAATATCTAATAAAGTGGCTATTAAGGGTATATAGATATAGATAAGGGGAGTCTCTAATAATGTAGCCATTAAGGGTATATACATATAGATAAGGGTGGGGGTCTCTAATAATGTGACCATTAAAGGTTTATACATATAGATAAGGTTGAGGATATCTAATATAGTGGCTATTAAGGATGTATAGATATAGATAAGGGGAGTCTCTAATAATGTGGCCATTAATGGCATATACAGTCATGGCCAAAAGTTTTGAGAATGACACAAATATTCTATTTTCACATGATCTGCTGCCCTCTGGTTTTTATGTGTGTTTGTCAGATGTTTTTATCACATACAGAAATAGAATTGCATTCATATTATGAGTAACAGAAGCTTATATTGACACTTAGAATGAGTTAATGCAGCAAGTCAATATTTGCAGTGTTGACCCTTCTTCTTCAGGACCTCTGCAATTCTCCCTGGCATGCTCTCAATCAACTTCTGGATCAAATCCTGACTGATAGCAGTCCATTCTTGCAGAATCAATGCTTTCATTTTGTCTGAATTTGTTGGTTTTTGTTTGTCCACCCGTCTCTTGATGATTGACCACAAGTTCTCAATGGGATTAAGATCTGGGGAGTTTCCAGGCCATGGACCCAAAATCTCTATGTTTTGTTCCCTGAGCCATTTAGTTATCACCTTTGCTTTATGGCAAGGTGCTCCATCATGCTGGAAAAGGCATTGTTGAGCGCCAAACTGCTCTTGGACGGTTGGGAGAAGTTGCTCTTGGAGGACATTCTGGTACCATTCTTTATTCATGGCAAGACTGTGAGAGAGCCGATTCCCTTGGCTGAGAAGCAACCCCACACATGAATGGTTTCAGGATGCTTTACAGTTGGCATGAGACAAGACTGGTGGTAGCGCTCACCTCTTCTTCTCCGAATAAGCTGTTTTCCAGATGTTCCAAACAATCGAAAAGGGGATTCATCAGAGAAAATGACTTTCCCCAGTCCTCAGCAGTCCACTCCCTGTACCTTTTGCAGAATATCAGTCTGTCCCTGATGTTTTTTCTGGAGAGAAGTGGCTTCTTTGCTGCCCTCCTTGAGACCAGGCCTTGCTCCAAGAGTCTCCGCCTCACAGTGCGTGCACATGCACTCACACCTGCCTGCTGCCATTCCTCAGCAAGCTCTGCACTGCTGGTAGCCCGATCCCGCAGCTGAAACACTTTTAAGAGACGGTCCTGCCGCTTGCTGGTCTTTCTTGGGCGCCCTGGAGCCTTTTTGGCACCAATGGAACCTCTCTCCTTGAAGTTCTTGATGATGCGATAGATTGTTGACTGAGGTGCAATCTTTCTAGCTGCAATACTCTTCCCAGTTAGGCCATTTTTGTGCAGTGCAATGATGACTGCACGTGTTTCTTTAGCGATAACCATGGTTAACAGAAGAGAAACAATGATGGCAAGCACCAGCCTCCTTTTAAAGTGTCCAGTGGTGTCATTCTTACTTAATCATGACAGATTGATCTCCAGCCCTGTCCTCATCAACACCCACACCTGTGTTAATGGAGCAATCACTGAAACGATGTTAGGTGGTCCTTTTAAGGCAGGGCTGCAATGATGTTGAAATGTGTTTTGGGGGATAAAGTTCATTTTCTAGGCAAATATTGACTTTGCAAGTAATTGCTGTTAAGCTGATCACTCTTTATAACATTCTGGAGTATATGCAAATTGCCATTAGAAAAACTGAAGCAGTAGACTTTGTAAAAATTAATATTTGTATCATTCTCAAAACTTTTGGCCATGACTGTAGATAAGGGTGGGAGTCTCTAATAATGTGGCCACATTAAGGGTATATAGATAAGGGTGAGGATATCTAATAAAGTGGCCATTAAGGGTATATAGATATAGATAAGGGGAGTCTCTAATAAAGTGGCTATTAAGGCTATATAGATAAGGGTGGGGGTCTCTAATAATGTGGCCACATTAAGGTTATATAGATAAGGGTGGAGGTCTCTAATAATGTGGCTACATTAAGGGTATAGAGATAAGGGTGGGGGTCTCTAATAATATGGCCACATTAAGGGTATATACATAAGGGTGGGGGTCTCTAATAATGTGGCCATTAAGCGTTTATACATATAGATAAGGGGAGTCTCTAATAAAATGGCCATTCAGTGTATATACGAACAGAGGTGGTAATAAAGGGGCATAGAGTTTATATGGTAGTACATTATAACTAAAAAAAAAAATCAAAATGAAGAATCTCATATTTTAAAAAGAATTTTTTTTTAATTACATTAAACAAAAGTTAAAAAAAATCACAGAACTATGATACATACAAATCTGATAATGTCCCAGTAACAACCTGTACAATGAATTTATAGTATTATTTATGAAGATCGGTGTGCTAAAACCAGAAAACCGGACAAGGACCTCTCCATATGGTCAATTTAGGTAAAAGAAACACCATGGAGCAAAGTTAGTAAGCCTGTCATATCATATGCCAGTCTTACTAAGCACCCTGAATGGTGCAGGAGAAGAGAGAATTATTGGGAGGCTGCGACTTCTTCTGGTCCCCTCTACACCAAGTAGGAATTGACAAAGAAACGGGAAAGGCAGGCAAAAAAAGATTATGGGAGTGTTTTGTTAAGCAGGAGGTAAGGGGCTTATTCAGAAGTCATGTCCCTCTTGCATAGCAGTGGGTTCCTCTCGCTCCTCTCCCATGAATGCCATTTCTGACCGATCCATTGTTGGATTTTTTGGCTTGGTTGCGTCTGGACAGCCCTTCTTCAGGTTGACATGAGTTCAGGGGGTTGTACTAGATGGAGCCCCATGATGAGCTGTGCCCATTACAACCAGTCAATGACCACCATGGCCTCTTCTCTTCCACCAGAGCCTAGAGCCATGTTGGATGACGTTCAGCCCTCTAGTTTAAGAAGGTTCTGGCCCAGGTGCCAACAGGTCGTAAAGAAAACCCTTGTAAAATCTCAGGAAATTCTCAGAACAAGATACCAGATATAACAAGGCCTCGTGTCTTGGCACATTCCTCCCTCGCTCCTCAGTGTTGATGGATATACGAGATTTTGAGAGTTTATGGATGACAGGTTTATACAATCACCGACTCCACCCACCATGACATATATCATATTCTTCCAGGTGATCTGAGACGATGGGCCAGCAGACCTTCTGATTCTCTGATTCATCTGTAGCCTTCTCCTTTACTGTAGGACCAGTTGTATGTGCGGGTACAAGCGTCAGGGGTCTGGACTTAAAGGTTCTCAGAAAATATAAAAATCCCCTTAAAGGGGTTGTGCAGGATTAGAAAAACATGGCTGCGTTCTTCTCAGGAAGTGACCTCACGTTCTTTGATCTCACGACAGTTCCATTAAAATGAGACCAAGGGACATGATGTCACTTCCTGAAAAGAAAAGATCAAAAATGTTTTCTAATCCTGCACAACCCCTTTAAGTCCCCCACAAAACTTATAATATACTTATCTGTAAAATTCTGCTCTGATTTCCCCTCCACTGGCCTCCATAGACCCCCACTGCTCCCATGTAACGTGTTGTCCATTATGACATCACATGACTAAGGCAACCAATAGCCATCAAGGAACGATATGTCATTATAGATAAAATTTCTCTGGCGCTGACTGTTGTGATGTCATCATGGACATGTTATGGCACATAGACGTAAAACTCAAAGTGGCAGGGACCAATGACAGATGGAGGATGGGACGGGATCAGAATTTTATAGATGTGTTACAGAGTTTAGTCATTTTCTCTTTGGGACACTTTGGGGGGGTTTCTGGTTAGGAGAAATATTGTAAAAATGTAAAAGATCTAAGGATGGCTGGAATGGTCACAAGACAGAAAGTTCTGCAGATAGCTAAGATATATATATATATATATATATATATATATATATAATGTAGACAGAAAGGTAACTGATAGATGTATATAACATAGATACATAGAGAAAATAAAGAATTCTGTGTGGATATGAGATAGATAGATATGAGATAGATAGATAGATAGATAGATAGATATGAGATAGATAGATAGATAGATAGGAGATAGATAGATAGATATGAGATAGATATATAGATAGATAGATATGAGATAGATAGATAGATAGATAGATAGATAGATAGATAGATAGATAGATAGATATGAGATAGATAGCTTTGGGATAGATAGATAGATATGAGATGGATAGATAGATATGAGATAGATAGATAGATAGATAGATAGATAGATAGATATGAGATAGATAGATAGATAGATATGATATAGATAGATATGAGATACATATGAGATAGATATGAGATAGATAGATATGAGATAGATAGATAGATAGATAGATAGATAGATAGATAGATATGAGATGGATAGATAGATAGATATGAGATAGATAGATAGATAGATAGATAGATAGATATGATATAGATAGATATGAGATACATATGAGATACAGTGCCTTGCTAAAGTCTTCACACCCCTTGAACTTTTTCACATTTTGTCACAACCACAAACATAAATGTATTCTCTTGAGATTTTCAGTGATAACCAACACAAAGTATCAGATAATTGTGAAGTGGAAGGAAAATGATACATGGTTTTCAAAATTTTAATCAAATAAAAATCTGAAAAGTGTGACGTGCAAAAGTCTTCAGCCCCCCTATATCAATACTTTGTAGAGCCGCCTTTCGCTGCAGTTACAGCCAGGGTCGGACTGCCCCACCGGGGAACCGGTGAATCCACCGGTGGGCCCCGAGCCCCGACTATTAGTCCTCATGTCATGGGGGCCCGATCGGGATCCTGACCATCCCGATCGGGCCCCTGACCAGTGACGTTACGATCGCGGTCGCAGGGAGCGCGACCACGACCGGACCCGGCAGGGTACGGGGCGCGCGGCCAGCTGGAGATGGCCAGGGCCCTGGACCACTATGATAGCGGTCGGGGAAAGCCTGGTTCCCTGACCGCTATACATACTGTTATTGGAAAGGGGCCCTGGCATATTGCAGGCCCCTTTCCAATAGATGGCAGCCCAGGGGAGGTGACTGAAAACAATAAATACATATTCTCACCTCTCCTGGGCGCAGCGTCCTCTCCGGCGCTCTTCTGTCATGTGACTGAGGCCTGTGATTAGGCCCCGGCGGTCACATGGGGCGTGACCGCGTAATGACGTCAGTGTGCCCCCACGTGACCGCTGAGGCCCAATCACAGGCCTCAGCAGTGTCGTCGGAAAAGGTCCTGAAGACGCTGAAGATGGCAGGATGGAGCGAGGATGCCAAGGAAAGGCAAGGCAAGGCGAGTATGAGAGTTTGTTATTTTTAATCACTTCCCCTGGGCCTCCAATTATTATACTCTGGGGTCTGAGGAGACCCCAGAGTATAATAATAGCACCGAAGAGGAGGGGGCTATTGGGCGCATATAATACTGGATGGGGGCCCCTGTAGAGAGCATATAATACTGGGTGGGGGCCACTGTGGAGCTTATAATACTGGGTGGGGGCCACTGTGGTGGATATAATACTGGGTGGGGGCCACTGTGGAGCTTATAATACTGGGTGGGGGCCACTGTGGAGCTCATAATACTGGGTGGGGGCCACTGTAGAGAGCATATAATACTGTGTGGGGGCCCCTGTGGAGCTTATAATACTGGGTGGGGGCCCCTGTGGAGCTTATAATACTGGGTGGGGGCCACTGTGGAGCTTATACTCCATACAGTGGCTCCTTCATTTTTTTTTTAATTACGCAGGGGCAGGGGAAAAAACAAAACAAAAAAAACCCCCACAAACTTTCTCTCCTGTCCCCAGTGTCTCTCAGCGCGGTTCGGTCCTGCAGTTCTGTTGTTTTCTTCCAGCTGACGTTCCCTCTGCACGTGACTACCTGTGACATCACGTGACCCCTGAGGCCAATCAGCGGCCTAAGGGAAGGGACCTGGGACGTCACAGCCAGTGAGGAATTCCAGCAAAGAGAAGACAGCGGAGCTGCAGGACCGGACCGTGCTGGGAGGACACCGGAGCACCGGAGACAGGTGAGTATGTTTAGCATGTTTTTTTTTGGGGGGGGGGGGAGGGGGGATTCACCTCCCCCAGACTAATTATTAAAAAAGAAAAAAATTATACTGGACAACCTCTTTAAAGTGTGGTGCATTAGGGGTGTATATTAAAGGGGTTGTCCAGGCATAATTTGTTATGGTTTATCCTCAGGATAGGCCACAGATAACTGATCTGTAGGGGGCTGACCCCGGACCGATCAGCTGTATGGAGCCACTTCTGATGCCCGTCCTGTACACAATACAGGGCCAGAAGCAGAAAGCTCTGTCCACTGTATATTATCCGGGCACCTTCACTGTATCTCAGCACTTATTGAAGTCAGTAGGAGCTGAGCTGCAGTGAAGGCGCCGGGCTGCTATACAGCGGATGGAGCTTTCTGCTTCCGGCCCTGTGTTGTGTACAGAACGGGCTCCGGAAGTGGCTCCGAACAGCTGATGGGGCCGTGTGTCAGCCCCCTACTGATCAGGTATTTATGGCCTATCCAGAGCATAGGCCATAAAAAAGATTAACCCTGGACAACCCCTTTAATATGCCCCACACAGTTTAATGTCCCCCCCACAGGATGTTAACCCCCATCACTGCCCCCACACAATATAATGACCCCATCACTGTTCCCCATACAGTATGGGGGACTACTGAAGAGGCCACTATGTGGGGGGACCAGTGAAGTGACCATAGAAAAATTTGGCCCAGACAACCCCTTAAAAGAGGTTGTCCATAAACTGGAGCGACCACTGTGTCGGCCGCAAGGGAGGTGTAAAAATAAGAAAATTTTTAAAAAAGCATACTCACCTGTCCCCAGCACCCCGATGTCCCCTGCCTGTGTCTGTTCGGTCTCATGGCGGCGCCTCATTTCTGGAAATCCTGTACCTAATTGGTCTTAGCGATCACATGAGGTGCAGGACTCCCAGCAAGGAGTCGCCGGCATGAGACTGAATGGACACTGGCAGCGGACAACGGAGCACCGGGACAGGCGAGTATGCTTTTTAATTTATTTATTTTTTACTTTATACCTCCTGCCAGCTACATGGGTTGCTCCAATTCCTTAGGATAGGCCATCAATATTACATCTACGATGATACAACAGCCAGGACCTCTGCAGATCAGCTTTTCCAGGACAGTGCGGCTACAGGTAAAGGTAACAATTCTAGGAGCCACGCTGTTCACTTGCCATACAAGGTGTAGCAGTAGGTTTAGTTAGTGCAGTGGTGCACATGGTATGGTGGGTAAGCAGCATGGCTCCCGGCATGTTATTACCTTTAGCCGCCCTGTCTCGGTACCGCTGATCTGCAGGGATTCTGATGGTGGGCCCCTAGAAACAATTCCACTGGTGGGCCCTAGACATCCCAGTCCGACACTGGTTACAGCTCCAAGTCTTTTGGGCTCTGTCTCTACCAGCTTTGCACATCTAGAGATGAGATTTCTGCCCCTTCTTCTTCTTCTTTGCAGCCAGATTGGATGGAGCGTCTGTGATCAGTAATTCTCATGTCTTACCACAGATGCTCAATGGGATTTGGGTCTGGACTGTGACTGGGCCAGTCTAGCACCGGAATATTCTGTGATCTAAACCATTCCCTGGAGCTCGGGCTGGAGGTTTAGGGTCATTGTCTTGCTGGAATCTCCTTCCCAGTCTCAAGTCTTTTGCAGCCTCCAGTCTCAGGTTTTCTTCCAGGATTGGCCTGTATTTAGCTCCATCCATCTTTCCATCACCTCTGAGCAGCTTCCCTGTCCCCCCAGCATGATGCTGCCCCCTATGTGTCACAGTGGGGATGACGGTGTGTTCAGGGGGATGAGCAGGGTTACTTTTCCGCCACACATAGCGCTTTATATTTAGGCCATAAAGTTCCCCTTTGGTCTCCTCTGACCAGAGCACCTTCTTCTACATGTTTGCTGTGTCCCCTATATGACTTGTGGCAAACTGTAAACGCCACTTCTTATGTCTTCCTTACAACAATGGTTTTCTTCTTGCCTCTCTTCCATAAAGGCCAGATTTGTGGGGTGCGCAGTGACTTCTAGTTGTCCTGTGGACATTTTCTCCCTGTACCTGCGCTAGGGATTTCAGCAGCTCCTCCAGAGTGACCATGGGCCTCTTGGCTGCTTTTCTGACCAGCGCTCTCCTTGCTCAATCTGTCAGTTTAGGTGGACGGCCATGTCTTGGTAGGTTTGCAGTTGTATGATACTTTTTCCATTTTTGGATGATGGATTGAACAGTGCTCCTTGGGATGCTCAAAGCTTGGGATATGTTTTTATAACCTAACTCTGCTTTAAACTTCTCCACAACTTTATCTCTGACCTGTCTGGTGAGTTCCTTGGTCTTCATGATGCTGTTTGTTCACTAGTGTTCTCTAACAAACCACTGAGGTCTTCACAGAACAGATATATTCATACTGAGACTACATTACACACAGCCGGACTCTATTAACTCATTAAGTGACTTCTGAAGGCAATTGTGTGCACTGGATATTGTTTAGGGGTATCAGAGTACAGGGGGATGAAGACTTTTGCACGTCTTTTCAGATTTTTATTTGATTAAAATTTTGAAAACCATATATCATTTTCCTTCCACTTCACAATTACAGTATCTGCTACTTTGTGTTGGTTATCACTGAAAATCTCAATAAAATACATTTAACTTTGTGGTTGTAAGGGGACAAAATGTGAAAAAGTTCAAGGAGTATAAATACTTCTGCAAGCCACTGCAGATACAGTGGGGAAATAAGTATTTAGTCAGCCACCAATTGTGCAAGTTCTCCCACTTATAAAGCTGAGGCCGGCCTGTAATTGTCATCATAGGTAGACCTCAACTATGAGAGACAAAATGAGAAAACAAATCCAGAAAATCACATTGTCTGATTTTTTAAGAATTTATTTGCAAATTATGGTGGAAAATAAGTATTTGGTCAATAACAAAAGTTCATCTCAATACTTTGTTCTATCTCCTTTGTTGGCAATGACAGAGGTGAAACGTTTTCTGTAAGTCTTCACAAGGTTGGCACACACTGTTGCTGGTATGTTGGCCCATTCCTCCATGCAGATCTCCTCTAGAGCAGGGATGTTTTGGGGCTGTCGCTGGGCAACACGGACTTTCATCTCCCTCCAAAGGTTTTCTATGGGGCTGAGATCTGGAGACTGGCTAGGCCACTCCAGGACCTTGAAATGCTTCTTACGAAGCCGCTCCTTCGTTGTCCTGGCGGTGTGCTTGGGATCATTGTCATGCTGAAAGACCCAGCCACGTTTCATCTTCAATGCCCTTGCTGATGGAAGGAGGTTTGCACTCAAAATCTCCCCATACATGACCCCATTCATTCTTTCATGTACACGGATCAGTCGTCCTGGTCCCTTTGCAGAGAAACAGCCCCATACATGATGTTGCCCCCCCCATGCTTCACAGTAGGTATGGTGTTCTTTGGATACAACTCAGCATTCACTCTCCTCCAAACACCACGAGTTGTGTTTCTACCAAACAGTTCTACTTTGGTTTCATCTGACCATATGACATTCTCCCAATACTCTTCTGGAACATCCAAATGCTCTCTAGCAAACTTCAGACGGGCCCGGATATGTACTGGCTTAAGCAGGGGGACACGTCTGGCACTGCAGGATCTGAGTCCCTGGCGGCGTAGTGTGTTACTGACGGTAGCCTTTGTTACGTTAGTCCCAGCTTTCTGCAGGTCACTCACTAGGTCCCCCTGTGGGTTTCTGGGATTTTTGCTCACCGTTCTTGTGATCATTTTGACCCCACGGGGTGAGATCTTGCGTGGAGCCCCTGATGGAGGGAGATTATCAGTGGTCTTGTATGTCTTCCATTTTCTAATTATTGCTCCCACAGGTGATTTCTTCACACCAAGCTGCTTGCCTATTGCAGATTCAGTCTTCCCCGCCTGGTGCAGGGCTACCATTTTGTTTCTGGTCCTTCCACAGCTCTTTGGTCTTCACCATAGTGGAGTTTGGAGTGTGACTGTTTGAGGTTGTGGACAGGGGTCTTTTATACTGATAACAATGTCACACAGGAGCCATTACTACAGGTAATGAGTGGAGGACAGAGGAGCCTCTTAAAGAAGAAGTTACAGGTCTGTGAGAGACAGAAATCTTACTTGTTTGTAGGTGACCAAATACTTATTTTCCACCATAATTTGCAAATAAATTCTTAAAAAAAAAAATCAGACAATGTGATTTTCTGGATTAGTTTTCTCATTTTGTCTCTCATAGTTGAGGTCTACCTATGATGACAATTACAGGCCGGCCTCATCTTTATAAATGGGAGAACTTGCACAATTGGTGGCTGACTACATACTTTTTTTCCCCACTGTATCTACAGTGCCTTGCGAAAGTATTCGGCCCCCTTGGACTTTTCAACCTTTTGCCACATTTCAGGCTTCAAATAAAGTGGGAGAACTTGCACAATTGGTGGCTGACTAAATACTTTTTTCCCCACTGTAGATAGATAGATAGATAGATATGAGATAGATAGATATGAGATAGATAGATAGATAGATAGATAGATAGATAGATAGATAGATAGATATGAGATAGATAGATAGATAGATAGATAGATAGATAGATATGAGATAGATAGATAGATAGATAGATAGATAGATAGATATGAGATAGATAGATATGAGATAGATATGAGATAGCTAGATAGATAGATAGATAGATAGATAGATATGAGATAGATAGATATGAGATAGATATGAGATAGATAGATAGATAGATATGAGATAGATATGAGATAGATAGATAGATAGATATGAGATAGATATGAGATAGATAGATAGATAGATATGAGATAGATAGATAGATAGATAGATATGAGATAGATATGAGATAGATAGATAGATAGATATGAGATAGATAGATATGAGATAGATAGATAGATAGATATGAGATAGATAGATAGATAGATAGATAGGAGGTAGGTATATAGATAGATAGATAGATAGATAGAAGGATGGATATAGTTTATGTGAGATATAGATAAATAGATATATGATGTGATTGATGATGTCCTTTTTTCGCTGTTTTGCCTCCCATAAAAATTTGGATAAATAGTGATCAAAGCAATACAAATCCCCCAAAATGGTATAAATAAAAAGTACACCAGGCCCCACAAAAAAGACACCTTATGCATCTCTTTACATAGAAATATAAAAAAGTTACGGCTGTCAGAATATGGCGACTGCAAGAATTTTTTTTATTTTTCTTGCAAAGTTTTGGATTCTTTTAATCAGTTAGCACATAAAAAAATATATATAAATTTGGTATCCGCGGAATCGTACCAACCCATAGAATACAGGTGACGTTATTTCGGCTACACAGTGAATGTCGTAAAAACAAAGGACATTAAGAAAGTTGCACAAATGCAGTTTTTCTCCAATTCCATCCCATTTTGATTTTTTCCCGGTTCCCAGTACATCATGCAGAATATTAAATGGTGCCATTACCAAGTACAGTTTGCCCCACAAACATTAAGCCCTCCTATGGCTCTGTGAATGGAAAAATAAAGAAGTTATGGGATTTGAAAAGACAGGGAGTCAAAAACAAAAATCAAAAACTGCGTTTGCCTCTCTTGTCTCCCACCGTTGATCCATATTTGACCTTGACTGTTATTTCTGATGGTCAAGAACCCCTGGATGTTTGGTGGAGGTTTTGGACTTTTTGTAATGCCCTGGCTATGGGCCCATTCGGGTTATTATATATAAATTGTATTGACACTGATGGTTTATCCTTCGGAATCTAAAGGTGTTCCATAGAGTTCTGACACCCATGACCCCCACACACCTACAGTACAGTAGAGAGTTCCATAGTTTTATGCGAGAACCAAATGATCACGAGGGGTCAAACTGGTAAGAAGGAGGAAGAAGAACCATAGTCAGAAATAATCTATACCTATCTCCAACAAGTAAATCGTAAGCATCATGAAGAACCTGATACATAAAGAGAAGCCATGTCATCCCAAACATGTCGAGACTCTAAAAGTAGGGCAGCATTTATATTTTTACTAGAAGATGGAAAGGTATGAAGAGCGCGGAGACACCTGTAATAAAGCATCGCCCGCTGGTCACATGTAGCACAGGCATGTAGGACATCACAGCTGTGTGCCAAGTACACACAAATACGTCTTGTGACTCACTTTATAGAAGGATTCCTGACCCTCCTCACCAGCCAGGCATGAAATACATAACTGCGGACTCATAAAGAATAATCATAGTAATAATATTATTTATCCTGCAGGTTATTAACCCCCGAACGCTGATGTGGAATGAGGTCTAATGAGGCAAAAAGAACACTCACACCAAGAAAAATATCACTTAGGATTTACTGAAGGCCTGGCATGGACACAACTGGAAAAGGGAGTGTAGTAGATCTACAAAATATCTAGTAGAAATCAGATGCAAAGAGAGTTTCTTGCTCTGGAGGACCCGCCATGTCCATGCATTACACAGACAGTTCATTGATTACAGTGTAATTCCTTATTTCTCCTGTGGTGGTGCTGCAGAGAAATTGAACACTGTGCAGATCACCAGTGATCGCTGGAGGTCTGAGGACCAAGTCTGATTGGGGATCTTTCTGACAAGAAGACATTGCATTAACTAAAAGGGTTGTCCAAGATTTAGAGCAAACTAAGGGGTGGCCGAGGTGGGTGTAAAACAGCAACAACAAAATTAGAAATACTCACCTATCCCTAGCGATCAGTTGTCCAGTCCCGGTCCCTTTTCCCCCTCATGTTGGGACTTGCTTAGCCAGAACTAAAAAGGCTCATATGACTGCTGAGACCAATCAGTGGCCTCAATGGTCGCTGGTGAGGTATCGGTGATGTATGTGAGTGACATCACCTTCTCCAGTGAGCGCTAATCCACAGCTCCACGCCTCCTCCACTGCCAGGATTAGAAAAAACACCCCATTGCCGACCACAACAGGTGATGTTAACCACTAACCAATCTCTCATCAATGGTAACTGGTTTAGGTCTTCTTCTAAAATTTCCCCTGAGATTCGTTATTGATCGCGGCCATTAAAACGAGAATTGGGACAAAATTTCACAGGGAAAATAATTTTTGTTGTTCTGGATTTCTTCTCCTTAGCAACCAGGATATCGGTTTGATTGGGTCTATGGACACTGGATTTACTGCCAACATGGATGGCTGGTGACATTTTTGCCTATCCTTCGACCAAAAATATGGTAAACCGGTCAAAGCAAGAATCCACAACATAAAATTGGGGGAAAAAATGGGAACCGATTTCTTAAGACTGGTGTTTCATGTTTCAGTCTTAAGGGGTTAGGAGGGTCACTTAGACTCTGTCTTGGTTACTCAGTGCCAAACTGGTTGGTTGCGACACCAGGGGCTCCACAATCTGGTGAGTTCTTTAGCTATGGTGTCCCTTATAAATTCATGATTTATGAAGCCCCTCCACTACACCTTTTGATCAATATGTCCCCAGTAGATTGCGTGTACATACTTAGCAGTACAACATCATCTACCAAAACTTCCAAATTTTTGGCAAAAAATGTTGTGGTAATATGGTGGTTTATTGATTTGGCAAGAAAATTGTTATTCACGTTCTACAGACCTGTCACACTCGTTTCCTTCTAGTTCAAGTGCAAAAATTCACAAGGTAATTTTTCACAATGAAAATATTTTTGCCGTCCTTCAAGTATGTACTAATGATACACGTCTGCTGTGCGGCATGGCCATGGTCCAGCCTCCCATCTCTAGAATAACAGATCACCTCTCTATAGATAATTGATCGTGGGATGGAGGCGACTTGTGCCCCGGAGCCTCATCAGAACCGTCAGGTGACCCCAGCAGATATATATACAACGGCTTCTTCTTCTTTTCAGTAGTAAATATGTTTCTTTGTCCGAGAAGTTCTAGAACGTAAAATGCTGAACATCTTCATTCCTAACATTATCAGGGATACAATCTTGTGTGAACACACCAAGCCGGTTTTACAGAAACCCCCTCAACCACTCCCAGACCATCACTCCTTCCATCCCGGGCTTCTACTATATGTCCACTCCATGTCTGAAGATTACACTATGGTGGAGAAACTTGATGGCCACCGTCTTTTTATGGGTGAAACAATGGATGGTATGGAGGTGCTGGAGAGAAGGGCCTAGACCTGATAGGTACCATCCCCTGTGCAGGAATCGCCTCTCCTGAGGTGGGGTGGGGGATTGACCCAAGGGATAGGAAAAGGTGAACATAGAGACACAAACACAGACCCCTCTGTCCTGGGGTAGGTTGCCCTCAGATTTCTGGTGTCTTCTTAAGTGGCAGGGGGGATAGATATGAGAAAGATATAGATAGATAAATAGATAGATAGATAGATAGATAGATAGATAGATAGATAGATAGATATGAGATAGATACATATGAGATATAAAGATAGATACAGTGCTGGCCAAAAGTATTGGCACCCCTGCAATTCTGTCAGATAATACTCAATTTCTTCCAGAAAATGATTGCAATCACAAATGCTTTGGTAATAAGATCTTCATTTATTTTGCTTGCAATGAAAAAACACAAAAGAGAATGAAAAAAAAGTCAAAACATTGATCATTTTACACAAAACTCCAAAAATGGGCCGGACAGAAGTATTGGCACCCTCAGCCTAATACTTGGTAGCACAACCTTTAGACAAAATAACTGCGAACAACCGCTTCCGGTAACCATCAATGAGTTTCTTCCAATGCTCTGCTGGAATTTCTCCAGGTCCCTGAGATGTGAAGGGCGCCTTCTCCAAACTGCCATTGTGAGATCTCTCCTTGGGTGTTCTATGGGATTCAGGTCTGGACTCATTGCTGCCACTTTACAAGTCTCCAGTGCTTTCTCTCAAACCATTTTCTAGTGCTTTTTGAAGTGTGTTTTGGGTCATTGTCCTGCTGGAAGACCCATGACCTCTGAGGGAGACCCAGCTTTCTCACACTGGGCCCTACATTATGCTGCAGACTTCATAATGCCATGCACACGGTCAAGCAGTCCAGTGCCAGAGGCAGCAAAGCAACCCCAAAACATCAGGGAACCTCCGCCATGTTTGACTGTAGGGACCGTGTTCTTTTCTTTGAAGGCCTCTTTTTTTTCCTGTAAACTCTATGTTGATGCCTTTTCCCAAAAAGCTCTACTTTTGTCTCATCTGACCAGAGAACATTCTTCCAAAAAGTTTTTGGCTTTCTCAGGTAAGTTTTGGCTTTTTTATGTCTCTGGGTCAGAAGTGGGGTCTTCCTGGGTCTCCTACCATAGAGTCCCTTTTCATTCAGACGCCGACGGATAGTACGGGTTGACACTGTTGTACCCTCGGACTGCAGGGCAGCTAGAACTTGTTTGGATGTTAGTCGAGGTTCTTTAGCCACCATCCGCACAATCTTTTGTTGAAATCTCTCGGCAATTTCTCTTTTCCGTCCACATCTAGGGAGGTTAGCCACAGTGCCATGGGCTTTAAACTTCTTGATGACACTGCGTACGGTAGACACAGGAATATTCAGCTCTTTGGAGATGGACTTGTAGCCTTGAGATTGCTCATGCTTCCTCACAATTTTGCTTCTCAAGTCCTCAGACAGTTCTTTGGTCTTCTTTCTTTTCTCCATGCTCAATGTGGTACACACAAGGACACAGGACAGAGGTTGAGTCAACTTTAATCCATTTCAACTGGCTGCAAGTGTGATTTAGTTATTGCCGCCACCTGTTATGTGCCACAGGTAAGTAACAGGTGCTGTTAATTACACAAATTAGAGAAGCATCACATGATTTTTCAAAGGGTGCCAATACTTTTGTCCACCCCCTTTTTTATGTTTGGTGTGGAATTATATCCAATTTGGCTTTTTGACAATTATTTTTGTGGTTTTCCATTGACGACAAATTAAATGAAGATCTTATTACCAAAGCATTTGTGATTGCAATCATTTTCTGGAAGAAATTGAGTATTATCTGACAGAATTGCAGGGGTGCCAATACTTTTGGCCAGCACTGTAGATAGATAAATAGATAGATAGATAAATATGAGATAGATAGATAGATGGATAGATAGATAGATAGATATGAGATAGATAGATAGATAGATATGAGAAAGACAGACAGATAGATAGATAGATAGATAGATAGATAGATAGATAGATATTTACTATGAAATTTACCTTATTGTGTAAATTAAAAACAGATTGTTAGCTCTGCAGCCAGCAGGGATTCATGTGTTGTATTTCCTGGGAATTATTTTACAGCACTATAATTGACGACTAATGAATTCTAAGTAATTTGCTGCTCTGTAATCTCTTTGAATATATAGAAGTCAGTAACCATCCCGTCCTGTCAGGAATTAGAGCGAGGTAATTGGATTGGAATTATGTTATTGTTCTGGCTCTAGGCCAGGCTAAAATGATTAGTCCTCACATCTCAGGACTAAACTTCACTACCTGTAATTTGGCATTATTAGGACACTTAACATCAAAGAATTCTTCTTGATCTGGAAGATATCTTTAGTTTCTCCAATGGGAGGAAAAAAAAACAACCAATCTTGATATCCCAAAATGGAACCAAAAGGAGCTATATAGTGATGTCACAGTACAGGATAATACACACAGTGATGTCACAGTACAGGGATAATACACACAGTGATGTCACAGTACAGGCATAATACACACAGTGATGTCACAGTATAGAGATAATACACACAGTGATGTCACAGTACAGGGATAATACACACAGTGATGTCACAGTACAGAGATAATACACACAGTGATGTCACAGTACAGGGATAATACACACAGTGATGTCACAGTACAGAGATAATACACACAGTGATGTCACAGTACAGAGATAATACACACAGTGATGTCACAGTACAGGATAATACACACAGTGATGTTACAGTACAGGCATAATACACACAGTGATGTCACAGTACAGGATAATACACACAGTGATGTCACAGTATAGAGATAATACACACAGTGATGTCACAGTACAGGGATAATACACACAGTGATGTCACAGTACAGGGATAATACACATAGTGATGTCACAGTACAGGATAATACACACAGTGATGTCACAGTACAGAGATAATACACACAGTGATGTCACAGTACAGAGATAATACACACAGTGATGTCACAGTATAGAGATAATACACACAGTAATGTCACAGTACAGGGATAATACACACAGTGATGTCACAGTATAGAGATAATACACACAGTGATGTCACAGTATAGAGATAATACACACAGTGATGTCACAGTACAGAGATAATACACACAGTGATGTTACAGTACAGGCATAATACACACAGTGATGTCACAGTACAGGATAATACACACAGTGATGTCACAGTATAGAGATAATACACACAGTGATGTCACAGTACAGGGATAATACACACAGTGATGTCACAGTACAGGGATAATACACATAGTGATGTCACAGTACAGGATAATACACACAGTGATGTCACAGTACAGAGATAATACACACAGTGATGTCACAGTACAGAGATAATACACACAGTGATGTCACAGTATAGAGATAATACACACAGTAATGTCACAGTACAGGGATAATACACACAGTGATGTCACAGTATAGAGATAATACACACAGTGATGTCACAGTATAGAGATAATACACACAGTGATGTCACAGTACAGAGATAATACACACAGTGATGTCACAGTATAGAGATAATACACACAGTGATGTCACAGTACAGGGATAATACACACAGTGATGTCACAGTATAGAGATAATACACACAGTAATGTCACAGTACAGGGATAATACACACAGTGATGTCACAGTACAGAGATAATACACACAGTGATGTCACAGTATAGAGATAATACACACAGTGGTGTCACAGTACAGGGATAATACACACAGTGATGTCACAGTACAGAGATAATACACACAGTGATGTCACAGTACAGGGATAATACACAGTGATGTCACAGTACAGGGATAATACACACAGTGATGTCACAGTACAGGGATAATACACATTTCTGGAAAAAGTTATTTTTAGAAATATAAAATTAGCCTTACATGTAATGGGTGTGTCAGAGCCTTTAAGGGTTTTTTTGGTTAAAGTTTGAAAACCTGAGGCTCTGACACTCCCATTACAGGTAAAGCTAATTTATATATTTCTAAAAATAACTTTTTTTTTCAGAAAGTGGTGAATCTAATGGACTACTGTATATAAAGGTATGAAAGTACATAACATGATGACCCTTATAGTGCACTGTACTTGGTGTAATATTTTGAGTTTTCAGTTGATAGAATACCTTTAATTGTGTTTGTGCTGCTGGTTCTTTGAAGTGACAATATATTGTTCATATTATGCTGGAAAATACTTGTATGATTATTGTACTGTGACTTCACTGTGTTTTTATCTCTATACTGTGACATCACTGTGTGTATTATTACTGTACTGTGACATCACTGTGTGTATTATCCCTGTACTGTAACATCACTGTGTGTATTATCTCTGTACTGTGACATCACTGTGTGTATTATACCTGTACTGTGACATCACTGTGTGTATTATCCCTGTACTGTGACATCACTGTGTGTATTATGTCTGTAAAATCACGGCAAAACAAATAAACAGATAATGATTTCACGATGCAGTAAACATGAATATCTAATACATTAATGTCACAGCACAGAAATAAGCTGAGCAGTAATGACCTACCCAGCCCCTGGGCACCAAATATAATAACTCTTACATTTTAATTATTTTTTATTTTTTATATTTTGATATTATTTTTGGCAGTTCCTCAGAGGCAAATGGAGTTGAAGTACTTCTGTGAGACCACTGCTCTGTACTTATTTAGGTACATGGAACCCCCATTTCATGATCAGAGATGGTCAGAACCCAACTGACAGTTATCACCGAACCTTCTAAATAATGAACTGTATATAAGTTACTAAGGCTAATAGAAGTAACTAATGCCGAGAGATATTATAGTAATACATCGCTAATGTAGTAATCAATTATACTATTACATAGGAGGTAGTATTATAGTAGTTATATTCTTGTACATAGGAGCAGTATTATAGTAGTTATATTCTTGTACATAGGAGGTAGTATTATAGTAGTTATATTCTTGTACATAGGAGCAGTATTATAGTAGTTATATTCTTGTACATAGGAGGTAGTATTATAGTAGTTATATTCTTGTACATAGGAGCAGTATTATAGTAGTTATATTCTTGTACATAGGAGCAGTATTATAGTAGTTATATTCTTGTACATAGGGGCAGTATTATAGTAGTTATATTCTTGTACATAGGGGCAGTATTATAGTAGTTATATTCTTGTACATAGGAGCAGTATTATAGTAGTTATATTCTTGTACATAGGAGCAGTATTATAGTAGTTATATTCTTGTACATAGGGGCAGTATTATAGTAGTTATATTCTTGTACATAGGGGCAGTATTATAGTAGTTATATTCTTGTACATAGGAGCAGTATTATAGTAGTTATATTCTTGTACATAGGGGTAGTATTATAGTAGTTATATTCTTGTACATGGGGGCAGTATTATAGTAGTTATATTCTTGTACATAGGGGCAGTATTATAGTAGTTATATTCTTGTACATAGGAGCAGTATTATAGTAGTTATATTCTTGTACATAGGAGCAGTATTATAGTAGTTATATTCTTGTACATAGGAGCAGTATTATAGTAGTTATATTCTTGTACATAGGAGGTAGTATTATAGTAGTTATATTCTTGTACATAGGAGCAGTATTATAGTAGTTATATTCTTGTACATAGGAGCAGTATTATAGTAGTTATATTCTTGTACATAGGAGCAGTATTATAGTAGTTATATTCTTGTACATAGGAGTCAGTATTATAGTAGTTATATTCTTGTACATAGGAGCAGTATTATAGTAGTTATATTCTTGTACATAGGAGTCAGTATTATAGTAGTTATATTCTTGTACATAGGAGCAGTATTATAGTAGTTATATTCTTGTACATAGGAGCAGTATTATAGTAGTTATATTCTTGTACATAGGAGGTAGTATTATAGTAGTTATATTCTTGTACATAGGGGCAGTATTATAGTAGTTATATTCTTGTACATAGGAGCAGTATTATAGTAGTTATATTCTTGTACATAGGAGCAGTATTATAGTAGTTATATTCTTGTACATAGGAGGTAGTATTATAGTAGTTATATTCTTGTACATAGGAGGTAGTATTATAGTAGTTATATTCTTGTACATAGGGGCAGTATTATAGTAGTTATATTCTTGTACATAGGAGCAGTATTATAGTAGTTATATTCTTGTACATAGGAGCAGTATTATAGTAGTTATATTCTTGTACATAGGGGGCAGTATTATAGTAGTTATATTCTTGTACATAGGAGCAGTATTATAGTAGTTATATTCTTGTACATAGGAGCAGTATTATAGTAGTTATATTCTTGTACATAGGAGCAGTATTATAGTAGTTATATTCTTGTACATAGGAGCAGTATTATAGTAGTTATATTCTTGTACATAGGAGCAGTATTATAGTAGTTATATTCTTGTACATAGGAGCAGTATTATAGTAGTTATATTCTTGTACATAGGAGCAGTATTATAGTAGTTATATTCTTGTACATAGGAGCTAGTATTATAGTAGTTATATTCTTGTACATAGGGGGCAGTATTATAGTAGTTATATTCTTGTACATAGGAGCAGTATTATAGTAGTTATATTCTTGTACATAGGAGCAGTATTATAGTAGTTATATTCTTGTACATAGGAGCAGTATTATAGTAGTTATATTCTTGTACATAGGAGCAGTATTATAGTAGTTATATTCTTGTACATAGGAGGCAGTATTATAGTAGTTATATTCTTGTACATAGGAGCAGTATTATAGTAGTTATATTCTTGTACATAGGAGGCAGTATTATAGTAGTTATATTCTTGTACATAGGAGCAGTATTATAGTAGTTATATTCTTGTACATAGGAGCAGTATTATAGTAGTTATATTCTTGTACATAGGAGCAGTATTATAGTAGTTATATTCTTGTACATAGGAGCAGTATTATAGTAGTTATATTCTTGTACATAGGAGCAGTATTATAGTAGTTATATTCTTGTACATAGGAGTCAGTATTATAGTAGTTATATTCTTGTACATAGGAGCAGTATTATAGTAGTTATATTCTTGTACATAGGAGTCAGTATTATAGTAGTTATATTCTTGTACATAGGAGCAGTATTATAGTAGTTATATTCTTGTACATAGGAGGTAGTATTATAGTAGTTATATTCTTGTACATAGGAGCAGTATTATAGTAGTTATATTCTTGTACATAGGAGTAGTATTATAGTAGTTATATTCTTGTACATAGGGGCAGTATTATAGTAGTTATATTCTTGTACATAGGGGCAGTATTATAGTAGTTATATTCTTGTACATAGGAGCAGTATTATAGTAGTTATATTCTTGTACATAGGAGCAGTATTATAGTAGTTATATTCTTGTACATAGGGGCAGTATTATAGTAGTTATATTCTTGTACATAGGGGCAGTATTATAGTAGTTATATTCTTGTACATAGGAGCAGTATTATAGTAGTTATATTCTTGTACATAGGGGCAGTATTATAGTAGTTATATTCTTGTACATAGGGGCAGTATTATAGTAGTTATATTCTTGTACATAGGAGCAGTATTATAGTAGTTATATTCTTGTACATAGGAGCAGTATTATAGTAGTTATATTCTTGTACATAGGAGCAGTATTATAGTAGTTATATTCTTGTACATAGGAGCAGTATTATAGTAGTTATATTCTTGTACATAGGAGCTAGTATTATAGTAGTTATATTCTTGTACATAGGAGCAGTATTATAGTAGTTATATTCTTGTACATAGGAGCAGTATTATAGTAGTTATATTCTTGTACATAGGAGCAGTATTATAGTAGTTATATTCTTGTACATAGGAGGCAGTATTATAGTAGTTATATTCTTGTACATAGGAGCAGTATTATAGTAGTTATATTCTTGTACATAGGAGCAGTATTATAGTAGTTATATTCTTGTACATAGGAGCAGTATTATAGTAGTTATATTCTTGTACATAGGAGTCAGTATTATAGTAGTTATATTCTTGTACATAGGAGGTAGTATTATAGTAGTTATATTCTTGTACATAGGAGCAGTATTATAGTAGTTATATTCTTGTACATAGGAGCAGTATTATAGTAGTTATATTCTTGTACATAGGAGCTAGTATTATAGTAGTTATATTCTTGTACATAGGAGCTAGTATTATAGTAGTTATATTCTTGTACATAGGGGCAGTATTATAGTAGTTATATTCTTGTACATAGGAGCAGTATTATAGTAGTTATATTCTTGTACATAGGAGCAGTATTATAGTAGTTATATTCTTGTACATAGGAGCAGTATTATAGTAGTTATATTCTTGTACATAGGAGCAGTATTATAGTAGTTATATTCTTGTACATAGGAGCAGTATTATAGTAGTTATATTCTTGTACATAGGAGCAGTATTATAGTAGTTATATTCTTGTACATAGGAGCAGTATTATAGTAGTTATATTCTTGTACATAGGAGCAGTATTATAGTAGTTATATTCTTGTACATAGGAGCAGTATTATAGTAGTTATATTCTTGTACATAGGAGCAGTATTATAGTAGTTATATTCTTGTACATAGGAGCTAGTATTATAGTAGTTATATTCTTGTACATAGGGGGCAGTATTATAGTAGTTATATTCTTGTACATAGGAGCAGTATTATAGTAGTTATATTCTTGTACATAGGAGCAGTATTATAGTAGTTATATTCTTGTACATAGGAGCAGTATTATAGTAGTTATATTCTTGTACATAGGAGCAGTATTATAGTAGTTATATTCTTGTACATAGGAGGCAGTATTATAGTAGTTATATTCTTGTACATAGGAGCAGTATTATAGTAGTTATATTCTTGTACATAGGAGGCAGTATTATAGTAGTTATATTCTTGTACATAGGAGCAGTATTATAGTAGTTATATTCTTGTACATAGGAGCAGTATTATAGTAGTTATATTCTTGTACATAGGAGCAGTATTATAGTAGTTATATTCTTGTACATAGGAGGCAGTATTATAGTAGTTATATTCTTGTACATAGGAGCAGTATTATAGTAGTTATATTCTTGTACATAGGAGCAGTATTATAGTAGTTATATTCTTGTACATAGGAGCAGTATTATAGTAGTTATATTCTTGTACATAGGAGCTAGTATTATAGTAGTTATATTCTGTACATAGGAGCAGTATTATAGTAGTTATATTCTTGTACATAGGAGCAGTATTATAGTAGTTATATTCTTGTACATAGGGAGGTATTATAGTAGTTATATTCTTGTACATAGGAGCAGTATTATAGTAGTTATATTCTTGTACATAGGAGCAGTATTATAGTAGTTATATTCTTGTACATAGGAGCAGTATTATAGTAGTTATATTCTTGTACATAGGAGCAGTATTATAGTAGTTATATTCTTGTACATAGGGGCAGTATTATAGTAGTTATATTCTTGTACATAGGAGCAGTATTATAGTAGTTATATTCTTGTACATAGGAGCAGTATTATAGTAGTTATATTCTTGTACATAGGAGGAGTATTATAGTAGTTATATTCTTGTACATAGGAGCAGTATTATAGTAGTTATATTCTTGTACATAGGAGGCAGTATTATAGTAGTTATATTCTTGTACATAGGAGCAGTATTATAGTAGTTATATTCTTGTACATAGGAGCAGTATTATAGTAGTTATATTCTTGTACATAGGTAGGTATTATAGTAGTTATATTCTTGTACATAGGAGCAGTATTATAGTAGTTATATTCTTGTACATAGGAGCTAGTATTATAGTAGTTATATTCTTGTACATAGGAGCAGTATTATAGTAGTTATATTCTTGTACATAGGAGCAGTATTATAGTAGTTATATTCTTGTACATAGGAGCAGTATTATAGTAGTTATATTCTTGTACATAGGAGCAGTATTATAGTAGTTATATTCTTGTACATAGGAGCAGTATTATAGTAGTTATATTCTTGTACATAGGAGCAGTATTATAGTAGTTATATTCTTGTACATAGGAGCTAGTATTATAGTAGTTATATTCTTGTACATAGGAGCAGTATTATAGTAGTTATATTCTTGTACATAGGAGCAGTATTATAGTAGTTATATTCTTGTACATAGGAGCAGTATTATAGTAGTTATATTCTTGTACATAGGAGGTAGTATTATAGTAGTTATATTCTTGTACATAGGAGCAGTATTATAGTAGTTATATTCTTGTACATAGGAGCAGTATTATAGTAGTTATATTCTTGTACATAGGAGCAGTATTATAGTAGTTATATTCTTGTACATAGGAGCAGTATTATAGTAGTTATATTCTTGTACATAGGGAGCAGTATTATAGTAGTTATATTCTTGTACATAGGAGCAGTATTATAGTAGTTATATTCTTGTACATAGGAGCAGTATTATAGTAGTTATATTCTTGTACATAGGGGGCAGTATTATAGTAGTTATATTCTTGTACATAGGAGCAGTATTATAGTAGTTATATTCTTGTACATAGGAGCTAGTATTATAGTAGTTATATTCTTGTACATAGGGGCAGTATTATAGTAGTTATATTCTTGTACATAGGAGCAGTATTATAGTAGTTATATTCTTGTACATAGGAGCAGTATTATAGTAGTTATATTCTTGTACATAGGGGCAGTATTATAGTAGTTATATTCTTGTACATAGGAGCAGTATTATAGTAGTTATATTCTTGTACATAGGAGCAGTATTATAGTAGTTATATTCTTGTACATAGGAGCAGTATTATAGTAGTTATATTCTTGTACATAGGAGCAGTATTATAGTAGTTATATTCTTGTACATAGGAGCAGTATTATAGTAGTTATATTCTTGTACATAGGAGCAGTATTATAGTAGTTATATTCTTGTACATAGGAGCAGTATTATAGTAGTTATATTCTTGTACATAGGGGGCAGTATTATAGTAGTTATATTCTTGTACATAGGAGCAGTATTATAGTAGTTATATTCTTGTACATAGGGGCAGTATTATAGTAGTTATATTCTTGTACATAGGAGCAGTATTATAGTAGTTATATTCTTGTACATAGGAGCAGTATTATAGTAGTTATATTCTTGTACATAGGAGCAGTATTATAGTAGTTATATTCTTGTACATAGGAGCAGTATTATAGTAGTTATATTCTTGTACATAGGAGCAGTATTATAGTAGTTATATTCTTGTACATAGGGGCAGTATTATAGTAGTTATATTCTTGTACATAGGAGCAGTATTATAGTAGTTATATTCTTGTACATAGGAGCAGTATTATAGTAGTTATATTCTTGTACATAGGAGCAGTATTATAGTAGTTATATTCTTGTACATAGGAGCAGTATTATAGTAGTTATATTCTTGTACATAGGAGCAGTATTATAGTAGTTATATTCTTGTACATAGGAGCAGTATTATAGTAGTTATATTCTTGTACATAGGAGTCAGTATTATAGTAGTTATATTCTTGTACATAGGAGCAGTATTATAGTAGTTATATTCTTGTACATAGGAGCAGTATTATAGTAGTTATATTCTTGTACATAGGAGCAGTATTATAGTAGTTATATTCTTGTACATAGGAGCAGTATTATAGTAGTTATATTCTTGTACATAGGAGCAGTATTATAGTAGTTATATTCTTGTACATAGGAGCAGTATTATAGTAGTTATATTCTTGTACATAGGAGCAGTATTATAGTAGTTATATTCTTGTACATAGGAGCAGTATTATAGTAGTTATATTCTTGTACATAGGGGAGGTATTATAGTAGTTATATTCTTGTACATAGGAGCAGTATTATAGTAGTTATATTCTTGTACATAGGAGCAGTATTATAGTAGTTATATTCTTGTACATAGGGTAGTATTATAGTAGTTATATTCTTGTACATAGGAGCAGTATTATAGTAGTTATATTCTTGTACATAGGAGCAGTATTATAGTAGTTATATTCTTGTACATAGGAGCAGTATTATAGTAGTTATATTCTTGTACATAGGAGCAGTATTATAGTAGTTATATTCTTGTACATAGGGAGGTATTATAGTAGTTATATTCTTGTACATAGGAGCAGTATTATAGTAGTTATATTCTTGTACATAGGAGCAGTATTATAGTAGTTATATTCTTGTACATAGGGGCAGTATTATAGTAGTTATATTCTTGTACATAGGAGCAGTATTATAGTAGTTATATTCTTGTACATAGGAGCAGTATTATAGTAGTTATATTCTTGTACATAGGAGCAGTATTATAGTAGTTATATTCTTGTACATAGGAGCAGTATTATAGTAGTTATATTCTTGTACATAGGAGCAGTATTATAGTAGTTATATTCTTGTACATAGGAGCAGTATTATAGTAGTTATATTCTTGTACATAGGAGCAGTATTATAGTAGTTATATTCTTGTACATAGGAGCAGTATTATAGTAGTTATATTCTTGTACATAGGGGCAGTATTATAGTAGTTATATTCTTGTACATAGGAGCAGTGATTATAGTAGTTATATTCTTGTACATAGGAGCAGTATTATAGTAGTTATATTCTTGTACATAGGAGCAGTATTATAGTAGTTATATTCTTGTACATAGGAGCAGTATTATAGTAGTTATATTCTTGTACATAGGAGCAGTATTATAGTAGTTATATTCTTGTACATAGGAGCAGTATTATAGTAGTTATATTCTTGTACATAGGAGCAGTATTATAGTAGTTATATTCTTGTACATAGGAGCAGTATTATAGTAGTTATATTCTTGTACATAGGAGCAGTATTATAGTAGTTATATTCTTGTACATAGGAGCAGTATTATAGTAGTTATATTCTTGTACATAGGAGGCAGTATTATAGTAGTTATATTCTTGTACATAGGAGCAGTATTATAGTAGTTATATTCTTGTACATAGGAGCAGTATTATAGTAGTTATATTCTTGTACATAGGAGCAGTATTATAGTAGTTATATTCTTGTACATAGGAGCAGTATTATAGTAGTTATATTCTTGTACATAGGAGCAGTATTATAGTAGTTATATTCTTGTACATAGGGGCAGTATTATAGTAGTTATATTCTTGTACATAGGGGCAGTATTATAGTAGTTATATTCTTGTACATAGGAGCAGTATTATAGTAGTTATATTCTTGTACATAGGAGCAGTATTATAGTAGTTATATTCTTGTACATAGGAGCAGTATTATAGTAGTTATATTCTTGTACATAGGAGCAGTATTATAGTAGTTATATTCTTGTACATAGGAGCAGTATTATAGTAGTTATATTCTTGTACATAGGAGCAGTATTATAGTAGTTATATTCTTGTACATAGGAGCAGTATTATAGTAGTTATATTCTTGTACATAGGAGCAGTATTATAGTAGTTATATTCTTGTACATAGGAGCAGTATTATAGTAGTTATATTCTTGTACATAGGAGCAGTATTATAGTAGTTATATTCTTGTACATAGGAGCAGTATTATAGTAGTTATATTCTTGTACATAGGAGCAGTATTATAGTAGTTATATTCTTGTACATAGGAGCAGTATTATAGTAGTTATATTCTTGTACATAGGAGGTATTATAGTAGTTATATTCTTGTACATAGGAGCAGTATTATAGTAGTTATATTCTTGTACATAGGAGCAGTATTATAGTAGTTATATTCTTGTACATAGGGAGGTATTATAGTAGTTATATTCTTGTACATAGGAGCAGTATTATAGTAGTTATATTCTTGTACATAGGAGCAGTATTATAGTAGTTATATTCTTGTACATAGGAGCAGTATTATAGTAGTTATATTCTTGTACATAGGAGCTAGTATTATAGTAGTTATATTCTTGTACATAGGAGCAGTATTATAGTAGTTATATTCTTGTACATAGGGAGGTATTATAGTAGTTATATTCTTGTACATAGGAGCAGTATTATAGTAGTTATATTCTTGTACATAGGAGCAGTATTATAGTAGTTATATTCTTGTACATAGGAGCAGTATTATAGTAGTTATATTCTTGTACATAGGAGCAGTATTATAGTAGTTATATTCTTGTACATAGGAGTAGTATTATAGTAGTTATATTCTTGTACATAGGAGCAGTATTATAGTAGTTATATTCTTGTACATAGGAGCAGTATTATAGTAGTTATATTCTTGTACATAGGAGCAGTATTATAGTAGTTATATTCTTGTACATAGGAGCAGTATTATAGTAGTTATATTCTTGTACATAGGAGCAGTATTATAGTAGTTATATTCTTGTACATAGGAGCAGTATTATAGTAGTTATATTCTTGTACATAGGAGCAGTATTATAGTAGTTATATTCTTGTACATAGGGGAAAGAGAACCAAGGAGCAGTATTATAGTAGTTATATTCTTGTACATAGGAGCAGTATTATAGTAGTTATATTCTTGTACATAGGAGTAGTATTATAGTAGTTATATTCTTGTACATAGGAGCAGTATTATAGTAGTTATATTCTTGTACATAGGAGCAGTATTATAGTAGTTATATTCTTGTACATAGGAGCAGTATTATAGTAGTTATATTCTTGTACATAGGAGCTAGTATTATAGTAGTTATATTCTTGTACATAGGAGCAGTATTATAGTAGTTATATTCTTGTACATAGGAGCAGTATTATAGTAGTTATATTCTTGTACATAGGAGGAGTATTATAGTAGTTATATTCTTGTACATAGGAGCAGTATTATAGTAGTTATATTCTTGTACATAGGAGCAGTATTATAGTAGTTATATTCTTGTACATAGGAGCAGTATTATAGTAGTTATATTCTTGTACATAGGTAGGTATTATAGTAGTTATATTCTTGTACATAGGAGCAGTATTATAGTAGTTATATTCTTGTACATAGGAGCAGTATTATAGTAGTTATATTCTTGTACATAGGGGGAGGTATTATAGTAGTTATATTCTTGTACATAGGAGGCAGTATTATAGTAGTTATATTCTTGTACATAGGAGCAGTATTATAGTAGTTATATTCTTGTACATAGGAGCAGTATTATAGTAGTTATATTCTTGTACATAGGAGGAGTATTATAGTAGTTATATTCTTGTACATAGGAGCAGTATTATAGTAGTTATATTCTTGTACATAGGGAGCGTATTATAGTAGTTATATTCTTGTACATAGGAGCAGTATTATAGTAGTTATATTCTTGTACATAGGAGCAGTATTATAGTAGTTATATTCTTGTACATAGGAGCAGTATTATAGTAGTTATATTCTTGTACATAGGAGCAGTATTATAGTAGTTATATTCTTGTACATAGGAGGCAGTATTATAGTAGTTATATTCTTGTACATAGGAGCAGTATTATAGTAGTTATATTCTTGTACATAGGAGCAGTATTATAGTAGTTATATTCTTGTACATAGGAGCAGTATTATAGTAGTTATATTCTTGTACATAGGAGCAGTATTATAGTAGTTATATTCTTGTACATAGGAGCAGTATTATAGTAGTTATATTCTTGTACATAGGAGCAGTATTATAGTAGTTATATTCTTGTACATAGGGGCAGTATTATAGTAGTTATATTCTTGTACATAGGAGCAGTATTATAGTAGTTATATTCTTGTACATAGGAGCAGTATTATAGTAGTTATATTCTTGTACATAGGAGCAGTATTATAGTAGTTATATTCTTGTACATAGGAGTAGTATTATAGTAGTTATATTCTTGTACATAGGAGTAGTATTATAGTAGTTATATTCTTGTACATAGGAGCAGTATTATAGTAGTTATATTCTTGTACATAGGAGCAGTATTATAGTAGTTATATTCTTGTACATAGGAGGAGTATTATAGTAGTTATATTCTTGTACATAGGAGCAGTATTATAGTAGTTATATTCTTGTACATAGGAGCAGTATTATAGTAGTTATATTCTTGTACATAGGAGCAGTATTATAGTAGTTATATTCTTGTACATAGGAGGCAGTATTATAGTAGTTATATTCTTGTACATAGGGGGCAGTATTATAGTAGTTATATTCTTGTACATAGGAGCAGTATTATAGTAGTTATATTCTTGTACATAGGAGCAGTATTATAGTAGTTATATTCTTGTACATAGGAGCAGTATTATAGTAGTTATATTCTTGTACATAGGAGCAGTATTATAGTAGTTATATTCTTGTACATAGGAGCAGTATTATAGTAGTTATATTCTTGTACATAGGAGCAGTATTATAGTAGTTATATTCTTGTACATAGGAGTAGTATTATAGTAGTTATATTCTTGTACATAGGAGCAGTATTATAGTAGTTATATTCTTGTACATAGGAGCAGTATTATAGTAGTTATATTCTTGTACATAGGAGGTAGTATTATAGTAGTTATATTCTTGTACATAGGAGCAGTATTATAGTAGTTATATTCTTGTACATAGGAGTAGTATTATAGTAGTTATACTTGTAATAAGCTGTTTTCTGTTTATTTGTTATATGGGGTATTATAGTAGTTATATTCTTGTCAGGTATTCTGTCATAGGAGCAGTAGTACAGAGTATATTCTGTAGAGGAGTATTATAGTAGTATATTCTTGTGCATAGGAGCAGTATTATAGTATTATTCTTGTACATAGGGGTATTATAGTAGTTATTTCTGACTAGGTTATAGTAGTATACTTGTCATGAGGGAATTATAGTAGATATCTGTACAGGCGTATAGAGTTATATCTGTACATAGGAGCAGTATTATAGTAGTTATATTCTTGTACATAGGAGCAGTATTATAGTAGTTATATTCTTGTACATAGGAGCAGTATTATAGTAGTTATATTCTTGTACATAGGAGCAGTATTATAGTAGTTATATTCTTGTACATAGGAGCCAGTATTATAGTAGTTATATTCTTGTACATAGGAGCAGTATTATAGTAGTTATATTCTTGTACATAGGAGCAGTATTATAGTAGTTATATTCTTGTACATAGGAGCGTATTTATAGTAGTTATATTCTTGTACATAGGAGCAGTATTATAGTAGTTATATTCTTGTACATAGGAGCAGTATTATAGTAGTTATATTCTTGTACATAGGAGCAGTATTATAGTAGTTATATTCTTGTACATAGGAGCAGTATTATAGTAGTTATATTCTTGTACATAGGAGCAGTATTATAGTAGTTATATTCTTGTACATAGGAGCAGTATTATAGTAGTTATATTCTTGTACATAGGAGCAGTATTATAGTAGTTATATTCTTGTACATAGGAGCAGTATTATAGTAGTTATATTCTTGTACATAGGAGCAGTATTATAGTAGTTATATTCTTGTACATAGGAGCAGTATTATAGTAGTTATATTCTTGTACATAGGAGCAGTATTATAGTAGTTATATTCTTGTACATAGGAGCAGTATTATAGTAGTTATATTCTTGTACATAGGAGCAGTATTATAGTAGTTATATTCTTGTACATAGGAGCAGTATTATAGTAGTTATATTCTTGTACATAGGAGCAGTATTATAGTAGTTATATTCTTGTACATAGGAGCAGTATTATAGTAGTTATATTCTTGTACATAGGAGCAGTATTATAGTAGTTATATTCTTGTACATAGGAGCAGTATTATAGTAGTTATATTCTTGTACATAGGAGCAGTATTATAGTAGTTATATTCTTGTACATAGGAGCAGTATTATAGTAGTTATATTCTTGTACATAGGAGCAGTATTATAGTAGTTATATTCTTGTACATAGGAGCAGTATTATAGTAGTTATATTCTTGTACATAGGAGCAGTATTATAGTAGTTATATTCTTGTACATAGGGGCAGTATACAGTAGTTATATTCTTGTACATAGGGGAGTATTATAGTAGTTATATTCTTGTACATAGGAGCAGTATTATAGTAGTTATATTCTTGTACATAGGAGCAGTATTATAGTAGTTATATTCTTGTACATAGGAGCAGTATTATAGTAGTTATATTCTTGTACATAGGAGCAGTATTATAGTAGTTATATTCTTGTACATAGGAGCAGTATTATAGTAGTTATATTCTTGTACATAGGAGCAGTATTATAGTAGTTATATTCTTGTACATAGGAGCAGTATTATAGTAGTTATATTCTTGTACATAGGAGCAGTATTATAGTAGTTATATTCTTGTACATAGGAGCAGTATTATAGTAGTTATATTCTTGTACATAGGAGGTAGTATTATAGTAGTTATATTCTTGTACATAGGAGCAGTATTATAGTAGTTATATTCTTGTACATAGGAGCAGTATTATAGTAGTTATATTCTTGTACATAGGAGCAGTATTATAGTAGTTATATTCTTGTACATAGGAGCAGTATTATAGTAGTTATATTCTTGTACATAGGAGCGTATTATAGTAGTTATATTCTTGTACATAGGAGCAGTATTATAGTAGTTATATTCTTGTACATAGGAGGAGTATTATAGTAGTTATATTCTTGTACATAGGAGCAGTATTATAGTAGTTATATTCTTGTACATAGGAGCAGTATTATAGTAGTTATATTCTTGTACATAGGAGGAGTATTATAGTAGTTATATTCTTGTACATAGGAGCAGTATTATAGTAGTTATATTCTTGTACATAGGAGCAGTATTATAGTAGTTATATTCTTGTACATAGGAGCAGTATTATAGTAGTTATATTCTTGTACATAGGAGGAGTATTATAGTAGTTATATTCTTGTACATAGGAGCAGTATTATAGTAGTTATATTCTTGTACATAGGAGGTAGTATTATAGTAGTTATATTCTTGTACATAGGAGCAGTATTATAGTAGTTATATTCTTGTACATAGGGAGCAGTATTATAGTAGTTATATTCTTGTACATAGGAGGTAGTATTATAGTAGTTATATTCTTGTACATAGGAGCAGTATTATAGTAGTTATATTCTTGTACATAGGAGCAGTATTATAGTAGTTATATTCTTGTACATAGGAGGCAGTATTATAGTAGTTATATTCTTGTACATAGGAGCAGTATTATAGTAGTTATATTCTTGTACATAGGAGCAGTATTATAGTAGTTATATTCTTGTACATAGGAGCAGTATTATAGTAGTTATATTCTTGTACATAGGAGCGTATTATAGTAGTTATATTCTTGTACATAGGAGCTAGTATTATAGTAGTTATATTCTTGTACATAGGAGCAGTATTATAGTAGTTATATTCTTGTACATAGGAGCAGTATTATAGTAGTTATATTCTTGTACATAGGGGCAGTATTATAGTAGTTATATTCTTGTACATAGGAGGTAGTATTATAGTAGTTATATTCTTGTACATAGGGAGCAGTATTATAGTAGTTATATTCTTGTACATAGGAGCAGTATTATAGTAGTTATATTCTTGTACATAGGAGCAGTATTATAGTAGTTATATTCTTGTACATAGGAGCAGTATTATAGTAGTTATATTCTTGTACATAGGAGCAGTATTATAGTAGTTATATTCTTGTACATAGGAGCAGTATTATAGTAGTTATATTCTTGTACATAGGAGCAGTATTATAGTAGTTATATTCTTGTACATAGGAGCAGTATTATAGTAGTTATATTCTTGTACATAGGAGCAGTATTATAGTAGTTATATTCTTGTACATAGGAGCGTATTATAGTAGTTATATTCTTGTACATAGGAGCAGTATTATAGTAGTTATATTCTTGTACATAGGAGCAGTATTATAGTAGTTATATTCTTGTACATAGGAGCGTATTATAGTAGTTATATTCTTTTACATAGGAGCAGTATTATAGTAGTTATATTCTTGTACATAGGAGCAGTATTATAGTAGTTATATTCTTGTACATAGGAGCAGTATTATAGTAGTTATATTCTTGTACATAGGAGCAGTATTATAGTAGTTATATTCTTGTACATAGGAGCAGTATTATAGTAGTTATATTCTTGTACATAGGAGGCAGTATTATAGTAGTTATATTCTTGTACATAGGAGCAGTATTATAGTAGTTATATTCTTGTACATAGGAGCTAGTATTATAGTAGTTATATTCTTGTACATAGGAGCAGTATTATAGTAGTTATATTCTTTTACATAGGAGCAGTATTATAGTAGTTATATTCTTGTACATAGGAGCAGTATTATAGTAGTTATATTCTTGTACATAGGAGCAGTATTATAGTAGTTATATTCTTGTACATAGGAGTAGTAGTATTATAGTAGTTATATTCTTGTACATAGGAGCAGTATTATAGTAGTTATATTCTTGTACATAGGAGCAGTATTATAGTAGTTATATTCTTGTACATAGGAGCAGTATTATAGTAGTTATATTCTTGTACATAGGAGGTAGTATTATAGTAGTTATATTCTTGTACATAGGGAGCAGTATTATAGTAGTTATATTCTTGTACATAGGAGCAGTATTATAGTAGTTATATTCTTGTACATAGGAGCAGTATTATAGTAGTTATATTCTTGTACATAGGGGCAGTATTATAGTAGTTATATTCTTGTACATAGGAGCAGTATTATAGTAGTTATATTCTTGTACATAGGAGCAGTATTATAGTAGTTATATTCTTGTACATAGGAGCAGTATTATAGTAGTTATATTCTTGTACATAGGAGCAGTATTATAGTAGTTATATTCTTGTACATAGGGGGCGGTATTATAGTAGTTATATTCTTGTACATAGGAGCAGTATTATAGTAGTTATATTCTTGTACATAGGAGGTAGTATTATAGTAGTTATATTCTTGTACATAGGGGGCAGTATTATAGTAGTTATATTCTTGTACATAGGAGCAGTATTATATATTTTCTAATCATATATTGGATTTTTATATGAAGATCTCTGTCTTGAGCCACTTGAATACTACAAATCCCAGGACATTGCCTGTTGTTACCTCATAAATATTACTTATCCTCCCTGATATGTCATGTATACTTCCAGTTATCAGGACAAATTTCTTTCTCCCCCCGTGAATCACGTCTCATCGCTTTAGTAATGTCAATCAGAGTTTTAGTGTGACATTCCTGCATAATAGCAGAATAGCTGAAATGCCTCTGTGCAGTAACCTGTCCATCCAGGTACAGAGGGGTCACATGACTGGATCTGGCCAATCACAGCTCTCTAAGCCAGAAGGCTTAAAGAGTTGCAGGAGAGCAGGTGTATGTGTTACTGGTGAGGAGCTGCAGGACAGGTGTCTGCTACACAGAGGCTCCGTGAGTATGTAACTGGGCTATAGAGTAACAGCATTTATCAAGTGATGTAGCAGAGCTGAGTTTGTTCTGTCCCTTTATTTACAGATAGTTTTCCCTAGAACTTTTTGTTTTTTTTTTACATCATTCTTAGTCTTGTGCAGAAATTAAGGAAAGCTTTGACCAAGTCTACTTAGCTATACGTGTAGATTTAGTTGCATTGAGTTTATTTGGTTCAGCTCATTATATTATTAGTATATGTCATTTGTTATGTCTTATAGGGGTACAAGTAAGGTATCAGCTCAAGAACCTTGTCTGATTCTCAGGGAGCAGATAACAAACACGGCTCTACTACATTTGATGGTGCCTGTCAGCAATGTTGCTCTTTGCTGTGCTGCAAATGCTCACCTCTATTTTGATGTATTTCTAGCTTACCTTTTACTCTTTGTTTTTTTTTTCCTGTTGTTGTGTGCGTGTATGCCAGTACAAATGTAGCAGGGCTGAGTTTGCAGTTTGATGTGTAAATCATGGCGTTCTGACTATATTATCTGTGGTTTTACATAGGACTGCAGCTGCATATATTAAAAGATCTTTATTCAGAGATGTATCACTAAGCCGTCCCAGCTAACAAACTCGGCTCTGCTACATCTATCTGTATATATGTCTGTTTTCAGTATACCGTATAGTAATGGATTGGTTCCTGTGCTGTATCGGTGTTTTATATGCTATTATTTTACGTATTTCTCTTGTGTTCCTTGAGGGGCCCTTCTTATATTAGTACAGTAGCGTTATAAGATGCGTCGCTGATGTCAGTCCTGTATGTGACTATACACGTTCCTGGGTATTCTATCAAGTTGCCCATTGCCTCTTCTCAACTTGAAGTGGCTGATACCAGGGACAATAGATTGTACTCACATGGTAATAAGATCTGTGACTGATACTAGCTGCTCTCGAGATTTCGCTTTTCTTACTGTATGGCGACATTATTTGCGGCCGGTTTCTACCAACCTTGCAACCGGGTCCGATTGGCCCTAGAGGAGTAATATGAAACTTATAGGTTCTAATCCAAAATCTGAAATGGGCTCTCCAATACCTTGGCGTCTTCCGTGGCAAAGGGGCATTTCGGTCCCTACTGGCATAAGGGCCCTAAAGCTACTCCTGTGACGACTGCAAAAATGTAAAACATGTTCTCGCTCCTGCTTAGCGGCCGTCGCACCAGGTTTTTCCATTTGTTGCTAAAGGGCATGAGGTGTGGTCCTTTACACTGCGTTTCGTAAAAACAGAGTTGCCTCACGCCCCGTATTGTACGTCCTGCTGCTGGGGAGAGGCTGGGGGTAAGGCAGTCACGATGATCCCAGTCTTGTCTTACATTTTATCACCAATTTCCACCTATGATTATTGCTTTTTTTTTTTTTTTTTTTATTTCGCCGCATTCCTACCCCTCAATGTTATCAGATCACGCTCATTACGATATGCCATGTATCAAAAAACATCTAATTCGCTACAATGTAACGTGACATGTCAGCCAAGGAAATCCGGAGATTGTATAAAGACTGGTGTATCGTTCTTAAAGGGGTTGTGCTATTAAGGACACTTCCTGTGGGTCACTGAACATTGGGTCCCCCCTTCTATGGGGCTGTGGGCACTGCTGGAGATTACAGTCTACCTGTTCTGTCCAAAAAATTGGTGAGTGAAGAAGCACAAACACGGTCTGCATGCAAGAACTTTTCCCATCTATGCCATTATGATAGGATCTTACATGCTGAGGCTGTCCACATCCGGCCACCACTACCATATAATCATGTGCCCATGGGCGACTAAGTGCAGGATTTCGACTACATTTGGCTGTCGCCCTTTAAGCAGCACCCGAAGGCCCTATGCACAAGGCACAATTTATACTGGAAATCCTGTCCCTACCTAGTGTGATCTGGTGCCCATAGTCGTCACCTCCTCGTGGCTCTACCTTATACTATATACAGTAGAGGCGCGGGGAGACCTGCACCCCCAGCATTACTATGATACAAGGAGTCCCCATCTCCTGACTAGGCAGATTTTCTGGTCTGGATTGACCCAAGTGAGTGAGGCCTAAGAGGACATTAGTCAGAAGGCGGGATCCATTGGTCTTACAGGGGTTGTCCATTGTTATAGTCCATGTTAGGGTATTAATAGAGGGGGAGACTCCATCCAGCATCCCATCTATGGGGATGATCAGGTGAAAGCTTGGTCAGAAAAGGCGCCCCCCAGGTAAATATGGCAGTGATCAGTGACAAACAATGGAAGGCTCGTCTGCACAAAGGTCGAGGTGGTCATCGATTTGCTGCATGGATTGGTGCAGAGTACAGACAACCCCTTTGATTTCAATGATAACTGTGTAATACCTCATTCCACCTGCAGTGGTGCTGCAGGGAAACTAAACACTTTACTGCCAGGTCCTCCCCTTGGTTTACATCTGATCGCTGCAGGTCCCAGCATCAGGACACCTTATCATCCCCTTTAAGGAGGACCTGTGACCCCTCCTGACATATTTGCTTTAGTAAATTCTTATATTCTCAGTGAAACGATTCTGCTGCGTTTTTTTCTTCTCATAATTCTGTTGTTGTTCCTGTTATTCCTCCTAGAAACATGAATAAATGGACTACTAATCGTTACCATTCTCTTTGTCTAGTGGGTGTGTCCCTACACAGTCATCTCTGATTGGTTGGTGTCAATATCTATATGACTCCCCCATAACTGGTTACACCCAGTTGTCAATTTTATTCTTAAATTTCTAGAAGGAATAACAGAATAAACTGATATGTCAGAAGCGGTGACAGGTTTTCTATATATAACATGTATAGGTGGAGTTACTTATGGTGGCGGCTTTCTGTGAAGATCGAGGAGGAACCTCGCGGCTCACTGAGTCTTCCAGCGCTTGATAACATCAGTAAACAGACAAAAAAGGAAGATCAATGTGTTTGTGGAAGTGAAAGTCGATTCAGGAAACAGTTTTAAGTGAGACTGTTCACCACCAGTTCTTTGCATCCTTCAATCTCCACTGATTCAGATGCATTTAGAATTTTTTCTCTAGCCCCCACCATTCCTGAGCAATTGGTCTGTTAGTTTCAGTACCCAATGTACTAATTAGGCTCTCTACTGTCAGGTAGGCGGTCCCAGACTACCAGATCCTGACAGAAGGGAGAGTAATTAGCATACTGGGTGCTGAAACTAACAGTACTGATTACTAAGGAATGGTGGGGGCTAGAGAAAAAATTCCAACTGCGTCAGAATCAGTGGAGCAGGGCCTAGTGAAGGGTTCAAGAACTGGAGATGGTGAAAGGTCCTCTTAAAATTTCCAGTCGCCACCATTTTCAAGATCTCTGCTTCCAATAAATGATGACATTTTTATTCTACCTGGAATCTAAAAAGCTGCACAGCTGTAACACCTCTCAGAGCGGAGTTGCGATTGTAGACAATCGTCTGTGCGCTTCCTGGTCTCCAGGCTGATACATTTTACCTGCACTGATACATTGTAACAAACTATCAAGACAGGAGAAAGATATGTGCTGATTTGTTTACAAATAAATTATTAAAGGGGTTTTCCAGGACTAGGATACTAATGATGTAGGTCGTTGCTATCAGATCAGCGGGCTCTGCTGATCAATTGCTTGAAGAGAGCGATGCTTCATAGGCCTGTGATGTCATGTTCATCAATCACATGGCTATCATGGAGCTTAGTCCCATTCAAATTCATGGGACTGATCTACAGCACTAGGCACAACCACTATACAATGTATGGCGCTGTGCTTGGTAAGCAGTGAAGAGGTTGTAGTGCTTGTCCAAATGCTATGGGGGTGCCGGGTGTCAGACCCAAATCTCATATTGGTGACCAACCCTAAGGATCTACTTCTAATTATCTTCACTCTGAGACAAATTTAGCTCTACTATATCTATCTGTCTCTGCCTATTGATGTTTTGTGTGTATCAAATCTATGTATAAATTCTTGCTGTGGTTTTTTTGGTAATTTTTTTTTTTTTTTTTTTTGCACATTTTTCCTAATTTATTACATTAAGGGACTGGCAACCCTTTAGTCAACATCTCACTAGAACCCTGGAGATGGATAAAGGGGGAGATTTAGTAAGTAAAACGCACCAGAAAAACCGACATGCCGTACCCCCCATATATTAAGTGTTTTAGATATTTTTACGATTTGTATAGGAAAGGGGTGTGGCCTAAGTTGCGACACCGAATGCCAAACTTTGGTGCACTTTTCTGGCATAGACTGAGCCACCTGTTATGAGGTATAAAGTTAGACTCAACTTCAAAAGACTCAAAGTCTATTGGGACAGATTTACTAGACAATGTTTGACACTGTGATAAATCTGGTGCAGTTTAAAGGGAGTGTGTCACCAAACCCAAAATATCAACTAACCCTGTGGATAGATAGGTTAGAGTGGCCTGAATCAAACGGTGTTTTCCCCTTGTGAATCACTTCCTCCATTGCCGAGATATCGCTGTTTTCGTCAATCTATAAAGAGCTCCTTGAAGCAATGGCGGCACCCTCATTCCACCAAAGAGCTCATTTGCATATAGAAAAAGCAGCGATATCTCAGCAACGGAGGCCGCGATTCACAAGGGGAAAGCCCTGTTTGATTCAGGTCACTCTAACCTATCTATCTGCAGGCTGGATTAATATGCTTGGTTCTGGTATAACCCCCCCCCTTAAGTGTATACTCGGACTCTGTATATCTTCTTTATGAGCAGTATATGGCCCACACCCTATTCCATATTATTTTGAGTCTAAAGTTGGTGCCACAGTTGAATTCAAGGGATTGTAAACTAGCTTGAAATTTTTTAGTGTAGGAATGTGGTATTTAGCTGAAAGTGCGTTTACGTGTCTTGAGTGATGGCTGAAACCTCCTGTACGAAGGCGAATGTCTTATCATTTGGGTATCTGGTTATTTAGGGTCAGGACAACTCTATAGTGAGAAGAATGTGGACAATGTAGTGCAGGAATGTGGTACGGCCGGGTCAGCGACTAGATGTGGGGTCTCCACAAAAACAGGTTTATGAGGAGAAATGTTTTTTTGTTTTACCTGCGGGCTTTGATGTTTTTCTGTCTTCTCCTTAGGGACGACCAATGTTTTGATTTTCAAGGATTACCATGTGCAGAAAAGTGGACCTCTCAGACTGGAGACTCTGCGGCCTTTCTCCACTTTCTAAATATTCCCATAAGACTTAATGTTTTGGCTATTTTTTTTTTTTTATTTTTTATATGTTTTTTATTTCTCCTGTCTGCACTGACCTGGGGTGCACTAGAGAAGAAGCCGGTCTGGAATATCATATTAATGTATTCTAAATGGTGACCATAAATGGAGCAAGAGTTTCCCTTCAAAAATTCTAGGCCATAGCAACTCCCTCCATAGTCTTAGATACTTGGATTCCTATTTGGCAAATTGGAAAAACCATATGGCAAAATGGTGGATTCAGAGGTGTAGCTTATAGGGGATTGCAGTTTGATCCTGGTGGCTCAGGCTGCACTCACATTTTAGAAGACTCCAGTATTGTAAATGTCACATGGTAGGTGAAGGCCCTTTTTAGAGGCGTAACTTGAAGCTCTTGGGCCCCAATGCTAAATCTGTAACGTTATCATCTTATGTTGTAGTGATTGCTACCTTTGCACACCTGGCCCTATTATAGATTTTGCATTGGGTCCAAAGAGCTGCAAGTTAGATTTTTTTTTTTTTTTTGTAGCTAGATGAAATGGAGGTCTAGGGGGCCAATTGGAGAAAACCTATTGCAAAGTGGTGGTCTTAGGGTTTAGCTATAGGAGGTGCAGGGGGTTGCACTTTGATCCTGGTGTCTGAGGCTCCTTGGACACGTAATACACCAGTAATGGCACATGGTAGGTCAAGGCCCTGCTATAGAGTTTGCATTGGGACCCAAAAGCTTTAAGTTTTTTTTTTTTTTTTTTCTGTAAATAGAAAAAATTGAGTCCTAGGAGGAAAATTCAAAAAACCATATTGGAAAATGAGGGTCTCAAGGATGTAGCTATTGGAGGTACAGAGGGTTGCATTTTGATCCAGGTGTCTGAGGTTCCTCTGCCACATAAGTCATCAGTATTGAATAACAGGGTCCCCCACCTACTATGTACCATTTAAAATACTAGTGTCTTATGTGGCAGAGGGGTTCAGACACTAAGATCAAAGTGCAACCCCCTGCACCTCCTATAGCTACATCTCTGAGCCCAATACTTTCCAATATGGTTTCTCCAATTTACCTCCTAGGACTCCATTTCTCCTGGTTAGAGGAAAAAAAATTTGAAGCTTGTGCGTTGCCATGCACTATGTATAACTGGTCTCCCACCTATCAGGTGCCCTTTACATTTTGCATTGGAACCCAAGAGCTTCAAGGTGGATTTTTTTTTTTTTCTGTAGCTACAAGACATTGAGTCCTAGGTCATAAACTGGATAAACCACATTGCAAAGTCGTAGTCTCAGTGCAGGGGGTTGCACTTTGATCCTGGTGTCTGAGACTCCTCTGCCACATAAGATGATACCAGTATTGGCACACGGTAGGTGGGGGCACTGTTGTGGATTTTGTATTGGGCCTCAGGTGATTCATATCATATCCTGAGACTTCTCCTTTTACGGCTCTCCGGCTGTTGTTTGTTGGGAGTTGTAGTTTCAGATCGTTAATCGTGTCTACGTATTATTTTCCTGTTGCAAAAGTCTTCTGTATACAAGCATTGACTTTGGTCAAGTCTTACGGACAAGAGTCTGAAGATCCACAATGGTCCACCTTTAGGTTGTCCTGCTACATATGGTGGCACTCTACCTGTGTGCTGTATAAGGTATGCAACTATTACTTATTCCGCAAAAGTTAACCGTTTGGTTATGTCTTTTTTTTCTCCGCAGACTGTCCATTCTTGAGACCATGAAGGGAAGTTCAGGAGTTCGTTGTTTCCAAGTGATTCTAATACTTGGCAATGTGATCATTGGTGTAAGTGGAGCTGTTTTTGGTTTTGTAACTTTTTGTTTATATACAGTGTTGTGAGTTTCACCTTCATATAGGTCCTTACACATAAAAACTCTCGGGTCTCGATGAGATATTGACCATCTGGCACCTTCATGGGTGTTCTTCTGTTCTTCCTTTGCATGTGTATTGGAAGTTTTTAGGGAAAAACTGCCATCTGAAGCGTCAAGGTATATGGCCACTTTTTAATTTGCCCTAAAGTAAAGATATTTTCCTCCCAACCCCCTTACTTGACAATCTGATCCCTGGAGTCAATATTCCCCACTGTCTTCATTTATTTTCACAAAAAGTAAAGTGAGACCATGTTAGTGTTTGGCTGAGCTTCTTCTCTTATGGTCTAGGAGACCAAGATAAATCATAATAGACTCAATACAATAGTGTACTAGCATGGGGCTCAACGATGCTGCCATTTCCATTTTCCTATCATGGAATCCCTTATTGGGGATTCGTGTCTATGTATTTTGATGGCCTTCTCTCTTCCCTCCAGCTGGCTGGTCTTGCCTTGACTGCGGAGTGCATCTACTTTGTCACAGATCAGCACCGCCTCTACCCACTTCTTGATGCCACCTACAATGATGACATCTTTGCTGCTGCATGGATTGGGATATTCACTGGCTTCAGCTTTTTCTTACTCTCCATCTTGGGTATTGTTGGCATCATGAAATCTAATCGGAGGATTCTAATGGCGGTGAGTGCTCGCAATCCTCATCCATCTTTGATGTAGCAATGCTTTAAAAAAAAAAAAAAAGTTGGTGTCGATGCAGACCATTGTTGAAGTATCAGAGCATTCGTGGTCATTCTCCAGTGGAGACTCCAATGGTTTAATTGGAAAGTGAACATGCAGGTGACGACTTCCCCACTGATAGTCGGCATTGGGTCATTCTTGAGATCTTCAACTAGACTTGTCGGGATTTCTTTTGGGTTATCTACAAATAGGGCTCTGGGTAAAAATTTAGGTGGGAGCCCCATCCCATCTTTGGAACCCAGACTTCAATTGACCCACCAGGTGGTCCTGTTCATGTAGGAGTTTCGGAGTCTGTGAAAGTTATAGGGCGAGCCAAGTTGACTACACAAGGTGTCATACACATTAGATGAATGTTACCCGAATCCACCAATTTTGCTAGGCTGGCCAACCATCTAATGTCTGTAGGGTGTCCTGACTCTTACCAATGGCAGGTGCTGGGATAGAACTTATGTGAGATAAGCAACCACCAGAAGTGTCTGGCAATGGAGAAGACACTCATGCTTGGCCGAGCCAAGTCCTTGTCTATGTGGTGTCAGGACAGATGTAGATCTGTAGATCAAATTTTATGTTCATCCAAAAGCTATCTAAGGTGAACGGCCACCTTTAGACACAAGTAACAAGCATATTAATGAACAGCCATCATGGGGCCTTGAGGTAGGGGCATCAAAATGGGGCAATGTATGCACTACCCATATACGTGACTGAAATAGGAAATAATGAGCCTTGTAGCAAACTAGGTCATAAATGCCTTATTAAAGGGTCCTTAGATCTAATAGATGGATATAAGCGAGAATAACTGGCCTGGGTAGTCAGTGGGTGATGGTGGCCTTGGAGCACTGGCCCCTTGTACCTTCCCCATAGGGAGGAAACTTCCTTATTCTGTAGCATGGAGAATAAATGTCTTTATCTAGTCAAGAAGAGGCTCTGTTTCTATGATATGAAGTCCACCACCAGTCCAGATGTTACACAACTATAGTAAAATGTTCCCGATTGCCCCAAATGTTTTTAAAAATTAAAGTGATTCTCGATGGAAGTTGCAGCTGCTATAGAATATGGGGTGAGGAGCATTTCGAAATTTATGCATAGTCTCTGACATTATGGAAGAACAACTATATTTTTGATTTGTGGTTCGGAATTGTTGATATTTTTGCTTTTATTTTTCAGTATTTAATCCTGATGTTCATCGTCTATTGCTTTGAAGTTGCATCGGCCATTGTAGCAGCAACACAAAGAGACTTCGTAAGTATCTGTGTCATGTAGGTATCACCAAAGAGAGGACAACCACACTCTCCATATAATAACCCAAACCCTCCAACTATTCATTTTTTAATTTTGAAACCCAAAATATTGCACCCCCTGGATCAATAATTCCACAATTGCACAAGTCGAAAGGCACCAGTACAGAAATGCTCCTCATCCAAGAGTCAGCATTGTAATTTCCACCAACCCATAATATACAGTGTATATATATATATATATATATATATATATATATATATAAAATATATTATATATATTTTTTTTAAAGATGCATTTGTGAGATTGGAGAGACTTTATTGATATGTCCCAAATATTACTGGGTAAAAAGCCCCTTAAAGGTCGCTTGTTAGAAGCATCCGCTGATGTTATGCTGATCACAGGGAATCCTGCCCTACCCTGAGGTCTGATCAGTAATCTTTGGGACAATCTACCAAGTGTCTAATTCAGCTGCAGAGCCCTAACAAGGGAAATCAATAGTCGGGACCATCCCGAATCCTCCAGAACACTCTTTTAGTTGCTCACCGCCATGGCTAGTTGATTGAGTACCCTGAGCTGTGAGGCAGTCAATGGTTGTCACTTATAAACCACTTGTGCTGTGATGTATAACATGTTTTTTTTTTTTTGGGGGGTGGTTGTTTTTTAGTTTATTCCCAACTTATTCCTGAAAGAAATGCTGGAATTCTACCAGAAATCAAATCCTGCCAACAACGACGAACAGCTTAAAACGACAGGTGTAACGACCACCTGGAATAACCTTATGACACTGGTACGTTACAACTTGATTTTTATTTTATTTTTTTTAACTTTTTGCTTCTTTTATTTGTTATTTTCTACATCTAAGGCCTGAATAAGCACTGTTGTAATATGTCTTCCCTCCTCAGAAATATGTTGGTAAATGTAGTTCCTTACCGCTTATTAAGATTTACTAATAGCTATGAACTGAAAGTCGTTTTAATAGGGGAAAAAAAGGCAATAGAAGTAACCTGGTCGTAAAAAAATTGGGGGTTCGTTCGGGATATACCGCATACTCTTGCCTTTTTGTCGTTGCTGATGCAACAACACCTGGTAGTACTGTTATCTCAAGTAAAATCTAACAAGATTATACTCTACTGCATAAATATGGACACCATAGTCTGGCTTCACCACTTATCTTCTCCCACAACTTATCCTGAACCGTCATTTGAATGTCACCATTAGTATGACCATGCAAAAAAGACCATTGTACTATTGGTTCTACAAAAATAAAATCTCTCTCCTTTTCCAGAAAAACTGTTGTGGTGTCAATGGTCCTCAAGACTGGCAGGATTACACTTCTGCATTCCGGCAAGCCAACAGTGATTCGGCCTTCCCTTGGCCTCAGCAGTGCTGTGTCATGAATGCTAATGGAGTACCAACGAACTTGGCGCTCTGCAGGCTAGGAGTCAATGGATACATGAAAGTTGAAGTAAGAGTTGATGAACTATTGGGGGCGCCACACAATCTAAATACAGATTCTCTTTAGTCAACACGGTGAAAGTGAAGGTTTGGGGTGAATCAGAGTAGCCTCAGATGCGTTTTGTTTTTTTAGGCAACTGGGTCAGAATGTAATGCTCACTTACTACCACGTACTTTTCATGACAAGCATAGTGCACATTTACCTAGATGCCCAGTGGGCCCTAGCATAGGCCTAGGTTTCTTTAGTGCAAATACCAGCCTTGAGCTTATTTCCTTTGTTTTGAGACAGGCAGAGAGAGCTGTGCCCACCTACACCAAGAGCTGTGCCCACCTACACCGAGAGCTGTGCCCCTATCAGTTTATAGCTTTATATGAATTATTGGGTAGAACCTTCTCTAATGCATAGATCTGTGTGATCTTCAAAACAGGGCTGCTATGATCAAATTGCTGGACCACTGAATCGTCATGCTTGGGGCGTAGCCTGGTTCGGATTTGCAATCTTGTGTTGGACGGTAAGTAAAGTGGCAATCTTGCCTCAAGCAGCATCTTAGAACAACTTTAACAAGACTATGATTTCCACCTTGTTGTTTTCTACTACAAGCATGTGATGGCTGCTCATGGGTGTTAACTAAAAGGTTGACGCCCCTGAGGAGGTAGTCCTAGGCTTACATCTAGTCACTCTCTGGTCATTTTTGTGAACTTCCATTTTTCTTTACGTTTTATATATGTACAATATATCTCTATTCTAATTTTTCTATTTCCTTTTATTTTTTAGTTCTTTGTGCTGCTCGGTACCATGTTCTATTGGGTGCGAATTGAATATTAAATTGCGTGACTTCTTATCCTCTTCGAAATTTTTAAGGAGCAAATGACCTAAGATCATGTGGCCAAGATGGAAGACCGGATGTGAAGATCTCTACCGAATTCTAAAGAATTCTCTGTGACTTATGATATTTTGGCCAGTGGCCAGTTTTTGTGGGGGAGGGGAGCACAGTCTAATAGCGCTGCCTGCTATACGACTCTGTTCTAGAGATCTGCAGTTGTTGTGCTTGTCCAAGTATTGTTTTCCTGTACATATCTATAATATATCCCAGCTTGTAACCACCTCCCAATGTATATGTCATCCCAAATGGAATCTCTGTAGGCTACAAGAGTATGCCCGTCCCTTATTTTCCAAAATTTTTTTAAAGAAAAGCTGTAGCCACTTTCTTTCCACTTTCCAGTTTTATTTAGCTTTTTTCTTTTTAATTGTGAAATAAAATTTAAGGATATATATATATATATATATATATATATATATATAACTTTTTTTTTTTTTTTCTTTAGTGCTCATTGACCAAAATGTAGTATTAAGCCGCCTTTCCTCTACACACTTCTTGCTTCTGAGAATCACAGAATTAAATATTGTCAAAAATTTGAGTTTTGACTCCATGTATAATGTGCAGACAAAAATAGTTGTTATACCAGATGTAGACAGAATTGAGAATGTTTGATATGGTGTCTATTTAAAGGGGACCTTTCACCACCTCAAACAACTCCAACTCTTTACATCCTTCAATAGTGACCGCTCCACTGATTCCGGCACAGTTGGAATTTTTTCTCTAGCCCCTACTGTTCCCAAGCAATCAATTCTTTTAGTTTCAGCACCCGATCTTCTAGGCTCCCTACTATTAGGAGGGCGGTCCTAGGCTGTAGCAGATAGTCTGGGACCGCCCACCTAACAGTAGGGAAGCCTAATAGGCATAATGGGTGCTAAAAATAAAAGCAGTGATTTCTCAGGAATCGTGGGTGCTAGAGAAAAAATTCCAACTGTGCCAGAATCAGTGGAGGGTCCACTTTAACCCCACAAACACCCCCAACTCGGCACTGAACAGCTTATGTTGTCAGTAAATATAAAATGGTTGACAACTTGTATTCACTCTAAAGTTTACTATTGACAGTCAAAATAAAAGTTTTTGCAAATTTTTTTTTTTAAATGCAGAATTTTTTTCAAAAAAAGTCTTTATTAAATGGGTGGTCTTATCACGATTAACTTTTTCCATATGCCCAAGTGCGCCAATAAGGGTAGGAACTTCTGGTTGGTATCATCCGTAATACCAAAACAGAGTGGCTTAGAGCAGCTGCCTCTCTGGTGGACATGGTCTGTCTGTGTATTACATGTTCGGCCATGATTGGACATGTATGTATAGCAGAACTTTTCCCGATGCTACAGCTGTTCGCCAAGTGTTGCAGAAACCACCGCTCAGGGCCAATCCTATCTTGAGCTGAGATGTGGTTGCTATGGACTTGCTGCAGGACATCACTAGCTCTCCCAAAATTTCTGTTCCGACATGTGGGGAATATTAAGCCGCACTCTCGATCCACCCACAAGTTCCAAAATTATCTATTAGGAAATATTTGGATTATTTGCCCCTTGAGGTCCATACTTCAAAAAGTAATGAGGATGCTAGTGGTTTCATGATGCTCATGGTGGCTTACCATATCTCCACCAGACCTCCCTCATCGATGAGGGGTTCTGCAGTGATGAAGATGGTGGTTGCAGTCATTCCCTTGGGGCACACCCTGTGCAATGTCTCCTGTCTGATGGTGGTTGGGGTGCCTTTGTTGGTGTAGTGTGAGAATAGTAAACCAGGAGACGGGAGTAACTTGCAACTGAACTTGTGGTTCTTTACGGGAGGCAGGAAAGTGCAGAAGTCTTCAACAGACTACAAAATGTTTCCAACAATGGGGGTTTGCTCTCTTAAGGGTTAGGCCACCTGGGCTGTAGCAGATGTTCCTCTTCAAGGTCAACAGGACTTGAACCCTGTAGTTTCCTTTCTGTCCCACAAGAGAGGGCTTTCTCTCCATTCAGCCTACGACTTCTGGGAGAAGATCCAAGAACACAGCTTGGAAGCTGTAAGAAGCTAGGCCCGGACAGAAGCTTCTTACAGCAATGGAAAATACCCAATGAGTAGTGTAGTACTGGGACATATGGACCCCATAGGAAATGCTATGACCACACGGGACCTGCTCCGAGTAACCGCCGGTTACTGTTCTTGTCATCCATGGTAACCAATCAGCTTTAGTTTCTGAAACTGCTCTAGAAAATGGAAGCTGTGATTGGTTGCTATGGGCAACAGTCTATATATACCAGCGCAAAAAATCAGAATATCTGTTATTGCAGAGTAGCCGGAATGTTTTGGTTGCCTAGCAACCAAGACACAAAGCTTCATATAATGAAGTGGTTAAGACCTGACCTCCCAACCGGCTCTGATTCAGCGGGATAACCCCAGATTCTGGGTGCTGTCCCAATGTCTCAGTTGGCAAGATGTACAGTCATGGCCAAAAGTTTTGAGAATGATACAAATATTAATTTTTACAAAGTCTACTGCTTCAGTTTTTCTAATGGCAATTTGCATATACTCCAGAATGTTATAAAGAGTGATCAGCTTAACAGCAATTACTTGCAAAGTCAATATTTGCCTAGAAAATGAACTTTATCCCCCAAAACACATTTCAACATCATTGCAGCCCTGCCTTAAAAGGACCACCTAACATCGTTTCAGTGATTGCTCCATTAACACAGGTGTGGGTGTTGATGAGGACAGGGCTGGAGATCAATCTGTCATGATTAAGTAAGAATGACACCACTGGACACTTTAAAAGGAGGCTGGTGCTTGCCATCATTGTTTCTCTTCTGTTAACCATGGTTATTTCTAAAGAAACACGTGCAGTCATCATTGCACTGCACAAAAATGGCCTAACTGGGAAGAGTATTGCAGCTAGAAAGATTGCACCTCAGTCAACAATCTATCGCATCATCAAGAACTTCAAGGAGAGAGGTTCCATTGGTGCCAAAAAGGCTCCAGGGCGCCCAAGAAAGACCAGCAAGCGGCAGGACCGTCTCTTAAAAGTGTTTCAGCTGCGGGATCGGGCTACCAGCAGTGCAGAGCTTGCTGAGGAATGGCAGCAGGCAGGTGTGAGTGCATCTGCACGCACTGTGAGGCGGAGACTCTTGGAGCAAGGCCTGGTCTCAAGGAGGGCAGCAAAGAAGCCACTTCTCTCCAGAAAAAACATCAGGGGCAGACTGATATTCTGCAAAAGGTACAGGAAGTGGACTGCTGAGGACTGGGGGAAAGTCATTTTCTCTGATGAATCCCCTTTTCGATTGTTTGGAACATCTGGAAAACAGCTTATTCGGAGAAGAAGAGGTGAGCGCTACCACCAGTCTTGTCTCATGCCAACTGTAAAGCATCCTGAAACCATTCATGTGTGGGGTTGCTTCTCAGCCAAGGGAATCGGCTCTCTCACAGTCTTGCCTAAAAACACAGCCATGAATAAAGAATGGTACCAGAATGTCCTCCAAGAGCAACTTCTCCCAACCGTCCAAGAGCAGTTTGGCGCTCAACAATGCCTTTTCCAGCATGATGGAGCACCTTGCCATAAAGCAAAGGTGATAACTAAATGGCTCAGGGAACAAAACATAGAGATTTTGGGTCCATGGCCTGGAAACTCCCCAGATCTTAATCCCATTGAGAACTTGTGGTCAATCATCAAGAGACGGGTGGACAAACAAAAACCAACAAATTCAGACAAAATGAAAGCATTGATTCTGCAAGAATGGACTGCTATCAGTCAGGATTTGGTCCAGAAGTTGATTGAGAGCATGCCAGGGAGAATTGCAGAGGTCCTGAAGAAGAAGGGTCAACACTGCAAATATTGACTTGCTGCATTAACTCATTCTAAGTGTCAATATAAGCTTCTGTTACTCATAATATGAATGCAATTCTATTTCTGTATGTGATAAAAACATCTGACAAACACACATAAAAACCGGAGGGCAGCAGATCATGTGAAAATAGAATATTTGTGTCATTCTCAAAACTTTTGGCCATGACTGTATGTCCCGATCTTAATCCATCTGCGTCCTCTGGACCCAGATGAGTTGAGTACAATGGTGAAGCCGTCCACTCCCTGCGTCACCATTTGGCCCCTGTCTCTGTAGCTGGTGTCTTGGGGGCAGTAGGTGTGTTGTGGTGATGTCACTTACATTGGGCCTGCTGATTCCTGAAGCCTCCGGGACCAGAGACAGGAGAGAACAGCAGGGGAACGGGGCGAGGGGAGGATTAGTGGGTTTTGTTTGTTTGATCCATTATAATGTGGGGGATCTGAAGGGGGACATTATAATGTGGGGGTATCTGGAGAGGGACTTTTATAACGTGTCACGGCCACTGTACGGGTGTTATACTGTATGGGGACGCAAAGAGAAATGGATGGGGATGAGTGGAGTCAAAGTGGCCACGGTGTGCATAGCGCTCTGCCAGGAGATGTGCCCACTCTTCTGGGAAATCGAGAGGTCACCCCTGTTTTAGGAAGGCTCCTGATATTTTGGGATAGTTGGCAACTATGACATATGTAAGAATCTAAGCTTGCCCTCATAAGAACCAATCTCTTTTCAATTTACATAGAATGACTATTGGGGACTAGAAAAACATGGCTTGTGGAAACAGCGCCACATCTGTGCACAGGTTGTGTGTGGTACTGCAGCTCAGCTCTATTGAAGTGAATGCGACTGAGCTGCCGTACCACACAGAATATGTGGACAGATGTGGTGCTGGTTATGGAAAAAAAGCCGCCATGTTTTCTAATCCTGTATTACAAATTTGAATCCAATCTATATACAAATATATATATATATATATATATATATATATATATATATATATGGTCAAATCTGTGTTGACCTCTATGTTTGAAGCCAGTTGGTCTTCCCCATTGCAACGGGATCCGCCGTCAGCTTGTCTGACCAATCTCACAAACCACCTCCATATTGAATTATTCCCATCCCTCTTCCTTGAGGGGGGGTTACGCCCCCAGTTTCTTCTTTGGGGGGCGCCTTGAGTCTTACATGGTCACGAGTAAATCCGGATTCCTCTGATCTATTGTTCTCTGACCCTCTCCTGCTCTCTTGGCCTCGGCCTCCTCCCTGTCGTTGCATTCTTTAGACCGGATTAGCCGGTCCGACCTGAAATAACTTCTCCTTTAGTAAACTTTTTATTAATAGTCGTCCTCGGTTTCTGCTCTGACCAAAAATGTCTATATATCATCAGTCACTTGTGCAGGTCGCCCCATCATCCTCCCGGCCCCCTAGAATGAGGAATATCCACCGCACCTCCAACCAAGTGATGACAGGTTAGCAAAGACCCTCTCCAGTTTGCTTATCGGCCGGGCATTGGGGTAGATGATGCTATCATCCATCTTCTGTACAGGGCTCTGTCTCACCTGGAGAAACCAGGGAACACGGTGAGAATAATGTTCTTTGATTTCTCCAGTGCTTTTAACACCATACAGCCCAGGTTACTGAGAGACAAGCTGGGCCTTGCTGGAGTGGACCACCACCTCTCCAACTGGATCCTAGACTACCTCACAAACCGACCTCAATACGTGAGAGCCCGAGACTGTGTGTCAGGTACCGTGATCTGTAATACGGGGGCACCTCAGGGTACGGTTCTCGCCCCTTTCCTCTTCACACTGTACACTGCAGATTTTAGGTGCAACTCATCCAGCTGCTACCTACAGAAGTATTCTGACGACTCTGCAATAGTGGGTCTCATCACAGACGATGATGACAGGGAGTACAGAGAACTGAACCGTTTTTTTGTGGACTGGTGCCACCGGAACCACCTGAAGATTAATGCGGGGAAGACCAAGGAGATGGTGGTGGACTTCCGCAAAGGCAGAAGCCCTCCTAAACCAGTGGACATCCTGGGGACGGGCATCGAGATTGTGAACACCTATAAGTACCTGGGTCTGCTCCTTAATAATAAGCTGGACTGGGCAGATCATATGGAGGCCCTGTACAGGAAGGGCCACAGCAGGCTCTACCTGCTTAGGAAACTGAGAGCCTTTGGAATCCGGGGGGCACTTCTTAGGACTTTCTTCAACTCGGTAGTGGCATCAGCCATCTTCTTTGGAGTGGCCTGCTGGGGGAGCAGTATATCAACCAGGGACAGAAATAAACTTGACAAGCTGATTAGAAGGGCCAGCTCTGTCCTGGGGAGCCCACTGGACCCAGTGCAGGTGGTGGGTGACAGAAGGATACTGTCCGTGGTGAGCTCCATGCAGAAGAAGAAGTCCCATCCCATGCATGAGACTGTGATCGCGCTGGGCAGTACTGTCAGTGACCGACTGCTCCACCCTAGGTGTGAGAAGGAGCGCTATCGGAAGTCTTTCCTCCCCACCGCGGTTAGGCTGTACAACCAACACCGACCTAAGCGGAGATCATTACACGCAGAGAACTGAAATATCTCTCTGCCTGTTATATCCCCCCCCCCCCCTCTGCTACGTCCTATCTGTCTGTCTGCTATTAATGTAATGCCTCTCACCTTGGAACATTCCTGTACATGTTGTATTTGTATTTGTATCTGCTTATCTTATCTTTGCTGCTGTAACACACTGAATTTCCCCATTGTGGGACTATTAAAGGACTATTATTATTATTATTATTATTATTATTATTATTATTAAAAATAGCACTTTTTGGAAGGGTTTATTAAACATTGATGTTTTTGGTTGGGGTTGGACTATGAATTAGGTTTTATATCTTTTATAAAGTAGTCCAATTACTTTTTGTGAGAGGTTTCTTCCCTTCTTCTTAGCTGCTTGCACTATAGGAGAGGAGCAATATGGGCCAGAGGGTGAGCGGCTGTGGCATATACTGAATGGGTACTGAGACTGGTGCAGTTATTTGGACAGAAAACTGTCATTATTACTGTATGTGGACCATGTGGCGGTATTATCTATCTATCTTGTGTGACCATTGGGCACATTTTTTGCAGTGGCCACACATTAGTATGTATTAGACTGGAATCACACATGGGAGTCAAAGCCTCAGAAGTGGATCCAACAAAAACTACGTGTATACTTCCCACTCACATAATGCTACCACATACAGTTCACATAATATCGCCATGTAGTGCCAAAACAATACTGCTATATACAGCCCACATAATACCCACCTTAGAATGTTCAAATAATATATAGCAACAGTATAATACTTCTATTAAAAGTCTTACATAATGGTAACATGTACAGTCCACATAATACCCCCATATACTGCCAAACCAATACTACCATATAGAGCTCACATAATACCCCCATATAGTGCCAAACCAATACTACCATATAGAGCTCACATAATGCCACCATATAGTGTTCAAATATTATGTAGCCTCAGTATAATACTTCTATTAAAGAACTCACATAATGCCACCCTATACATATAATAAGGCCATATAGTGCCAAAACAATACTGGCAAATACAGCTCCCCATGTAGTGTTCAAATATTATGCAGAATCAAAAATAATATTTCCTGCCCACATAATGCTGCCATATACAGTCCACATAATACTGCCATATAGTGCAAAAACAAAACTGTCAGATAAAACCCTCATAATACCACCAGATAATACACAATATATAGCACCAAAATAATACTTCCATTAAAGAGCTACCATATACATCCCACATAATACCACCATATAGTGCCAAAACAATACTGCCAGATACAGCCCACATAATAGCACCTTATAATGCTCTAATAATATGCAGGATCAAAAATAACACTTCCTGCCCACACAATGCTGCCATATAGTTCCCAAATAATACCACTATATAATGCTACAAAATACTGGGTGGTTCTAATTTGCTACTGGAGAGTCCCTGTAATGGCCACTCACCTTAAAATACATTACATCACGGGTCCCAGTAATAAATATTGGTGTGCTGTAGCTTTAAGAGAATACTGGAGGACTGGAGGACATGCAGCTGCCTCAGGGCAACCATTCTAGTTATTCCAGGTATGACGACGTCTAGATTAAATTTACCAAAAACCAGTAAATCGGGATTCTCCGATACTGGAGCGTGCACGGCCTATGTGCTCTGTTCAGATTGGCAACAAAGAATTGTTACCATGTGTACAGTGATGTAATGGGAGGAGCCTAGAGATGATGGCGGTGAAGTTGAAAGTTCCCCAGGGGCACCCCCAATACTGCCGCCTAGGGGACAGGAAGTAGATGGGAATGTTATCTTGTTGGTTCTCTGAGTCTGTATCACACATGACAGGCTTAGATACACAGCTCAGCAGACCATATCACCATGCCTAATATCTTTCAGAGGAAACTCCGCCATGGAAAATGTTGGTATAAGAAACCACACCTCCATCCCCATCATTGTGGCACCCACATTATATCCCCATCATTGTGCCGCCCACGTTATAATATCCCCATCATTGTGGCACCCACATTATAATATCCCCATCATTGTGGCACCCACGTTATAATATCCCCATCATTGTGGCACCCACGTTATAATATCCCCATCATTGTGCCACCCACATTATAATATCCCCATCATTGTGCCACCCACGTTATAATATTCCCATCATTGTGGCACCCACATTATAATATCCCCATCATTGTGCCACCCACATTATATCCCCATCATTGTGCCGCCCACGTTATAATATCCCCATCATTGTGCCACCCACATTATATCCCCATCATTGTGCCACCCACATTATAATATCCCCATCATTGTGCCACCCACGTTATAATATTCCCATCATTGTAGCACCCACATTATAATATCCCCATCATTATGCCACCCACATTATATCCCCATTATTGTGCCGCCCGTTATAATATCCCCATCATTGTGGCACCCACGTTATAATATCCCCATCATTGTGGCACCCACGTTATAATATCCCCATCATTGTGCCGCCCACGTTATATCCCCATCATTGTGGCGCCCACGTTATAATATCCCCATCATTGTGGCGCCCACGTTATAATATCCCCATCATTGTGCCGCCCACGTTATATCCCCATCATTGTGGCGCCCACGTTATAATATCCCCATCATTGTGCCGCCCACGTTATAATATCCCCATCATTGTGGCACCCACATTATAATATCCCCATCATTGTGGCACCCACGTTATATCCCCATCATTGTGGCACCCATGTTATAATATCCCCATCATTGTGGCACCCACGTTATAATATCCCCATCATTGTGGCACCCACATTATAATGCCCCCTCCATGTGACCCCCACAAAAAATGCATCAACAAAATCCCCCAATATTCACCTCACCTGCTTCCCCTGCAGACCACTCCGTGAGCAAAGAGGGGCAGCCCCCTCAAAATCCAGGGCTGTCCCGCTGAATCTGGGACGGTTGGGAGGAGATGGGATACAGAGGCTCGGCAGACAGTATGATAGGATTAGATAGACAGCTTGAAGTCAGGATTAGATACAGCAGCTCAGTCAGTATCACACATAATAAATTTAGGTACAGAAGCTCAGAAAACAATATCACACATGATGGGCTTAGATACTCAAGAGGACCTGCTATGTCCCATGGGCATTTCATTTCAAAGTTCATCTGTTTCACCATCTCAGATTACAGCTAGGGGACGCTGTTGTATCAGCATGGAGGAATGATTGTTCAGTTGGCTGTCAGTGACAGGAGGCAGCGGCACCAACAGGGCAGGCATAAGAGCCAGGACTGTGTCATTGGGTAGGAAAGGGTTAAGGAGAGTGCACAATAACACCCAGGATGGAGTGTAGGACAAGGCACACAGGTGTATACAGCGGCCGACTGTACTGTACTATATACAACTGCTGCCATCTTGTGGGAATTCGGGGCTATAGCAGTGGCCATAAAAGATCATTATAGACATCAAGCTGGAGAGTTACTATTATTTAGTGTTGATTATATAGCACCGACATATTCTGTGGCGTCCTATAATGTCCTACATCAATTCTTGTCTAAAATTGGGTTCCCCATTTATCTGGACACTTATCCTCTAGCACCAATGTTTTTGGAGCCTGGAGGTCATGGATATTACAGAAGCTGGTCTAAAGATCATGAAATATCACCCACAACGTGATATTATTTCACCAGACTGAGGGGAGATAAGCGGCTGACAGGCACCACTTATCCTGGCTGATGTTTGGCGTTGACAATCTACTCCCAAGCAAAGGGGCCCCTGTAATGTTCCTGCAATGCTTAACCATTCCTCTTGCACAGGGATCTCCTGCTCTTTCTATCTCTCTCAAGCACCCTTAAAGGGGTATTCCAGTAAAAACAAGTGGGATAACTACTAGTATGGTGATCCAACCGCTGAGACCCCACAGATCCTAACACGTGGATTGTGTCCCCTTGTTTCAATGAGATGACATTTGTACATGTGCACTGCCACTCCATTCATCTCTATGGGACTGCTGAAAAGAAGCAGGGTACAGCAAACGTAGGGAGCAGTCATTGAAAGAGGGGTGCGGAGAGCAGTCTGTAACTATGGAGAGTATGGGGAGCAGTCTGCAAGAAAATATCTGTGTCATAGAGAAACATGGGGAACAGTCAGAGAGAGATGAGAGCATGGAAAGCAGTCTAACAGAGGTGGGGATAGTCTATGAAGAAGAGGGGCTTGGGGAGCAGACTGCAAAATGTAGGGGGCATGTGGAGCAGGGTATGTAAGAGAGGGGCTTGGGGAACACTCACTGTAACAAAGAGGGCATAGGGAGCAGCTTGTGACATGGGAAGCAGTCTTTAACAGATAAAAACCTCGGTAAGCAATCTGTAACAGAAGGCAGACATGGGGAGCAGACTGTGAGAGAAAGGCAGAGGTGGGGAGTAGTCTGTGGCAGAAAGGCAGAGGTGGAGAAAAAAGAGGGGGGAGCAGTCTGTAAGAGAAAGGCAGAAGTGGAAAGCAGTTTGTGAGAGAAAGGCAGTGATGGAGAGCAGTTTGTGAGAGAGAGGAGGACATGGGGAGCGGTCTATGAGTAAAATGAGGTGGACAGCAGTCTGTGAAAGAAAGGCAGAGGTGGGGAGCAGTCTGTGAGAGAAAGGCGGACATGGGGGGGAGTTTGTGAGAAATTGGGGCACAAGGTGCAATCTCAGATAAATGGGGTGCCATCAGTAAAAAAGGAGAACGAGGGAGCAGACTGTGAGAGAAGGTATGGGAACAATTCTGCGAAGAGCATGAGAGGAGGTCAAGGGGAGCAGCTTATAAGACGAGGGCCATGAAGAGCAGTCTGAGAGCAGGCACACAAAGCAGCCTGTGTAACAGACGGGGCAGCCTGTGTAAGAAGGGGCAGCCTGTGTAAGAAGGGGCAGCCTGTGTAAGAAGGGGCAGCCTGTGTAAGAAGGGGCAGTCTGTGTAACAGACGGGGCAGCCTGTGTAAGAAGGGGCAGCCTGTGTAAGAAGGGGCAGCCTGTGTAAGAAGGGGCAGCCTGTGTAAGAAGGGGCAGCCTGTGTAACAGACGGGGCAGGCTGTGTAAGAAGGGGCAGTCTGTGTAAGAAGGGGCAGCCTGTGTAAGAAGGGGCAGCCTGTGTAAGAAGGGGCAGCCTGTGTAAGAAGGGGCAGCCTGTGTAACAGACGGGGCAGCCTGTGTAAGAAGGGGCAGTCTGTGTAAGAAGGGGCAGCCTGTGTAACAGACGGGGCAGCCTGTGTAAGAAGGGGCAGTCTGTGTAAGAAGGGGCAGCCTGTGTAAGAAGGGGCAGCCTGTGTAAGAAGGGGCAGCCTGTGTAAGAAGGGGCAGTCTGTGTAACAGACGGGGCAGCCTGTGTAAGAAGGGGCAGCCTGTGTAAGAAGGGGCAGTCTGTGTAACAGACGGGGCAGCCTGTGTAAGAAGGGGCAGTCTGTGTAAGAAGGGGCAGCCTGTGTAAGAAGGGGCAGCCTGTGTAACAGACGGGGCAGCCTGTGTAAGAAGGGGCAGCCTGTGTAAGAAGGGGCAGCCTGTGTAAGAAGGGGCAGCCTGTGTAAGAAGGGGCAGCCTGTGTAAGAAGGGGCAGTCTGTGTAACAGACGGGGCAGCCTGTGTAAGAAGGGGCAGTCTGTGTAAGAAGGGGCAGCCTGTGTAAGAAGGGGCAGTCTGTGTAACAGACGGGGCAGCCTGTGTAAGAAGGGGCAGTCTGTGTAAGAAGGGGCAGCCTGTGTAAGAAGGGGCAGCCTGTGTAAGAAGGGGCAGCCTGTGTAACAGACGGGGCAGCCTGTGTAACAGACGGGGCAGCCTGTGTAAGAAGGGGCAGTCTGTGTAAGAAGGGGCAGCCTGTGTAAGAAGGGGCAGCCTGTGTAAGAAGGGGCAGCCTGTGTAAGAAGGGGCAGCCTGTGTAACAGACGGGGCAGCCTGTGTAAGAAGGGGCAGTCTGTGTAAGAAGGGGCAGTCTGTGTAACAGACGGGGCAGCCTGTGTAAGAAGGGGCAGCCTGTGTAAGAAGGGGCAGCCTGTGTAAGAAGGGGCAGTCTGTGTAAGAAGGGGCAGCCTGTGTAAGAAGGGGCAGTCTGTGTAAGAAGGGGCAGCCTGTGTAAGAAGGGGCAGTCTGTGTAAGAAGGGGCAGCCTGTGTAAGAAGGGGCAGTCTGTGTAAGAAGGGGCAGCCTGTGTAAGAAGGGGCAGCCTGTGTAAGAAGGGGCAGCCTGTGTAAGAAGGGGCAGCCTGTGTAAGAAGGGGCAGTCTGTGTAAGAAGGGGCAGTCTGTGTAACAGACGGGGCAGCCTGTGTAAGAAGGGGCAGTCTGTGTAAGAAGGGGCAGCCTGTGTAAGAAGGGGCAGTCTGTGTAACAGACGGGGCAGCCTGTGTAAGAAGGGGCAGCCTGTGTAAGAAGGGGCAGCCTGTGTAAGAAGGGGCAGCCTGTGTAAGAAGGGGCAGTCTGTGTAACAGACGGGGCAGCCTGTGTAAGAAGGGGCAGTCTGTGTAAGAAGGGGCAGCCTGTGTAAGAAGGGGCAGTCTGTGTAACAGACGGGGCAGCCTGTGTAAGAAGGGGCAGTCTGTGTAAGAAGGGGCAGCCTGTGTAAGAAGGGGCAGCCTGTGTAAGAAGGTGCAGCCTGTGTAACAGACGGGGCAGCCTGTGTAAGAAGGGGCAGTCTGTGTAAGAAGGGGCAGCCTGTGTAAGAAGGGGCAGCCTGTGTAAGAAGGGGCAGCCTGTGTAAGAAGGGGCAGCCTGTGTAACAGACGGGGCAGCCTGTGTAAGAAGGGGCAGTCTGTGTAAGAAGGGGCAGTCTGTGTAACAGACGGGGCAGCCTGTGTAAGAAGGGGCAGCCTGTGTAAGAAGGGGCAGTCTGTGTAAGAAGGGGCAGTCTGTGTAACAGACGGGGCAGCCTGTGTAAGAAGGGGCAGCCTGTGTAAGAAGGGGCAGCCTGTGTAAGAAGGGGCAGTCTGTGTAAGAAGGGGCAGCCTGTGTAAGAAGGGGCAGTCTGTGTAAGAAGGGGCAGTCTGTGTAAGAAGGGGCAGCCTGTGTAAGAAGGGGCAGTCTGTGTAAGAAGGGGCAGCCTGTGTAAGAAGGGGCAGCCTGTGTAAGAAGGGGCAGCCTGTGTAAGAAGGGGCAGCCTGTGTAAGAAGGGGCAGTCTGTGTAAGAAGGGGCAGTCTGTGTAACAGACGGGGCAGCCTGTGTAAGAAGGGGCAGTCTGTGTAAGAAGGGGCAGCCTGTGTAAGAAGGGGCAGTCTGTGTAACAGACGGGGCAGCCTGTGTAAGAAGGGGCAGTCTGTGTAAGAAGGGGCAGCCTGTGTAAGAAGGGGCAGTCTGTGTAAGAAGGGGCAGCCTGTGTAAGAAGGGGCAGCCTGTGTAAGAAGGGGCATGTAGAGCAGTCTGTATAAGAGGACATGTAAGCATTCTAGTGCTGGGAGAAGTCACCATGGTGGTCTGGGTCAGATGGAAAAGGTGAATGACTCCAATCAGAGAAAAGATCAAGTATCTACCACTATCTGGTCAGTGTACGGCATCTATCACCGTCTACCATGGCTTCCACACAATCACAAGTTGCCACATTGTCCAGGTTGTAATGGCGGCATCTCAGTCAATAAGGAAAATAGAAAATACAACAGTAGACCTGATTGAATTTTTTATATAAAAATTTTATTTTCCAGATCAAACTGCAACAAAAACTGGACTGAAATAACAGGATATAAAATTGCAAACCACATCTAATTTTTTTGCCACTGGGGGGCACTGCTCACCTTAAACATAACACAGACAAGGCTGTGGGTGCAGTGAGCAGTGCGGACGCCCCCATCAGTGTTTGTGTATTGCCCACACCGGGGGGTCATATTAACATTTCACCCACAGATTCCAGTTTTAGTGGATTGTGACAAAAAAAAAAAAAAAAAAACACTATTAAATTAGCACCGCTGTTTGCAAGTCGTCTGGTCCAGTTGTGGGGGCGTCTTCCAAGCCCCGCCTCCTCTTATATATATTTACTTATATTCTTGTTATTTATATTATTATTATACACTTCAGAGACACGGCGTAGATACATCACAAATACCGAGACAGCTTATCTGCGTACATACAGTATAATACACCCCCCCGCCCCAACCCCGCGTAAAATACAACATATGAAGTTATCAGAAAATATCGCTCCACTGACGGGTTATGTTGGAAATGCCAAATTATAAAAAAAAATTCTTTCCCATTAAAAATGACTGATTTAGTAATTTATCATGTATTTTATTGTGCAGTTTTTGCTAAATATGTTGCTTTGTTGTGCTTTATATCAGAACATTGTATTAGTTTTTTTTTTTATTATTATTCTTTTTTGTCCATTTGGGGCAGTATTATTTCTTTCACATAGGAGGTTGTAATATAGGAGTTATATTATTGTCCATAAGGTGGCAGTATTATAGTAGTTATATTCTTGAACATAGGGGGCAGTATTATAGCAGTTATATTCTTGTACATAGGAGCAGTATTATAGTAGTTATATTCTTGTACATAGGAGCAGTATTATAGTAGTTATATTCTTGTACATAGGGGCAGTATTATAGTAGTTATATTCTTGTACATAGGGGGCAGTATTATAGCAGTAATATTCTTGTACATAGGGGGCAGTATTATAGTTGTCTTGTCCATTGGAGGCAGAATAGGTTCTATTCTTGTACACAGGGACAGTATTATAGCAGTTATATAGTTATACACAAGGGGGCAGTATGATACTAGTTATATTCCTACACAACAGGACCATTGCTATAGTTATATTGTTGAACATAGGGGGCAGTATTATACTAGTTACATTTTTGTCCATAGGGGGCAGTATTGTATTAACTTTAACAGTTACAAAACAGTTCCCTATGAACTAGAGCTATACAAACTCCTATGCACTGTAACAATTATACTTTAGGCCATGGGGGGCAGTATATTATACTTGGTAGTGTTGGGGTCATAAATATATTCTAAATATAAAGATGGGAACCAAAAGGGCAAAGCAAGATATTTAGCAAACACTGCACAAATGGACCTCAAATCCCTATAACAGGGCATAGACCTCGATAAGTGTTTTGTTCTTTTATAATCTTTGATGTTCTTATCTGAAAGTCACAAAATCTGTTCCCTATGACAAATCTTCTAGGCACACCAAAAAATGTTAGTGTCATATTTTCTGCCCATCTCAGTGGTGGTGACTGTTTCATCCATTGGCGACCATAGACACACTAGTTTTTGGTCTCGTCTACCATTCCAAGTCAGATGGGTCATATCTTTCATGGTCACCTCTAAGCAAAGACACCCCAAAGAGGAAGATGCTCTACAGTCTCCAAAAAGACTCCAAACTGCAAAAAAATTCTCTTGCAGAAAGCATAATCCCAGACAGGGCCAAGCCGATGGCTTCTGAAAGCTTATACTTCTATTCATATAGAACATTATTAGAGATGAAGTCATCTTTTGAAAAAAATTTAAATAAAGTTTTCAAAATAAGATATCTGCCATCTTCAAAATTGCACATTCACAAAATGGCCACCTTGACCATGGTCGGGTAGATGAACTTTTAATATGTTGTTTAGGTTAAAAGAATTTACATTTTGGGTGTATTTTCAAGGTATTTTCAAGCGCTTTCGAGACTGGAAATTTTTGAAACTTTTCTAAAATGAAAAACATTCAATGTAAGCAGTGACCCTCTTGTAATATTATACCGTCCTGTGGTTAATCTGACCGTGTGAACTGCACTGCAGCTATATATTATCGTTAATATGTAGACAAAGCAAAATGTAAAGAAAAAAAAAATTGCAAAATCCAAAAAGTTTCCACTTGGAATAATCTGGAGCTGGGATATTTTTTTTTTTTTGTTACAATTGAATACAATTTTTCCCCCCAATGTTGCATAGAACATTTAAATAAGTCTTTTTGGGGTAAAATATGAACCTTCATTGAAGATGTCACTCAATTTGCCTCCCCGCTCCGACTGTCCAAGATGACAGATCTCCGTTGGGGTTGGTAGAAACAACTCGTTGAGGTCTCAAGTCTTTGCCCATTTTTGGGGATTGTCATTTTATTCCTGAGTATAACCCCATCTGGCGTTCTCTGGTTCTCACCTGTAGACTCTTGAGCTGTCTGTGTTGTGCTTTTAATAGGACTCAGGAGAATTTTCGAGTCAATGGAAGGGTGATCCATAATGGGGAAAGGTGGGCTGAATAGGATGAGACTCTGAGGTCTTCCAGATCTTGCCCGAAATGATGACCTCGAAAGTCCAGAAGATCGTTCCATTTTGGATGACAACGGTGTATCTCCTGCAGCTTCCCCGTCTGAAGTCCGCTTCCTACGGAGGACTGGGGCATCTTGAGGAATGCTGTGGTTGCTCTCTGTAGAAGAGTTTAACCCGGAATGATGCGGAGTAGATACAGTAATTGGGTTATTGTTTTCCTTCTCTTCTACAGGTTTCACCTCTGTTTTTGGACTCTTTGGAATGTCATTATGCCCAGTTATTGGTGGTAATGGCTGCTTTGGCACCAAGTCCGGTTCACTTGCTACACCTTTTTTTTCCAGATCTGAAATTTCTCCATCTGCATTTATTGTCTGCAAGGGTTGAGGAATTTGAGTGTACTGAACCTTGGGTGGAATGACTGGCACTGCCTTTGCTTGACACATCTTTATCATAAATGACGCCCTTACGGCAGACACACTCACAGGAGCCGAATTGCGGCGGCTCATTGGATGATGATTTGTTGATGTGTAGTCCAGGTCTGTAGACGAGGTTGACTTCTCGTTTAGACTTTTTGACCGGTCATACAAAGCTAGAGTTGTCACTGCACTTGACTGGTGAATCTGTTGACTCTTTGGCACCACAGAATCAGGAGGGGTTGAATTTTCGAAAGTAAAAATATCAGCTCCTGGCGTAGAAGTGGCCTCTAAGTTCAAAGATGATGGCCGTGTTTTTGGTTTCTCTGAGACGTCTTTGTCATCACCAGTTCTGTTTTCAATTGGGTTGGAATGATTACAAACATCAAGTGGCATTTGTATGTCCTGGGGATTCGGCAAATTAACCACTGAATTTAATGGAACTATAGAACTTAGGTGTTCACTGTCCCTTACCCATGACATATTTATCCCAGGTTCTACACGTGAAGCTGTTTCAATATTATTGGGGCAGCAATCACTCTTGTTAGGAATCTTTACCATTTCTGAAATTTTAGATGTCGCTTGACAACGTCTTGGTTCTTTTTGTATGTTTTGGTTAAATATTTGTTCAGTCCTTGACCTTACATATGAACCCCCTTCTGCTTTAATTTCGGCAACTTTCATGGTCCACTGACTCGTCCTGGTGTCCTTACTGTCCAGAGATAAACTCCGTGTAAACTCTGGCCTTTTGTACAGTTCTCCGGTGGTTCCTCTCCTCTTTGGTGGTATAGCTGGAGCTTCCTTCTCAAGAAAGTTCTTTAATTTTGGAGAATGTAGTGGACTTGTTACCCAGTGGTGATCTTCCCAAAATTCTTCAAGCTCAAACGTGTGTCCACTCTCCACCTCAAGATCCTCATCATCATTGTCTAAAGACTCACTTGACTTTCTATCATCAACCTTCTCTTCAAAGTCTTCTACTCTTTCTAGATCCACACTCACCTGCAACTTTTTGTCACATTCTGCTTTTGTTCCTTCTTCTTTTAAATGCGATACCTCTTTTTCTGTTTTTTTATTAACCAGTTCTACAAGGCTTCCACCTTCATTGGTAGTGGCTAATTTTGAAGGTTGGTCATCAATTACTAGTTCCTCCTGTTTTCTGCATTCATTGGCCTCTTGAGGTAGAGTGCTGCTGCTTTCCAGTTCATTCGGAAGTGAAGGAATGAGGTTATCTTTCTCAGTGTTGGCTTCCTTGTTCACTCCTTCTTCATTTACAGGTTCTGAAATAATGTCCATTGTAAGACCAGATAAGCCATCGGTAGCTCCATCTGATTCTACGAGAAGTTTATTCGGAGGTGACGAAGAGGTCTTAGAATCTATGGGCCTTTCTGAATGGGTAGTAAGGTCTTCCTCGGACTCGATAATCTTCAGTTCTTGTTGAATATTTGACCAAAGTGGGTCCAGAAGAGTGATGGAGGCATCATCATCCTTAAAGAAGGAAAACCAGAAGATTAAAACTTGACGACACAATAAAAGGAGTATTGTCATGTCAGACACTTACTGTATATCTCAGATACTCAAGTCCACAGAAGAAAGGACTAATAGGTGCAGGTCCCACCTCCGATTCCCATCCCACTTAGTATGGTAGCTGTTGGATGGGAAAGGAGGCCACAAAGTCATGCAGGTCTCCTCATTCACTTACATAGGAGTGATGGAAATAAGTATGTGTGCCTATTTCCGTAACTAAGAGAATGGAGACATCCATGTACATTTGTGGCCACCTCTGAAGTTGCCACGTCCAGGTGGTAGAAACAAGAGGCCATCTCATCAGCCACGATGGGTGACTCTTTTTATTAACATAGGTATGATCTCCAAGGTGGGACCTACACTTATCAGATATGTATGGCATACCCTGTGGAGATGGAAATGCCCTTTTAATCTTTATACAATACAAGATTAAAGTCATGAGCCTAGATTCATACCTGGTCATTCGAGAACAGGCCATCCAAGTCACTTATTTCTTTCTGCTCCTCTGCAGGTGTTATCACCAGTTCTGGTTTCTTCATCTCCAAGTCTTTGACTTGAGAAAACTCATTGATAGACGTGGGCTCATTTGGCTTCCTGTCTACGGCAGAGATGGGTAATATGTCTGGTAACTGGGACATCTCAAGTAATATTTCCTTCAGTGTTAGGGTTCGATCATCCTCTGCAAGGACACAATACAAAACTATATCAAAAACAATAAAAAAAATTCATTAAACCGGTTGAGACAACTTTGACTATCTCTGAAGACATGAGAAGTGAAAAGATGAAGACTATGCTCAACGGGAGATGGCCATAGAAACACCGTACAGACCAAGATAAAAGAAATTATGGAGCGCATTCGCTATCCAATCTTACCTTCAAACAAATCTGGGCTAAGATCTTTAAGACAGGGTCTCCTTGCCTCAGGTATTTTAATAGGTTCGGCCACATCTGGAGATCGAGGTCCTGTTTTGAGTCCACTTTTTGTATTGGAGTCTGCACCTGGGGATCTTGGACCTGTATCTGGTTCCAGCAGAGGTAACTCCTCCAGGCTGGAGAGAAGATGGCGCTCCTTGGAGTTGGCTCGGCATGGAGTACTATTGGCACTGATGACTGCAGAAACACGAAGAGGAACTGAGACAGCAAACGGTTCTGAGATGTTGAGGGCTTTTCTTTGGTGTCTGGGTGAGGCTTCCAAAGGAAATAGACTGCCGGGGAATCCAGATTTGGTGGGTCCATCGGTTGAAGTATAAAACATCTTCCTTCCTTTTGGAGAGTTTTGTTCATTCTCCAGGTCATCGCCAATCCGGAATACTTTCATCTGTTCAGGTGGAGGTTTCACCTGAGGTGTCTTGAGGGTAGTTTTTTCTTGGGTAGAGCCACCTGTAGCACCAATGGTTTCTTCACCGTCCCATTCACTGTCTTGCTTGCTCACGTCATAAGTGCTACCAGTCCCTGTAGCTCGCGACCTAAGGACTGGGATAAAGAAGCCACTGGCGCCCACCGGTCTCTTGAATCGGCCCGCTTTTTCATCCTCACCTTGAGGAAAAATAAAAGTAAGTGGTATTTTTGTTTCCAATATGACCATTTATCTGCACTAGTATAGTAACAGGATTATTATAGCAAGTCAGTAAATAAGAGCTATTCCCATCCCAGGAAGCTGTGCCAGGACATACCATCACCTTCTGATCAATGGGGGTCTAACTGATGGGACCCCACTGATACTGAGAATGGAGGGGTCGCTCATTGTGACTGACAACCAGGGAGAAGTTAATAGACTGGAGGAGAAAAGTATAAGGGTGACCAAGTGACATTAAATATTTATATGGAAAATAATAGGAAATATACAGTACAGACCAAAAGTTTGGACACACCTTCTCATTCCAGGAGTTTACTGTATTTTCATGACTATAAAAATTGTAGATTCACACTGAAGGCATCAAAACTATGAATTAACACCTGTGGAATTATATACTTAACAAAAAAGTGTGAAACAACTGAAAATATGTCTTATATTCTAGGTTCTTCAAAGTAGCCACCTTTTGCTTTGATTACTGCTTTGCACACTCTTGGCATTCTCTTGATGAGCTTCAAGAGGTAGTCACCTGAAATGGTTTTCACTTCACAGGTGTGCCCTGTCAGGTTTAATAAGTGGGATTTCTTGCCTTATAAATGGGGTTGGGACCATCAGTTGTGTTGTTCAGAAGTCAGGTGGATACACAGCTGATAGTCCTACTGAATGGAGTGTTAGAATTTGTATTATGGCAAGAAAAAAGCAGCTAAGTAAAGAAAAACGAGTGGCCATCATTACTTTAAGAAATGAAGGTCAGTCAGTCCAAAAATTGGGAAAACTTTGAAAGTGTCCCCAAGTGCAGTGGCCAAAACCATCAAGCACTACAAAGAAACTGGCTCACATGAGGACCGCCCCAGGAAAGGAAGACCAAGAGTCACCTCTGCTGCGGAGGATAAGTTCATCCGAGTCACCAGCCTCAGAAATCTCAGGTTAACAGCAGCTCAGATTAGAGACAAGGTCAATGCCACACAGAGTTCTAGCAGCAGACACATCTCTACAACAGCTGTTAAGAGGAGACTGTGTGCAGCAGGCCTTCATGGTAAAATAGCTGCTAGGAAACCACTGCTAAGGACAGGCAACAAGCAGAAGAAGAACACAAGGAATGGACATTAGACCTGTGGAAATCTGGGCTTTGGTCTGATGAGTCCAAATTTGAGATCTTTGGTTCCAACCACCGTGTCTTTGTGCGACGCAGAAAAGGTGAACGAATGGACTCTACATGCCTGGTTCCCACCGTGACGCATGGAGGAGGAGGTGTGATGGTGTGGGGGGCTTTGCTAGGGACACTGTTGGGGATTTATTCAAAATTGAAGGAATACTGAACCAGCATGGTTACCACAGCATCTTGCAGCGGCATGCTATTCCATCCGGTTTGCGTTTAGTTGGACCATCATTTATTTTTCAACAGGACAATGACCCCAAACACACCTCCAGACTGTGTAAGGGCTATCTGACCAAGAAGGAGAGTGATGGGGTGCTACGCCAGATGACCTGGCCTCCACAGTCACCAGACCTGAACCCAATCCAGATGGTTTGGGGTGAGCTGGACCGCAGAGTGAAGGCAAAAGGGCCAACAAGTGCTAAGCATCTCTGGGAACTCCTTCAAGACTGTTGGAAGACCATTTCAGGTGACTACCTCTTGAAGCTCATCAAGAGAATGCCAAGAGTGTGCAAAGCAAAAGTAATCAAAGCAAAAGGTGGCTACTTTGAAGAACCTAGAATATAAGACATATTTTCAGTTGTTTCACACTTTTTTGTTAAGTATATAATTCCACATGTGTTAATTCATAGTTTTGATGCCTTCAGTGTGAATCTACAATTTTTATAGCCATGAAAATACAGAAAACTCTTGGAATGAGAAGGTGTGTCCGAACTTTTGCTCTGTACTGTATGTATATCAATCACTAAAAAGATACATAGACAGATAGATCTCTCTATCCATCTCATATCTATCTCATATCTATCTATCTATCTAAAGTGGGTAAAAAAGTATTTAGTCAGCCACCAATTGTGTAAGTTCTCGCACTTATAAAGATGAGGCCGGCCTGTAATTGTCATCATAGGTAGACCTCAACTATGAGAGACAAAATGAGAAAACTAATCCAGAAAATCACATTGTCTGATTTATTAAGAATTTATTTGCAAATTATGGTGGAAAATAAGTATTTGGTCAATAACAAAAGTTCATCTCAATACTTTGTTATATATCCTTTGTTGGCAATGACAGAGGTGAAACGTTTCCTGTAAGTCTTCACAAGGTTGGCACACACTGTTGCTGGTATGTCGGCCCATTCCTCCATGCAGATCTCCTCTAGAGCAGGGATGTTTTGGGGCTGTCGCTGGACAACACGGACTTTCAACTCCCTCCAAAGGTTTTCTATGGGGCTGAGATCTGGAGACTGGCTAGGCCACTCCAGGACCTTGAAATGCTTCTTACGAAGCCGCTCCTTCGTTGTCCTGGCGGTGTGCTTGGGATCATTGTCATGCTGAAAGACCCAGCCACGTTTCATCTTCAATGCCCTTGCTGATGGAAGGAGGTTTGCACTCACAATCTCCCCATACATGGCCCCATTCATTCTTTCATGTACACGGATCAGTTGTCCTGGTCCCTTTGCAGAGAAACAGCCCCATACATGATGTTGCCCCCCCATGCTTCACAGTAGGTATGGTGTTCTCTGGATACAACTCAGCATTCACTCTCCTCCAAACACCACGAGTTGTGTTTCTACCAAACAGTTCTACTTTGGTTTCATCTGACCATATGACATTCTCCCAATACTCTTCTGGAACATCCAAATGCTCTCTAGCAAACTTCAGACGGGCCCGGATATGTACTGGCTTTAGTAGGGGGACATGTCTGGCACTGCAGGATCTGAGTCCCTGGCGGCGTAGTGTGTTACTGACGGTAGCCTTTGTTACGTTAGTCCCAGCTTTCTGCAGGTCACTCACTAGGTCCCCCCATGTGGTTCTGGGATTTTTGCTCACCGTTCTTGTGATCATTTTGACCCCACGGGGTGAGACCTTGCGTGGAGCCCCTGATGGAGGGAGATTATCAGTGGTCTTGTATGTCTTCCATTTTCTAATTATTGCTCCCACAGGTGATTTCTTCACACCAAGCTGCTTGCCTATTGCAGATTCAGTCTTCCCAGCCTGGTGCAGGGCTACCATTTTGTTTCTGGTCCTTCCACAGCTCTTTGGTCTTCACCATAGTGGAGTTTGGAGTGTGACTGTTTGAGGTTGTGGACAGGAGTCTTTTATACTGATAACAATGTCACACAGGAGCCATTACTACAGGTAATGAGTGGAGGACAGAGGAGTCTCTTAAAGAAGAAGTTACAGGGCTGTGAGAGACAGAAATCTTGCTTGTTTGTAGGTGACCAAATACTTATTTTCCACCATAATTTGCAAATAAATTCTTAATAAATCAGACAATGTGATTTTCTGGATTTGTTTTCTCATTTTGTCTCTCATAGTTGAGGTCTACCTATGATGACAATTACAGGCCGGCCTCATCTTTATAAGTGGGAGAACTTGCACAATTGGTGGCTGACTAAATACTTTTTTTCCCCACTGTATCTACAGTGCCTTGCGAAAGTATTTGGCCACCTTGAACTTTTCAACCTTTTGCCACTTTTCAGGCTTCAAACATAAAGATATAAACTTTTAATTTTTTGGTGAAGAATCAACAACAAGTGGGACACAATTGTGAAGTGGAACGAAATTTATTGGTTATTTTAAACTTTTGTAAAAAATAAAAAACTGAAAAGTGGGGCGTGCAATATTATTCGGCCTCTTTACTTTCAGTGCAGCAAACTCAGTCCAGAAGTTCAGTGAGGATCTCTGAATGATCCAATGTTGTCCTAAATGACTGATGATGATAAATATAATCCACCTGTGTGTACAAGTCTCCGTATAAATGCACCTGCTCTGTGATAGTCTCAGGGTTCTGTTTAAAGCGCAGAGAGCATCATGAAGACCAAGGAACACACCAGGCAGGTCCGTGATACTGTTGTGGAGAAGTTTAAAGCCGGATTTGGATACAAAAAGATTTCCCAAACTTTAAACATCCCAAGGAGCACTGTGCAAGCGATCATATTGAAATGAAAGGAGTATCAGACCACTGCAAATCTACCAAGACCCGGCCATCCCTCTAAACTTTCATCTCAAACAAGGAGAAGACTGATCAGAGATGCAGCCAAGAGGCCCATGATCACTCTGGATGAACTGCAGAGATCTACAGCTGAGGTGGGAGAGTCTGTCCATAGGACAACAATCAGCCGTACACTGCACAAATCTGGCCTTTATGGAAGAGTGGCAAGAAGAAAGCCATTTCTCAAAGATATCCATAAAAAGTCACCTGGGAGACACCAAACATGTGGAAGAAGGTGCTCTGCTCAGAGGAAACCAAAATCCAACTTTTTGGCCACAATGCAAAACGATATGTTTGGCGTAAAAGCAACACAGCTCATCCCCCTGAACACACCATCCCCACTGTCACACATGGTGGGGGCAGCATCATGGTTTGGGCCTGCTTTTCTTCAGCAGGGACAGGGAAGATGGTTAAAATTGATGGGAAGATGGATGGAGCCAAATACAGGACCATTCTGGAAGAAAACCTGTTGGAGTCTGCAAAAGACCTGAGACTGAGACTGGGACGGAGATTTATCTTCCAACAAGACAATGATCCCAAACATAAAGCAAAATCTACAATGGAATGGTTCACAAATAAACGTATCCAGGTGTTAGAATGGCCAAGTCAAAGTCCAGACCTGAATCCAATCGAGAATCTGTGGAAAGAGCTGAAAACTGCTGTTCACAAACGCTCTCCATCCAACCTCACTGAGCTCCAGCTGTTTTCCAAGGAAGAATGGGCAAGAATTTCAGTCTCTCCATGTGCAAAACTGATAGAGACATACCCCAAGCGACTTGTAGCTGTAATCGCAGCAAAAGGGGGCGGTACAAAGTATTAACTTAAGGGGCCGAATAATATGGCACGCCCCACTTTTCAGTTTTTGTTTTTTTTTACAAAAGTTTAAAATAACCAATAAATTTCGTTCCACTTCACGATTGTGTCCCACTTGTTGATTCTTCTCCAAAAAATTAAAATTTTATATCCTTATGTTTGAAGCCTAAAATGTGGCAAAAGGTTGAAAAGTACAAGGGGGCCGAATACTTTTGCAAGGCACTGTATCTATCTATCTATCTATCTATCTATCTATCTATCTCATATCTATCTCATATCTATATATCTCATATCTATCTATCTATCTATCTATCTATCTATCTATCTATCTATCTATCTCATATCTATCTATCTATCTATCTATCTATCTATCTATCTCATATCTATCTATCTATCTATCTTCTATCTATCTATATATCTCATATCTATCTATCTATCTATCTTCTATCTATCTCATATCTATCTCATATCTATCTATCTATCTATCTATCTATCTATCTTCTATCTATCTATCTAATATCTATCTATCTATCTTCTATCTATCTCATATCTATCTCATCTTTCTTTCTTTCTTTCTTTCTTTCTTTCTCTATTAGATAGATAGATGTAACACGTGTCTCTTGTATTGTGTATGTTCCCTCTCTATACAGAATCCATCACTGTGTTGCGGCTGGAGATGTGACTTCCTACCCGTTTATAACACACCATAAATCAGGACCTGCTGCGAGTACAGGAATATGGATAACAAAGTAGCAAACCCTCTACATGATTGGTGTGACAGGCGGCCACTTCTCAGGCAGTATCAATCACCTGCAGAGTGACAATAATTCTCGGTGATTGTGATCGCAGCGCTTAACTGCGGCACTGACTGGCACAACTTGTAAATAATATTTTTCGGCAGTGCTGGAAGTGATTGATGTGGCGGTGACGGGTGTAGCTCATATACGGGTTGTGTTACTAACCTTCTGTAGGTAATGAGCACAAGGAGTCCATGCTCTTCGCCGGCCGTATGGTGGCCTTCTCTGCGGAGAGAGACATTCAGTGTTATAGATACAGGAAGTCTCAGCCTAGACTTTATATATTCAATGTGAAGGCTACATTAACCCCTTCCCGCCCACCTGTAAGCTGTATGAGGGCTTAATTTTTGCTGGACAAATTGCACTTCCTAATGGTACCAATTAATATTCCATACAATCTATTGGGAAGCTGGAAAAAAATTCAGAATGGGGTGAAATTAGAGAAAAACTGTGTTTGTGTGACTTTCTTTCGGGCTTAGTTTTTAAGTTGTTGATTGTGCAGCCAATATGACATGTCCCCTATGGGTCAAGACAATTATGGCCATAACAAATTTTTATAGTTTTTAGTACGTTTTAACACCTTAAAAAAATCCAAAACTTTGAAAAAAAAATAAAAAATTTTGCATTGCCATATTCTGACATCCATAATTTTCTTATATTTCCATATAGGGGTCTGTATAAGGCGTTTTTGGGGATTTGGGGAATATCTGATGTTATGGAGTTAGATGATGTCTGCAGCCACCACTAGGGGGAGCTCTGGAGCTTACTGCTCATCTATTGAGCTCAGTAACAGCCTACAGTAAACTCCTGAGCTCCCCCTAGTGGTGGCTGCAGACAGAGAGAATATTATCATGTTAGGGAATTTGGAGGAAATGGAGATCTGACTTCACTTTCAATGACAAGGTGATGACTGGTTGTGTATAGTAAGGTATACGGTAAATCTCTTATACACTCACCCCCCATTTCTTTCTGCCCTCGGACAAACACACTCCCATTACGGCTCAGTTTAGACTTGGATTCAGTTCCGGAGCGGCCGAGGTTGAATATTGATCTCCACTTCTTAGACTTGGTGGAAAGTTTCCTCCTGCAGGAATGGACAAAGAACAGATTAGGAGGGAACCAACAGCAGAAGATCCGCTCAGACCGTCTGATATATCATGTACTATACAGTAATATAGATGTATCAGAGACATCTATTGATTAGAGAGTGATGACATCACTGAGAGTGCAGCCTATCCATTCACTAGAGAGTGATGACATCACTGAGAAGGCAGCCTATCCATTCACTAGAGAGTGATGACATCACGGAGAATGCAGCCTATCCATTCACTAGAGAGTGATGACATCACTGAGAAAGTAGCCTATCCACTGATTAGTGAACAGTGACATCACAGAGAGTGCAGCCTATCCATTCACTAGAGAGCAGTGACATCACGGAGAGTGCAGCCTATCCATTCCCCCCAGAATTGATATGATAACTACACAGACTGTTTAGAACACATAAAATATTTTCTAAACTTTTATTTTCCACAATTTCAGAGTCTTTCCTCCGGAAGTTTCCAGCTTCAAGGACGTCCTCGCCTGCTGTCTTCCTACGCTGGTTATAAATCCCTCTCCAGAGCTCTACATGAAAGACTCAGCATGGAGCGCAGTCCTCCATGACCCAGGGGCTGTCACCTCCCCCCTCAGAGCCATTACTCCAGACTTTATTGGGTCACAAACATCTCTTCTTAAAGGGGAAATGCACCTTATTACTTTATAGGCAGATAAGTTTTACGGTGTTCTGCAAATTGCAATGTATATGGGGGCACAGTATGGATAACGTAGGATTGTGAGGGAATCCAGCAGCGGTCAGTCACCTTTTCTGTATGGCTAATTTTAATTAAAATATCACAGATGAGGTCCCCGAGGTGCCGGGCAATAGGCTAATGCCCCCTATACTAAACTCATACAGCACAGACCATTACACAGAAGTGACACCACCAGATGCTTCTGGACAGTATAATGTCCCATAGCGTCCCCTAAACACAGTATAATGTCCCATAGCGTCCCCTAAACACAGTATAATGTCCCAGAGTGGACCCTGCACACGGTATAATGTCCCATAGAGGCCCCTGCACACGGTATAATGTCCCATAGCGTCCCCTAAACACAGTATAATGTCCCATAGCGTCCCCTAAACACAGTATAATGTCCCATAGCGGCCCCTAAACACAGTATAATGTCCCACAGCGGCCCCTAAACACAGTATAATGTCCCAGAGTGGACCCTGCACACGGTATAATGTCCCATAGAGGCCCCTGCACACGGTATAATGTCACATAATGGCTCCTCCACACAGTATAATGTCCCATAGCGGCCCCTCCACATGGTATAATGTCCAAAAACGGCCCCTCCACACAATATAATGTCCCATAGCGGCCCCTCCACACAGTATAATAATAATAATAATAATAGTCCTTTAATAGTCCCACAATGGGGAAATTCAGTGTGTTACAGCAGCAAAGATAAGATAAGCAGATACAAATACAACATGTACAGGAATGTTCCAAGGTGAGAGGCATTACATTAATAGCAGACAGACAGATAGGACGTAGCAGAGGGGGGGGGGGGATATAACAGGCAGAGAGATATTTCAGTTCTCTGTGTGTAATGATCTCCGCTTAGGTCGGTGTTGGTTGTACAGCCTAACCGCGGTGGGGAGGAAAGACTTCCGATAGCGCTCCTTCTCACACCTAGGGTGGAGCAGTCGGTCACTGACAGTACTGCCCAGCGCGATCACAGTCTCATGCATGGGATGGGAGTTATTCTCCCGCATGGAGCTCACCACGGACAGTATCCTTCTGTCACCCACCACCTGCACTGGGTCCAGTGGGCTCCCCAGGACAGAGCTGGCCCTTCTAATCAGCTTGTCAAGTTTATTCCTATCCCTGGTTGATATACTGCTACCCCAGCAGGCCACTCCAAAGAAGATGGCTGATGCCACTACCGAGTTGAAGAAAGTCCTAAGAAGTGCCCCCCGGATTCCAAAGGCTCTCAGCCTCCTAAGCAGGTAGAGCCTGCTGTGGCCCTTCCTGTACAGGGCCTCCATATGATCTGCCCAGTCCAGCTTATTATTAAGGAGCAGACCCAGGTACTTATAGGTGTTCACAATCTCGATGCCCGTCCCCAGGATGTCCACTGGTTTAGGAGGGCTTCTGCCTTTACGGAAGTCCACCACCATCTCCTTGGTCTTCCCCACGTTAATCTTCAGGTGGTTCCGGTGGCACCAGTCCACAAAAAACCGGTTCAGTTCTCTGTACTCCCTGTCATCATCGTCTGTGATGAGACCCACTATTGCAGAGTCGTCAGAATACTTCTGTAGGTAGCAGCTGGATGAGTTGCACCTAAAATCTGCAGTGTACAGTGTGAAGAGGAAAGGGGCGAGAACCGTACCCTGAGGTGCCCCCCGTATTACAGATCACGGTACCTGACACACAGTCTTGGGCTCTCACGTATTGAGGTCCCATACGGCCCCTCCACACAGTATAATGTCCCAGAGTGGCCCTTCCACACAGTAAAATATGAATTTATGGGGTTCACCATAGAGCTTCTATACAAACCTATATGTTTCCATGGATACAGACTACAAACCCTGTGTTGTCTGATCCTGCAGTTGATAGTTGACAGCAAAGAAGATGGAGAGCAGAAGAGAAGGAGAGCAGGGAAGACGGAGAGCAGGAGAGACGGAGAGCAGGAGAGACGGAGAGCAGGAGAGACGGAGAGCAGGAGAGACGGAGAGCAGGAGAGACGGAGAGCAGGAGAGACGGAGAGCAGGAGAGACGGAGAGCAGGAGAGACGGAGAGCAGGAGAGACAGAGAGCAGGAGAGACAGAGAGCAGGAGAGACAGAGAGCAGGAGAGACAGAGAGCAGGAGAGACAGAGAGCAGGAGAAACAGGGAGACGGAGAGCAGGAGAGACGGAGAGCAGGAGAGACGGAGAGCAGGAGAGACGGAGAGCAGAAGAGAAGGAGAGCAGGGAAGACGGAGAGCAGGAGAGACGGAGAGCAGAAGAGGAGAGCAGGGAAGACGGAGAGCAGGAGAGACGGAGAGCAGGAGAGACGGAGAGCAGGAGAGACGGAGAGCAGGAGAGACGGAGAGCAGGAGAGACGGAGAGCAGGAGAGACGGAGAGCAGGAGAGACGGAGAGCAGGAGAGACGGAGAGCAGGAGAGACGGAGAGCAGGAGAGACGGAGAGCAGGAGAGACGGAGAGCAGGAGAGACGGAGAGCAGGAGAGACAGAGAGCAGGAGAGACAGAGAGCAGGAGAGACGGAGAGCAGGAGAGACAGAGAGCAGGAGAGACGGAGAGCAGAAGAGACGGAGAGCAGGAGAGACGGAGAGCAGAAGAGAAGGAGAGCAGGGAAGACGGAGAGCAGGAGAGACGGAGAGCAGGAGAGACGGAGAGCAGGAGAGACGGAGAGCAGGAGAGACGGAGAGCAGGAGAGACGGAGAGCAGAAGAGAAGGAGAGCAGGGAAGACGGAGAGCAGGAGAGACGGAGAGCAGAAGAGAAGGAGAGCAGGGAAGACGGAGAGCAGGAGAGACGGAGAGCAGGAGAGACGGAGAGCAGGAGAGACGGAGAGCAGGAGAGACGGAGAGCAGGAGAGACGGAGAGCAGGAGAGACGGAGAGCAGGAGAGACGGAGAGCAGGAGAGACGGAGAGCAGGAGAGACGGAGAGCAGGAGAGACAGAGAGCAGGAGAGACAGAGAGCAGGAGAGACGGAGAGCAGGAGAGACAGAGAGCAGGAGAGACGGAGAGCAGAAGAGACGGAGAGCAGGAGAGACGGAGAGCAGAAGAGACGGGGAGCAGGAGAGATGGAGAACAGAAGAGATGGAGAGCAGAAGAGAAGGAGAGCAGAAGAGAAGGAGAGCAGGGGAGACGGAGAGCAGGGGAGACGGAGAGCAGGGGAGACGGAGAGCAGGGGGAGACGGAGAGCAGGGGAGACGGAGAGCAGGGGAGACGGAGAGCAGGGGAGACGGAGAGCAGGGGAGACGGAGAGCAGGGGAGACGGAGAGCAGGGGAGACGGAGAGCAGGGGAGACGGAGAGCAGGAGAGACGGAGAGCAGGAGAGACGGAGAGCAGAAGAGATGAAGAGCAGGAGAAATGGGGAGATGGAGAGCAGAAGAGATGGAGAGCAGAAGAGATGGAGAGCAGAAGAGATGGAGAGCAGAAGAGATGGAGAGCAGAAGAGATGGAGAGCAGGAGAGATGGAGAGCAGGAGAGATGGAGAGCAGAAGAGACGGAGAGCAGGAGAGACGGAGAGCAGGAGAGACGGAGAGCAGGAGAGACGGAGAGCAGAAGAGACGGAGAACAGAAGAGACGGAGAACAGAAGAGATGGAGAGCAGGAGAGATGAAGAGCAGAAGAGACGGGGAGCAGGAGAGAAGGAGAGCAGGAGAAATGGGGAGATGGAGAGCAGAAGAGATGGAGAGCAGAAGACATGGAGAGCAGAAGACATGGAGAGCAGAAGACATGGAGAGCAGAAGAGATGGAGAGTAGGGGAGACGGAGAGCAGGAGAGAAGGAGAGCAGGGGAGACGGAGAGCAGGAGAAACGGAGAGCAGAACAGACGGAGAACAGAAGAGACGGAGAACAGGGGAGATGGAGAGCAGGAGAGATAGAGAGCAGAAGAGATGAAGAGCAGAAGAGACGGGGAGCAGGAGAGAAGGAGAGCAGGAGAGACGGAGAGCAGAAGAGAAGGAGAGCAGGGGAGATGGAGAGCAGGAGAGATGGAGAGCAGAAGAGATGAAGAGCAGAAGAGACGGGGAGCAGGAGAGAAGGAGAGCAGGAGAACAGGGGAGATGGAGAGCAGAAGAGATGGAGAGCAGAAGAGATGGAGAGCAGAAGAGATGGAGAGCAGAAGAGATGGAGAGCAGAAGAGATGGAGAGCAGAAGAGATGGAGAGCAGAAGAGACGGAGAGCAGAAGAGACGGAGAGCAGAAGAGACGGAGAGCAGAAGAGACGGAGAGCAGAAGAGACGGAGAGCAGAAGAGATGGAGAGTAGGGGAGATGGAGAGCAGGAGAGAAGGAGAGCAGGGGAGATGGAGAACAGAAGAAACGGAGAGCAGGAGAGACGGAGAGCAGAAGAGACGGAGAACAGAAGAGATGGAGAGCAGGAGAGAAGGAGAACAGGAGAGACGGAGAGCAGGAGAGAAGGAGAGCAGGGGAGATGGAGAACAGAAGAGACGGAGAGCAGGAGAGAAGGAGAGCAGGGGAGATGGAGAACAGAAGAGACGGAGAGCAGGAGAGAAGGAGAACAGGAGAGACGGAGAGCAGGAGAGAAGGAGAGCAGGGGAGATGGAGAACAGAAGAGCTGGAGAGCAGGACTCAGTAGATCTTGACCGCAGGATCAGACTACACAGGGCATTTAGTCTGTAACAGTTTAGGAAGGATAATAAATTTAATTGCAAAAGTCTGAATGCCCTTTCAGTAAGATTACATACAGAATGAAGACTTGGCTTCAGAAACAACGTAGGAATAAATATGGCTACAGGTTATTTTAAGAGAATAGAAAAACTTGGGAAAATTTATTGCGCCCTCCCCCCGGAGATTACCGCAAGTAATTCAGCTGATTATTACCAGAAATCATGATACGCTATTAACACTGCACATTAACATTCATGAAATAATGAAAAACTGTGAAGCGGAATCGAAGCGTAGCCATTGGTCACGTTGTAGCCCTTCACAGTGGCCTGCAGGTGGCAGTATCTTACCATGTTCCTAACTATGGAGCTACAAAAGCAAGACAATGGACACTTATGTTTGTGTAGAGGATCTATAGATGAGATTTTTCGGGTCAGGGATATTCGGTTTTTCTCTGTTTAGTTAACATGTTAATGGCCGCCCCGTCCTTCTATTTGCTCGAGCTGTAAAACATTCTGCAGGCCAGAGGAGTTGTAAAACAGGAAGATCCATGTATTAGATATGTCAAATGTTCACTGTAGGGGGCAGTCACACCCATTTCACTATACTTGCCTTTATTTATAACCTGGGCAAAAGGGGCAATTTACCCAGAGCCTGGACCCCCGGCAAATGTAAGCACTATCCTGCAGTAGTAGAGGAGCACTATGTGACAGTATCATATGGGCACTATATGGCGTTATTATATATAATAGCCACTATGTGGCAATACTATATGGGCACTATATGGCGGAATTTTATAGGCTCTGTTAAACAGCATTATATAAGGACTATGTGGCAGTATTATATGAGAACTATATTATATGGGCATATTATAAGTGAATTATATGACAGTATTATACACACAGTACATGTCAGTATTATAAGAACACTATATATTAAAATCAGATGGGCACTAGACAACATTATTATATGGGCACTAAATGACAGTGTTATAAAAGTATTATGTTGCAGTGTTATATATGAGCATTACATGCAGTATTATATGGGCACTTTATGGCAGGATTATTTGAACACTACATAGCAGCATTACTGTATTTAAGCACCATGTATCAGTATTAGATAGGGAGTATCATAGGACATTACTGTACAAAGACTGTGTATCAGAATTATATGGGCACTATGTGATAGTATTAAAAGGGAACTAGGTGGCAATATTATATGGACAGTATATGGCAGTATTATATGGACACTACAGGCAGTATCATGTGAATGGAAGTATGATGATAACTATCCATTTCCCTTTTCCCAACTAAATAAATAAAACAGGGTCTCCCGCACACTTGTCCAGGGGCTTCTACAGACTTTGATCCCACACTGCTTCCTATTATTTTATAGCCTCCATAAAATTCTAATAGGGGCTCTTTACAACCTCCGATACATAATATACTGCGTATGGTTTGGGTTTTGTACAGAAAATTTCATTAACATTCGGGATGATTTCCTGGAATATATGAAGCGGTGGAGAGTCATTCTGCGCTTGCTGCCTCCAATTAGATTTCCCCTGTGTCAGCGACGCCGCGTTCCTTCCAGAGAGTAATTAACGGAGCAGATCAGCGCCATTGTGTTCCTATTTATTGTTCCCCGCTAATTAGAGCAGCTGCCAGTGGTGGGCGCCGCCTATGTCCCACTTACATATGTCTGCAGAGAGCGGGCTCTGTATACTATGTGAGTGCACCCAGGTAAACACAACCTCATATCTGCCAGATCTCACCCCTCTACATTAACACAGCACACAACACACAACACACCGCACACAGCACACCGCACACAACGCACCGCACACAGCACCCAGTACACAACACACAACACAACACACCGCACACACAGCACACCGCACACAGCACCCAGTACACAACACACCGCACACACAGCACACCGCACACACAGCACCCAGTACACAACACACCGCACACACAGCACACCGCACACACAGCACACCGCACACAGCACACCGCATCTCCAGAACATTCCGCAAATTCTGATTCCTCAACACAATGGAGATTGATTGAGATGCAAGTCAAGGTCTGAGCTGATGGTAACACCTGGTGCATCTACCTCTGCAGTGCCTCAACAGTGCTCCAGTGCTGGGGGAGGGTCCTCAACACTATATACTACAAGATGTACATATATAGTTATATACAGGAGATACCCAGGTTATACCAGCTGTACATATATAATTATATACAGGAGATACCCAGGTTATACAAGCTGTACATATATAATTATATACAGGAGATACCCAGGTTATACCAGCTGTACATATATAATTATATACAGGAGATACCCAGGTTATACCGGCTGTACATATATAATTATATACAGGAGATACCCAGGTTATACCTGCTGTACATATATAATTATATACAGGAGATACCCAGGTTATACCGGCTGTACATATATAATTATATACAGGAGATACCCAGGTTATACCAGCTGTACATATATAGTTATATACAGGAGATACCCAGGTTATACCAGCTGTACATATATAATTATATACAGGAGATACCCAGGTTATACCTGCTGTACATATATAATTATATACAGGAGATACCCAGGTTATACCAGCTGTACATATATAGTTATATACAGGAGATACCCAGGTTATACCAGCTGTACATATATAATTATATACAGGAGATACCCAGGTTATACCAGATGTACATATATATTATATACAGGAGATACCCAGGTTATACCTGCTGTACATATATAATTATATACAGGAGATACCCAGGTTATACCAGCTGTACATATATAATTATATACAGGAGATACCCAAGTTATACCAGCTGTACATATATAATTATATAGAGGAGATACCCAGGTTATACCAGCGGTACATATATAATTATATACAGGACATACCCAGGTTATACCGGCATGGTCCATATCACTGTATACAAGAAGATGTGTAACTTATACCAGCTGTACATATATAATTATATACAGGAGATACCCAGGTTATACCAGCTGTACATATATAATTATATACAGGAGATACCCAGGTTATACCGGCTGTACATATATAATTATATACAGGAGATACCCAGGTTATACCAGCTGTACATATATAATTATATACAGGGGATACCCAGGTTATACCAGCTGTACATATATAATTATATACAGGACATACCCAGGTTATACCGGCATGGTCCATATCACTATATACAAGAAGATGTATAACTTATACCAGCTGTACATATATAATTATATACAGGAGATACCCAGGTTATACCAGCTGTACATATATAATTATATACAGGAGATACCCAGGTTATACCGGCTGTACATATATAATTATATACAGGAGATACCCAGGTTATACCAGCGGTACATATATAATTATATACAGGAGATACCCAGGTTATACCGGCTGTACATACATAATTATATACAGGAGATACCCAGGTTATACCAGCTGTACATATATAATTTTATACAGGAGATACCCAGGTTATACCAGCTGTACATATATAATTATATACAGGAGATACCCAGGTTATACCGGCTGTACATATATAATTATATACAGGAGATACCCAGGTTATACCAGCTGTACATATATAATTTTATACAGGAGATACCCAGGTTATACCAGCTGTACATATATAATTATATACATGAGATACCCAGATTATACCGGCTGTACATATATAATTACATACAGGAGATACCCAGGTTATACCTGCTGTACATATATAATTATATACAGGAGATACCCAGGTTATACCAGCTGTACATATATAATTATATACAGGAGATACCCAAGTTATACCAGCTGTACATATATAATTATATACAGGAGATACCCAGGTTATACCAGCTGTACATATATAATTATATACAGGAGATACCCAGGTTATACCAGCATGGTCCATATCACTATATACAAGAAGATGTATAACTTATACCCGCTGTACATATATAATTATATACAGGAGATACCTAGGTTATACCAGCTGTACATATATAATTATATACAGGAGATACCCAGGTTATACCGGCATGGTCCATATCACTATATACAAGAAGATGCATAACTTATACCAGCTGTACATATATAATTATATACAGGAGATACCCAGGTTATACCAGCTGTACATATATAATTATATACAGGAGATACCCAGGTTATACCGGCTGTACATATATAATTATATACAGGAGATACCCAGGTTATACCAGCTGTACATATATAATTATATACAGGAGATACCCAGGTTATACCAGCTGTACATATATAATTATATACAGGAGATACCCAAGTTATACCAGCTGTACATATATAATTATATACAGGAGATACCCAGGTTATACCAGCTGTACATATATAATTATATACAGGAGATACCCAGGTTATACCAGCATGGTCCATATCACTATATACAAGAAGATGTATAACTTATACCCGCTGTACATATATAATTATATACAGGAGATACCCAGGTTATACCAGCTGTACATATATAATTATATACAGGAGATACCCAGGTTATACCGCATGGTCCATATCACTATATACAAGAAGATGCATAACTTATACCAGCTGTACATATATAATTATATACAGGAGATACCCAGGTTATACCAGCTGTACATATATAATTATATACAGGAGATACCCAGGTTATACCGGCTGTACATATATAATTATATACAGGAGATACCCAGGTTATACCAGCTGTACATATATAATTATATACAGGAGATACCCAGGTTATACCAGCTGTACATATATAATTATATACAGGAGATACCCAGGTTATACTGGCTGTACATATATAATTATATACAGGAGATACCCTGGTTATACCAGCTGTACATATATAATTATATACAGGAGATACCCAGGTTATACCAGCTGTACATATATAATTATATACAGGAGATACCCAGGTTATACTGGCTGTACATATATAATTATATACAGGAGATACCCAGGTTATACCAGCTGTACATATATAATTATATACAGGAGATACCCAGGTTATACCAGCTGTACATATATAATTATATACAGGAGATACCCAGATTATACCGGCTGTACATATATAATTATATACAGGAGATACCCAGGTTATACCTGCTGTACATATATAATTATATACAGGAGATACCCAGGTTATACCAGCATGGTCCATATCACTATATACTGTACAAGAAGATGTATAACTTATACCAGCTGTACATATATAATTATATACAGGAGATACCCAGGTTATACTGGCTGTACATATATAATTATATACAGGAGATACCCACGTTATAGCAGCTGTACATATATAATTATATACAGGAGATACCCAGGTTATACCTGCTGTACATATATAATTATATACAGGAGATACCCAGGTTATACCAGCTGTACATATATAATTATATACAGGAGATACCCAGGTTATACTAGCTGTACATATATAATTATATACAGGAGATACCCAGGTTATACCGGCTGTACATATATAATTATATACAGGAGATACCCAGGTTATACCGGCATGGTCCATATCACTATATACAAGAAGATGCATAACTTATACCAGCTGTACATATATAATTATATACAGGAGATACCCAGGTTATACCAGCTGTACATATATAATTATATACAGGAGATACCCAGGTTATACCGGCTGTACATATATAATTATATACAGGAGATACCCAGGTTATACCAGCTGTACATATATAATTAGATACAGGAGATACCCAGGTTATACCGGCTGTACATATATAATTATATACAGGAGATACCCAGGTTATACCAGCTGTACATATATAATTATATACAGGAGATACCCAGGTTATACCTGCTGTACATATATAACTATATACAGGAGATACCCAGGTTATACCAGCTGTACATATATAGTTATATACAGGAGATACCCAGGTTATACCAGCTGTACATATATAATTATATACAGGAGATACCCAGGTTATACCAGATGTACATATATATTATATACAGGAGATACCCAGGTTATACCTGCTGTACATATATAATTATATACAGGAGATACCCAGGTTATACCGGCTGTACATATATAATTATATACAGGAGATACCCAGGTTATACCAGCTGTACATATATAATTATATACAGGAGATACCCAGGTTATACCAGCTGTACATATATAATTATATACAGGAGATACCCAGGTTATACCAGCTGCACATATATAATTATATACAGGAGATACCCAAGTTATACCAGCTGTACATATATAATTATATACAGGAGATACCCAGGTTATACCAGCTGTACATATATAATTATATACAGGAGATACCCAGGTTATACCAGCATGGTCCATATCACTATATACAAGAAGATGTATAACTTATACCCGCTGTACATATATAATTATATACAGGAGATACCCAGGTTATACCAGCTGTACATATATAATTAATTATATACAGGAGATACCCAGGTTATACCAGCTGTACATATATAATTATATACAGGAGATACCCAGGTTATACCAGCTGTACATATATAATTATATACAGGAGATACCCAGGTTATACCAGCTGTACATATATAATTATATACAGGAGATACCCAGGTTATACCAGCATGGTCCATATCACTATATACAAGAAGACGTATAACTTATACCAGCTGTACATATATAATTATATACAGGAGATACCCAGGTTATACCGGCTGTACATATATAATTATATACAGGAGATACCCAGGTTATACCAGCTGTACATATATAATTATATACAGGAGATACCCAGGTTATACCAGCTGTACATATATAATTTTATACAGGAGATACCCAGGTTATACCAGCTGTACATATATAATTATATACAGGAGATACCCAGGTTATACCGGCTGTACATATATAATTATATACAGGAGATACCCAGGTTATACCAGCTGTACATATATAATTATATACAGGAGATACCCAGGTTATACCAGCTGTACATATATAATTATATACATGAGATACCCAGATTATACCGGCTGTACATATATAATTATATACAGGAGATACCCAGGTTATACCTGCTGTACATATATAATTATATACAGGAGATACCCAGGTTATACCAGCTGTACATATATAATTATATACAGGAGATACCCAAGTTATACCAGCTGTACATATATAATTATATACAGGAGATACCCAGGTTATACCAGCTGTACATATATAATTATATACAGGAGATACCCAGGTTATACCAGCATGGTCCATATCACTATATACAAGAAGATGTATAACTTATACCCGCTGTACATATATAATTATATACAGGAGATACCCAGGTTATACCAGCTGTACATATATAATTATATACAGGAGATACCCAGGTTATACCGGCATGGTCCATATCACTATATACAAGAAGATGCATAACTTATACCAGCTGTACATATATAATTATATACAGGAGATACCCAGGTTATACCAGCTGTACATATATAATTATATACAGGAGATACCCAGGTTATACCGGCTGTACATATATAATTATATACAGGAGATACCCAGGTTATACCAGCTGTACATATATATTTATATACAGGAGATACCCAGGTTATACCAGCTGTACATATATAATTATATACAGGAGATACCCAGGTTATACCAGCTGTACATATATAATTATATACAGGAGATACCCAGGTTATACTGGCTGTACATATATAATTATATACAGGAGATACCCAGGTTATACCAGCTGTACATATATAATTATATACAGGAGATACCCAGGTTATACCAGCTGTACATATATAATTATATACAGGAGATACCCAGATTATACCGGCTGTACATATATAATTATATACAGGAGATACCTAGGTTATACCTGCTGTACATATATAATTATATACAGGAGATACCCAGGTTATACCAGCTGTACATATATAATTATATACAGGAGATACCCAGGTTATACCAGCTGTACATATATAATTATATACAGGAGATACCCAAGTTATACCAGCTGTACATATATAATTATATACAGGAGATACCCAGGTTATACCAGCTGTACATATATAATTATATACAGGAGATACCCAGGTTATACCAGCATGGTCCATATCACTATATACAAGAAGATGTATAACTTATAACCGCTGTACATATATAATTATATACAGGAGATACCCAGGTTATACCAGCTGTACATATATAATTATATACAGGAGATACCCAGGTTATACCAGCTGTACATATATAATTATATACAGGAGATACCCAGGTTATACCAGCTGTACATATATAATTATATACAGGAGATACCCAGGTTATACCAGCTGTACATATATAATTATATACAGGAGATACCCAGGTTATACCGGCTGTACATATATAATTATATACAGAAGATACCCAGGTTATACCAGCATGGTCCATATCACTATATACAAGAAGACGTATAACTTTTACCAGCTGTACATATATAATTATATACAGGAGATACCCAGGTTATACCAGCATGGTCCATATCGATAAGCAAGTAGCGCCTAATCATCCATGGAAGTGAATTATCATGACTAAGGCCCCAAGAATTGTCAAAAATGCAGAAAGCAAAATACATGTAACTTGACATTTCCTCCTGCAACTTACTTATTTTCTGGTAGATCTATGACAGTATGGAATAAAGTGCCTGGGACTGGGACAATCTCCGGTAAACTGTTCTCTCTCCTTTCCTTCCTGGCAGGGTGAGTAGCTGATAAACTGCGGGCCTGAGCTTCTTCTAAACTGACCAATTTCATAGGAAGTGATCCAGATGGTAAGGTCATACTCTTCACTATCCGGCAATCTGGAGGAAGAGGAGACGCTATATGTGAATATAAAGAGCACAACATCAATAGCAGTATTATAGTAGTTATATATAGGAGCAGTATTATAGTAGTTATATTCTTGTACATAGAGGTAGTATTATAGTAGTTATATTCTTGTACATAGGAGCAGTATTATAGTAGTTATATTCTTGTACATAGGAGCAGTATTATAGTAGTTATAGTCTTGTACATAGGAGCAGTATTATAGTAGTTATATTCTTGTACATAGGAGCAGTATTATAGTAGTTATATTCTTGTACATAGGAGTAGTATTATAGTAGTTATATTCTTGTACATAGGAGCAGTATTATAGTAGTTATATTCTTGTACATAGGGGCAGTATTATAGTAGTTATATTCTTGTACATAGGGGCAGTATTATAGTAGTTATATTCTTGTACATAGGAGGTAGTATTATAGTAGTTATAGTCTTGTACATAGGAGCAGTATTATAGTAGTTATATTCTTGTACATAGGAGCAGTATTATAGTAGTTATATTCTTGTACATAGGAGGTAGTATTATAGTAGTTATATTCTTGTACATAGGAGTAGTATTATAGTAGTTATATTCTTGTACATAGGAGCAGTATTATAGTAGTTATATTCTTGTACATAGTAGTATTATAGTAGTTATATTCTTGTACATAGGAGGTAGTATTATAGTAGTTATATTCTTGTACATAGGAGCAGTATTATAGTAGGTATATTCTTGTACATAGGAGCAGTATTATAGTAGTTATATTCTTGTACATAGGAGCAGTATTATAGTAGATATATTCTTGTACATAGGAGCAGTATTATAGTAGTTATATTCTTGTACATAGGAGCAGTATTATAGTAGTTATATTCTTGTACATAGGAGCAGTATTATAGTAGTTATATTCTTGTACATAGGAGGCAGTATTATAGTAGTTATATTCTTGTACATAGGAGCAGTATTATAGTAGTTATATTCTTGTACATAGGAGCAGTATTATAGTAGTTATATTCTTGTACATAGGAGCAGTATTATAGTAGTTATATTCTTGTACATAGGAGGCAGTATTATAGTAGTTATATTCTTGTACATAGGAGCAGTATTATAGTAGTTATATTCTTGTACATAGGAGCAGTATTATAGTAGTTATATTCTTGTACATAGGAGGTGGTATTATAGTAGTTATATTCTTGTACATAGGAGTAGTATTATAGTAGTTATATTCTTGTACATAGTAGCAGTATTATAGTAGTTATATTCTTGTACATAGGAGCAGTATTATAGTAGTTATATTCTTGTACATAGAAGCAGTATTATAGTAATATTCTTGTACATAGGAGTAGTATTATAGTAGTTATATTCTTGTACATACGGGGCAGTATTATAGTAGTTATATTCTTGTACATAGGAGCAGTATTATAGTAGTTATATTCTTGTACATAGGAGCAGTATTATAGTAGTTATATTCTTGTACATAGGAGGTAGTATTATAGTAGTTATATTCTTGTACATAGGAGTAGTATTATAGTAGGTATATTCTTGTACATAGGAGGTAATATTATAGTAGTTATATTCTTGTACATAGGAGCAGTATTATAGTAGTTATATTCTTGTACATAGGAGGTAGTATTATAGTAGTTATATTCTTGTACATAGGGGGCAGTATTATAGTAGTTATATTCTTGTACATAGGAGCAGTATTATAGTAGTTATATTCTTGTACATAGGGGCAGTATTATAGTAGTTATATTCTTGTACATAGGAGGTAGTATTATAGCAGATATACTTGTATATAGGGGCAGTATTATAGTAGTTATATTGTATTACACAGGTGTAATATCCAATCTCCTCGTACATCTGCTCCCTGAAGAATATCTTTATAATGTTACATAAGACTCATAAATGATTCTGGATCATTTCTATGTTTTGTTTTGAGCGGTTCGGAGTGGAGATCATTTGCATTAAGTTACAAGCATTTTGATGTGAGAACAGATCCCTCTGCGCCTCCTTCTCTGGCACGTTCTCTGCTGTTTCCTTAGAGATAAAACATCAGCTAAATTATCCAAACAAACATGGCTGCAGCGGTGCCAAGAACAGTGCAGCAACCACAACTGAAGTTTTAGACAATTTTTTGTAGGGGTACAATCATAGGCTCATAGCTATACTGCCTATAGGGGTCCTGAAGGGGTTAAATAGGTCACTCCCGATTATAATCTGACACTATTTGATGGCCTAATGGGGAATGACATTGTGTGTAAATTATGTAAATATCTAAAAAGCACCAAAGAAGTTTTTGGTGCAGTGGGTTTGTGACCGGGCTCAGAGATGTCTGTATCACAGTCCTGGGTCCTCTATCTGCAGTTCTTACCATTGTGGGCAGGCTTGCTGGCCATGAAGAGGTCCTCGCTGTCCCTCCGCTTGATGGCGGTGGTGGGACTATTGTTGAATATTTCTTCTACGTGATTTAGGATGAACTCGATGACAATTTGCTGGACTCGCACTTCCATGAACGCTGCATCCCCATTACATCCTATATCCTCGATTTCTTTGGACCTGGCAATATAAAAAAAAAATTGATAAATTAGGGATCAAACAGAAGGAATTATTGAGAGATTAACAAACAGAGCACTCTAATGATCAGCTCATCATGAAAACAAGAGAAGGACTGAATCGCATGCCATTTGGGGCCGGCGTACTTGCATTCTCATCTATATGACCCTTCTGGAGGTAATTTTAGATGGTATCTGCATTTACCACATGGCTGTTGCTTCAAGGTTGCTCTGCCTACCAGTCACACTTTGGCTGGGTCTGTTCAGCCTCTCAGAGGTTTGAGATGCAGAGACAATGACTCCTCTAGTTCTGTATCTAATCCAGGGCTGAGGCGGGGTATTGTAACCTGACATTTCCCTTGCTCAGGTGCCTGTGATTCCATTAGTGTTCAGGCTCTATGTTCTCAGAATTTACTCCTAGATCCTTTCCCTATTTTCTGGTCATCTCCTGGTTTACTGATAGTGCTTAGGCCACATGTACATGACCATGTACAGTGCGTGGAAAACAATCCGTGTGTGGGTCATAGTACCCGGACTGAACTCGGTCGTGTGCATAGGAGTCACTGCATCACACTCAGTTATCATGCAGTTAGCTCCCGAATGGCCCAAGTGATGAACTGACATAAAGCTATCTGATCATTACTGTTGTGACTGGGCCATGACTATGATGCACTGACTCCTATGCACACGGCCAAGTTCAGTCCGGGCACTACGACGCACATTTACCACAGACTGGACTTGGTCTTGTGCATGCAGGCTAACTCTCCTGGTTTACCCTTCTTTTGGTTTAGCTCCATCTGTGACCTCTTGGAACTGAGCATGGCCTCATCTTCCCCTGCTTTCATTTTGGCTATTCCAGTACTCTCCTGGTTCTTGACCCTGGCTTGTGTATTACTCTTTTGCCCACATTGGGGTTCTGGTTTGGGCCTTAGCCTATCAGTGGAGCTGTTTTCTGGCATCTTGTTCTGAGGTTGTAATCTGGGTCCACCCTGCATTGTGGCGGTCTCTAATGAGTATCTCAGGGTAGTCTTAGACTCTGTGAACCAGAGCGGTGTAGGATTATAGGTAGCTGGTTTACTTTCTTGTCTGCTGCTCCTATCAGTCACCTGCTTTGTATTAGGAAATTGCTTAAATAGCAATTACATTACCAATTTACAAAACCTAACAAGTCCCAAGGGGCATCAGGGGTAGGGGGGGAATATTAACAGAATGAAAAATGAATAGAAAAAACTCTGCACCTTAGAAGATTGGGGGCCCAGACTAGGGCCAGGTTCCTGATATGCATATTTGTGGTGGAGCTGAAAGAGGCGATGTAGGTCAGATGTCTGCTCAGGTATTCCAGGGTTCTAGAATAGGAAAGAAAAGCACAAAAATAAACCAAAAATATCAAATACATTGTATAGAACAAATACAGAAATCTGTAATGTATCGGCGCCTGAATAGTAGACACAAGGACGGAGAAGTGAGAACCAATGTGTAGCACTTTATCAGTCCTTCAGACCTGGATGGGTAAGAGTCACATCACATTAATTAAATCCAAAACCTGAGTAGGAGAAGTCACCTACTCCGCAGACTGGGGAGAAGTTAGCTACTCCTCGAGAATGGTAAGAAGTTAGTTACTTCCTGGACTGGGAAGATGTTAGCTAACTCCTGGACTGAGGAGAAGTTAGCTACTTCTTGGAATGGGGAGAAATCAACTACGTCCCAGATTGGGGAGAAATCAGTTACATCCCAGACTAAGGAGAAGTTGGCTACTTCCTGAGCAGCCTTCTTCCTAAGCTGGTAAAAATAAAAAACATATTAACACAGGTGAAAAAGGTAAGGAGTATTGTATTGTGAGAGAGAGTGAGGGTGTACATTTGGGTGACCATGTGACAGATTGTGCAGCCCCATGAGAAGTAAAATGGCTGGCAATGCTGGCTGTCAGACAGTTATTTCCTGTCCTAAAAACTGAAGGCAGGGGAAGTATAGAGCACAAGCTGTTGATGTTGTAATTGGTTTGCAAACACGATAGGGGTGGATATACCATATGTGCAACTACACAAGGGCCCACTGGGCATAAGGGCCCCAGTGCCACCATAATATCACTTGCATGCATGGATTGTTGTCATGGTTTCCAAACAAAGAAGTTAGCAGTGGGACCATAGAGGAGACTTCCAGGTTGTCATCTACTGCACCACCACCATGAAGGTCCTGCACTTCCTGCCCTTTCCTCACCTACCATGAGCCATCTATAATACTGGCCTCTTCCTATGGTCTTTGGGCCACCATGACCTAGTGTGGCTAGTACATCACCCCCATAGTTATACCCTGGTCCACCACTGGTGAATCTAGCTGCCAAAAACCACCACCAAGATCATGGCAGGCGGCAGAAAATTGGATTGATCTGGATACAAGTAATTGCACCCTTCCTGTTTGCAGGCTAGGACATGGCTTTATAAAGACAGATTTATTCTATGTTTTTCTCTCTTATGACACCTGCTACAACTCTGTCCGCTGACAGTAACCATGTAAGGGTTCGTACACACAACCTCTCATGAACAGATATAGGGATCGCGCCGCTGGGAGAGCTCAGGACGCCATCATGCGTGGGTATAAATCAGCAGGGTGACATCTCCCCGATGATGGACGCTCACGGATCCAGAGCCCTTACTAAACTGAGGGGTAAATATTTATCCTGATGGTAACAAATACCTGGGATTCCTCCTGGGGGATTATCGGATGGGAGGGGGGAGACCCCTATACCCCAGCACTATATAAGGTACAGGCTGTCTATATACTGCCCCATACATCAGCCTGGCTCCTAGGATAATACAAAAGAACCACGCCAAGAATGGAACAGTGTAACAAATCTCCTCCAATATTCTTTACTGATTCATTTTATAATTTATCTTTACAGGACATGGAGCAATAATACAAATCTCCAAACCCTCCGCTTTCCTTCACACAGCCATAGAGATAAGTAATAAAATTCTTCCTCACTGTGTATGAATTTATAGAACGCCCATCGACCTCAATGATAAATCTGAATGAGCTCCCTCTAGAGGTGGCTGCAAACAGCAGGAATGTTATCATTAAAGAGGACCTCTCACCACCTCCAACAAGCCCAACAAGCTCTTTACGTCAGTTAATAGCCGACCCTCCGCTGATTCTGGCACAGTTGAAATTTTTTCTCTAGTCCCCACCTTTCCTGAGCCATCAATGCTGTTAGTTTTGGTGCCTGATATACTATTTAGGCTCTGTACTGTCAGTGGGCGGGGTCAGGCAGGAGCAGACAAAGGGGATGATTCTGAGCTCTGACACTGGCTGCCTCTGATTGGAGCTCTAAGCCACGCCCCCCTGCCAGACACCGCCCACCTGACATTACAAGAGCTTAAAAAGCAAATCAGGCACCAAAACTAACTGAGCTTGTTGCTCAGGAATGGTGGGGGCGAGAGAGAAAAACCCAACTGTGCTGGAATCAGTGGAGCGGTGACCATTAATAGATACTAAGAACTGGGATCAGTGGAGGCGGTGAAAGGTTCTCTTTAATGCTATGTACACATAGAGGAATATGGAGCTGATTCTGAAGCGGATTCTGTCCCAAAATTGTCTCCAAATTCTAGCTGCAATCTGACTCCCATTGCTGTATATTGTGAGACAGCGACAGACACTGAAACAAAAAGGGTCCTGCACAAGATTAGCGCTGATTAACCCTATTGTGTCTGTATCTATATCACATCCTATTTATCGAACCATCTAATATATCTATCTATCTCTTTCTGTTATCTATCTCCTATCTATCTATCTATCTCATATCTATCTCATATCTATCTATCTATCTATCTCATACCTATCTATCTATCTATCTCATATCTATCTATCTATCTATCTATCTATCTCATATCTATCTATCTATCTATCTATCTCATATCTATCTACCTATCTAATATCTATCTATCTATCTATCTCATATCTATCTATCTATCTATCTATCTAATATCTATCTCATATCTATCTCTTTCTGTTATCTATCTCCTATCTATCTATCTATCTATCTATCTATCTCATATCTATCTATCTCATATCTATCTATCTATCTATCTCATATCTATCTATCTATCTCATATCTATCTATCTATCTATCTCATATCTATCTATCTATCTATCTCATATCTATCTCATATCTATCTATCTCATATCTATCTATCTCATATCTATCTATCTATCTCATATCTATCTCATATCTATCTATCTATCTCATATCTATCTATCTATCTATCTCATATCTATCTATCTATCTAACTATCTATCTATCTCATATCTATCTCATATCTATCTCATATCTATCTATCTATCTATCTATCTATCTCATATCTATCTATCTATCTATCTATCTATCTCTCATATCTATCTATCTATCTATCTCATATCTATCTATCTATCTAGCTCATATCTATCTATCTCATATCTATCTATCTATCTATCTATCTCATATCTATCTCATATCTCTCTTTCTATCTATCCATCCATCTTTCTATCTATCTGACCACCCTCCAACAACATGACTTCTCCTATTATTACTCTATCCTATATACAGACACGTTGCTGAGCAGCCGCCCGTTGGCAGGTAACCTGGTCTCTCTGGCCGCCCGCCCGCCCGCCCCGGGCACTGTGGGTACATGAGCTACCTCAGAATGTTTTGTAATGTTTTGTCTATTAAAATGAAGAAGAAGAAGAAATAAAACCCCAAAATAAACGTCTTCTTTGCTGACTTGTGTTGCTAGGACAACAGGAAGTCAGCGTTTCCTGCACGGCGGCCATAATTGTTATTGTGATTGTAATGTGTTGTGTGGGAGTGTTTATATGGCAGATCCAGAGCCGCGGGGCCCTGCAGGATTGTGCCGCAGCTGGCAGCCGCAAACAGGTCTCCTCCGCATATGGCGTATCCACCGTATAAACCCGACTGGGACTGGAAAACGTTCCCACTGTGTGGAGGAGGGGACGCAGCACAATATGGGAAAGTCAAACTTATGGGAACAAAAAGTGACTTCACCGTCCTGGAGGGGTTTATAGGAGACGGGCGGTGCTAGGTGATGGCGTGCCAACAGGGAAAGTGGCAGAGAACTGGGAAGAGGTCATTATTAACCCTTCATTACATGCATTCTGTGTTTTATACCTACAGTAGGGGGCGGAGCTATAGAGGGTGCCGTGGTAGCAATCGCTAGGGGGCCCTGGAGTCTGAGGGGCCCAAAGGCCTCTCTACAACATAAGTAGACACCAGTATTACAGATCGCACATGGTCATTTTTAACGCTTTTCCCAAAACCAGCTGCATGTTACAAGGGCGATATAAACCCCAGAGCCTGTCATCTTTATTTGACAACTCATGATGCTCTCTGACTACTCTGTTCTCAAGCCCAGCTGTATGCAAAGAGGGCCCTGCAACCCCTAGAACCTGCAACTTCTATCTGACAACTCAGTTCCCAAGCCCAGCTGCAAACCAAGAGGGCCCTGCAACCCCATAGCCTTTCATTCTTATCTGACAACTATGTTCCCAAGCGTACCTGCATGCAAAGAGGGCGCTGCAATCCTCAGACTGTCATTTTTATCTGACAAGTCATGATACTGTCTGACAACTCTGTAAAGAGGGCATTCGGTACAAACAGCTTGTGGGAAAAGTATTGCGGTATTTCCCAGAACAGCCGCCCCGCTCACTTATCACTCATAATCCTTATAATGTGAAACTAATTAGAATTTTTTTAGGACAAATTTCCCAGATCTGGAGGAGTAAGAGAAGAGCGAGGCAGAAGGAATCTGACAACTTGTATCTTAGTCATGTGGCAGTGGATGCATCACGCCGTACTCCGCGGCCTGCGGTCTGTTGTGCAATAGGCTGAAGAGCAGATAAACAGTCACATCTGTAGCAGATGCTGAGTCTCCCGGTGTAGTCACCACAACAAACCCAAGCCCTCAGGGTGAGTAGTCTTACCGTGTGATACTCAGCCCTAACCCTATAGCAAACACGGCCCATATAGAAGGGCTGCAGGCAGTGTGGATAACAACAGGTTAATAGAAAGGTGTCCCTGGGCAATAAGCAAAGTTATCAGTTTTCCTTGAAATTTCTACAAATGCATACATACATGTAAATAATACCGTCACATAATGGACACATACCGTATCCAAAAAAAATCCTACCGTATAATATCTTCATAACACTGCCATGTTTCTCCTATATAATAGTGTAATACTGAGTAAATAATACAAATCAATACCTAGATATATAGTTTCTAGATAATTCTACCATATAGTGCCCTTATAACACTGCCATATTTTTCTCATACAGTACTGCCAGTGTCCAAACAACTTTACAATGCCTAGACAAATAAAGTATCCAAATAATACTGCCAAATATTGTCTTTATAATACGGTCATATGTTTCCCACACAATACTGCCATAGTGTCCAAATAATAGAAATAATAGTCATAAAATGATCAAATATATACCGTACACAAACATATAGTGCCCTTATAACACTGCCATATTTTTCTTATATAGTGCCGCCATAGTGTCTAAAAAATAAAGGCAAACAATGCCTAAATAGACAGAGGATTAAAATAATACTAACACGTAGGATATTTATAATACTGCTATATTTTCCCACACAGTACTGCCATATAATAACCATATGGTACTGTCATACTGTGCCGAGATACATGTAAAATCCATATTATGCCCTCATAACATTGCCACTATACTACGCTTAGGCCTGTGGCCTACAAATCGGGGAGTGGTAGAGCAGGAAGTCTGTGGTTTCCTGCTCTACCAGTAGCAGAACCAGGTTGGGGCACCACTTCTTCCCATTCCTGCGAGCCGATCAACCAGATTGCAGAAACAAGTGGTTGCATTCACTTATTGAACCCGCTCCTGCTTGCGGCCTCCTCTTCCCTCTTCAGCCTTTAATGGTCCCTTTGGGCCACACATCATGTCATGATGATGTAATGTGCGGCGTACAGGGGCTCCCTGGAGGCTAAAGAGAACGACTGCAGGAGCAGAGTTAGATAAGTTAATAGGGGTCGTTACAGGACCTCTGATGCTTATTAAAAAAAGCAGTCTGGATCTGATAGGGTCCCCATAAGGTACAGGGCTCAACGGGGGATTGAACGGAATCCCAGAGGGCCAGTCCGAGCCTGAATAGTACCATATACTGCCGTCACAACATTACCATGTTTTCCCACACAATACTGCTTTATAATGTCCACATATTACCGCCAAAGACTAGATAAATGCAGTAAGCAAGCAAATAATGCTATCATATAGTGCCCTCATAATACAGCTATATAGTGTCGAAATATTACAACGCCTAAAAGCATACTCACATAATAAGCGCATACACAGTACTGCATACATACAATACTGCCATACACAGTAGATCAGTGCACAGCAGGAGACAGAGAGGACATTGTGGCTATAATTACGGGATTATTTGCTATAATTTATACATAATTGATTTATTGTTACATGTGTTTTATTATATCCTCACAGTAACACATTATAGCGGTATTTCAGCACATTCTGTTTCCTCATTGGTTTATGTTGTAGCTACAGGAGCAGACAGTCGTCCAGATGTACATGTCATAGTCACAGTATATTTGTGAGGCCGAGACATCACTGTTTACACAGATCTGCCAGACACAATATTACACAACTGACACCAAATACATCACTGCCGACCAAACTTACACAGCTGGGATCAAAGGAAACGCCAGGAATGAGCGCTGAACCAAGATGGACGTCTATGTATCTACTACATTGGATACACAATGTATCACCCGGCCTGTTAATATTAAGTACTAGAATCTGCCATAGAGGCCGAAACAAAGATTATCAAATCCTACAAACAAATAACAACAAGATACATAATCAATAACTGAAGAAGATGCCTTGCCGCAACCCAGTCGGATGAGACCGGAGGATGGGAGTAGTAGTGGCGGATGCTGTGCCACCTAGCAGGCCGAGCACGCTCCCAAACGGCTCCAGTCCCACTCCTAGGCCGGACAAAGTCGAGGGGGGTCCTGCAGCACTACCGGATGGTGGTGGTAGTAGTTCTTTCCCCCCGGGGCACTTCCAGTTGCAGAGGAATCTCTCCTACCTGAGCCGGTGTGGTGTTGGTCGGAAGAGCCCTGATAGTAATGCAGGCACGACTCAGGGGTCAGCGATGCAGGTAAACCAAACAGCCTTTAATTTAGGCAACTGTCACAGAAGGACAACAGCAGCTTCTTGATGGGGGTTGTAGTCCAGTGTCCAAACCCCAGCCTTGGTTCTAGGAGACCTGACAAGGAACTGGAACCTGAAGACTAGGCCCGAAATAGTCCTCCTGAATGGGGCTGTGCTGGCTAACCATTGGCCTCAGTGCAGCTTGTGGGGGCAGGAAACCTCTGCACACCCTTACTGACCCACTGCTCACACTAGACTGACTGCTCTCAGACCAAGGGTTACCGTGGAGACGAGGTCTCCCAGAACCCCGCCCAGTGGCCTGTGATAGGCCAGGGCTAACCAAGGCTAGACCTGAACACTGCAGGGGAGAAATAACAGGGAAAGCTGCAAACAGTGACACTTACCACAGAGCAGAACTTACAGACATAGAACCCAGAGGCATACAGGACAAACACATAAATGCAGTAGCACTCTGGGATGCTGCACAATGACGAGATCTCACCTGTAATGTGATGGCGGCAACTCCTGGATGACATTCTGGATTTGAGATAATTGATCTCCCTCCACGGGGCATGACACAGCGTCCTGGGGAGACAAGAAGATGGAAAAAACGTTATTTACCAGGAACACAGTATTTCTTATAGTGGTACTAAACTTGTGTACAGGGCCAGTATCATAGTAGGTATATTCTTGTACATAGGGGGCAGTATTATAGTAGTTATATTCTTGTACATAGGGGGCAGTATTATAGTAGTTATATTCTTGTACATAGGAGCAGTATTATAGTAATTATATTCTTGTACATAGGAGTAGTATTATAGTAGTTATATTCTTGTACATAGGAGCAGTATTATAGTAGTTATATTCTTGTACATAGGAGCGGTATTATAGTAGTTATATTCTTGTACATAGGGGGCAGTATTATAGTAGTTATATTCTTGTACATAGGAGCGGTATTATAGTAGTTATATTCTTGTACATAGGGGGCAGTATTATAGTAGTTATATTCTTGTACATAGGAGCAGTATTATAGTAGTTATATTCTTGTACATAGGGGGCAGTATTATAGTAGTTATATTCTTGTACATAGGAGCGGTATTATAGTAGTTATATTCTTGTACATAGGGGGCAGTATTATAGTAGTTATATTCTTGTACATAGGAGCAGTATTATAGTAGTTATATTCTTGTATATAGGGGACAGTATTATAGTAGTTATATTCTTGTATATAGAAGCAGTATTATAGTAGTTATATTCTTGTACATAGGAGGTAGTATTATAGTAGTTATATTCTTGTACATAGGAGCGGTATTATAGTAGTTATATTCTTGTACATAGGGGGCAGTATTATAGTAGTTATATTCTTGTACATAGGGGACAGTATTATAGTAGTTATATTCTTGTACATAGGAGCAGTATTATAGTAGTTATATTCTTGTACATAGGGGCAGTATTATAGTAGTTATATTCTTGTACATAGGGGCAGTATTATAGTAGTTATATTCTTGTACATAGGGGCAGTATTATAGTAGTTATATTCTTGTACATAGGAGCAGTATTATAGTAGTTATATTCTTGTACATAGGAGCAGTATTATAGTAGTTATATTCTTGTACATAGGGGCAGTATTATAGTAGTTATATTCTTGTACATAGGGGCAGTATTATAGTAGTTATATTCTTGTACATAGGAGCAGTATTATAGTAGTTATATTCTTGTACATAGGGGCAGTATTATAGTAGTTATATTCTTATACATAGGAGTAGTATTATAGTAGTTATATTCTTGTACATAGGGGCAGTATTATAGTAGTTATATTCTTGTACATAGGAGCAGTATTATAGTAGTTATATTCTTGTACATAGGAGGTAGTATTATAGTAGTTATATTCTTGTACATAGGAGTAGCATTATAGTAGTTATATTCTTGTACATAGGAGCAGTATTATAGTAGTTATATTCTTGTACATAGGAGCAGTATTATAGTAGTTATATTCTTGTACATAGGAGCAGTATTATAGTAGTTATATTCTTGTACATAGGAGCAGTATTATAGTAGTTATATTCTTGTACATAGGAGCAGTATTATAGTAGTTATATTCTTGTACATAGGAGGTAGTATTATAGTAGTTATATTCTTGTACATAGTAGGTAGTATTATAGTAGTTATATTCTTGTACATAGGAGTAGTATTATAGTAGTTATATTCTTGTACATAGGGGCAGTATTATAGTAGTTATATTCTTGTACATAGGAGTAGTATTATAGTAGTTATATTCTTGTACATAGGGGGCAGTATTATAGTAGTTATATTCTTGTACATAGGAGTAGTATTATAGTAGTTATATTCTTGTACATAGGGAGCAGTATTATAGTAGTTATATTCTTGTACATAGGAGTAGTATTATAGTAGTTATATTCTTGTACATAGGAGTAGTATTATAGTAGTTATATTCTTGTACATAGGGGCAGTATTATAGTAGTTATATTCTTGTACATAGGAGTAGTATTATAGTAATTATATTCTTGTACATAGGAGTAGTATTATAGTAGTTATATTCTTGTACATAGGGGGCAGTATTATAGTAGTTATATTCTTGTACATAGGAGGTAGTATTATAGTAGTTATATTCTTGTACATAGGAGTAGTATTATAGTAGTTATATTCTTGTACATAGGAGCAGTATTATAGTAGTTATATTCTCGTACATAGGAGCAGTATTATAGTAGTTATATTCTTGTACATAGGAGCAGTATTATAGTAGTTATATTCTTGTACATAGGGGCAGTACTATAGTAGTTATATTCTTGTACATAGGAGCAGTATTATAGTAGTTATATTCTTGTACATAGGAGGCAGTATTATAGTAGTTATATTCTTGTACATAGGAGCAGTATTATAATAGTTATATTCTTGTACATAGGAGGTAGTATTATAGTAGTTATATTCTTGTACATAGGAGCAGTATTATAGTAGTTATATTCTTGTACATAGGAGCAGTATTATAGTAGTTCTATTCTTGTACATAGGAGCAGTATTATAGTAGTTCTATTCTTGTACATAGGAGTAGTATTATAGTAGTTATATTCTTGTACATAGGAGCAGTATTATAGTAGTTATATTCTTGTACATAGGAGCAGTATTATAGTAGTTATATTCTTGTACATAGTAGTATTATAGTAGTTATATTCTTGTACATAGGAGCAGTATTATAGTAGTTATATTCTTGTACATAGGAGCAGTATTATAGTAGTTATATTCTTGTACATAGGAGAAGTATTATAGTAGTTATATTCTTGTACATAGGGTTAGTATTATAGTAGTTATATTCTTGTACATAGGAGCAGTATTATAGTAGTTATATTCTTGTACATAGGGGCAGTATTATAGTAGTTATATTCTTGTACATAGGAGCAGTATTATAGTAGTTCTATTCTTGTACATAGGAGGTAGTATTATAGTAGTTATATTCCTGTACATAGGAGCAGTATTATAGTAGTTATATTCTTGTACATAGGGGCAGTATTATAGTAGTTATATTCTTATACATAGGAGTAGTATTATAGTATTTATATTCTTGTACATAGGAGCAGTATTACAGTTGATATACCATACACAATATACAATATAACTTTGATATGGTGACTGCACACTTCAGGTTACTTTGGCTGTGACTGGAATTCCTCTATGATATGTGACTAGAGCTATGCGGGTAGTTTGTGGTTTTGTGGCCCTCAAATATTTATCTAGCACTTGTAGTCATTTCTAGTATTGTCCTCTCAGTCTGAGACAGGAATCTGAGAGATTGTGTCTGAGGTGATGTCACAGTCCAGCAGCTGCGGGGAGGTCTGCGATATCCGTGTCTCATTACTAGTAGTTCTCGAATTTTTCCAGCCTGTTGTCCAGATAAACTCGGCACACTTGATGAGATATGACACCAATCCAGACAAACCCCCCCCCCCCCCCCCCGGCATGAGCAGGCCAAAGACTCCCTATAGATTGTCACAAAACAGTCTGCAATCTCAGCAGGCTAAACCCAAACCATGAACAGATGTAGCAGAGCTCGATTTGTTTAACTGGCATACTGAGACAAGATTATACAGAAAGTTTATTCGTGAAACTATATAAAAAAACATTGTGAAATTATGGTAAACTATGGAAACTGCACAGTGATGGGTATAAGGAAGTAACAAGCAAGGAATGCTGGGAGATTTCAGCATTGAGGCCTGCGGAAGCTGTAATGCTGGATCAGAAAAAGATACGTAATGTAATATATGTACACAGTGACTGCACCAGCAGAATAGTGAGCGCAGCTCTGGAGTATAATACAGGATGTAACTCAGGATCAGTACAGGATAAGTAATGTAATGTATGTACACAGTGACTGCGCCAGCAGAATAGTGAGCGCAGCTCTGGAGTATAATACAGGATGTAACTCAGGATCAGTACAGGATAAGTAATGTATGTACACAGTGACTGTACCAGCAGAATAGTGAGTGCAGCTCTGGAGTATAATACAGGATGTAACTCAGGATCAGTACAGGATAAGTAATGTATGTACACAGTGACTGTACCAGCAGAATAGTGAGCGCAGCTCTGGAGTATAATACAGGATGTAACTCAGGATCAGTACAGGATAAGTAATGTATGTACACAGTGACTGTACCAGCAGAATAGTGAGCGCAGCTCTGGAGTATAATACAGGATATAACTCAGGATCAGTACAGGATAAGTAATGTAATGTATGTACACAGTGACTGCACCAGCAGAATAGTGAGCGCAGCTCTGGAGTATAATACAGGATGTAACTCAGGATCAGTACAGGATAAGTAATGTAATGTATGTACACAGTGACTGCGCCAGCAGAATAGTGAGCGCAGCTCTGGAGTATAATACAGGATGTAACTCAGGATCAGTACAGGATAAGTAATGTAATGTATGTACACAGTGACTGCGCCAGCAGAATAGTGAGCGCAGCTCTGGATAATAATACAGGATGTAACTCAGGATCAGTACAGGATAAGTAATGTAATGTATGTACACAGTGACTGCACCAGCAGAATAGCGAGTGCAGCTCTGGAGTATAATACAGGATGTAACTCAGGATCAGTACAGGATAAGTAATGTAATGTATCTACACAGTGACTGTACCAGTAGAATAGTGAGCGCAGCTCTGGAGTATAATACAGGATGTAACTCAGGATCAGTACAGGATAAGTAATGTAATGTATGTACACAGTGACTGTACCAGCAGAATAGCAAGTGCAGCTCTGGAGTATAATACAGGATGTAACTCAGGATCAGTACAGGATAAGTAATGTAATGTATTTACACAGTGACTGTACCAGTAGAATAGTGAGCGCAGCTCTGGAGTATAATACAGGATGTAACTCAGGATCAGTACAGGATAAGTAATGTAATGTATGTACACAGTGACTGCACCAGCAGAATAGCGAGTGCAGCTCTGGAGTATAATACAGGATGTAACTCAGGATCAGTACAGGATAAGTAATGTAATGTATGTACACAGTGACTGCACCAGCAGAATAGTGAGCGCAGCTCTGGAGTATAATACAGGATGTAACTCAGGATCAGTACAGGATAAGTAATGTAATGTATGTACACAGTGACTGTACCAGCAGAATAGTGAGTGCAGCTCTGGAGTATAATACAGGATGTAACTCAGGATCAGTACAGGATAAGTAATGTAATGTATGTACACAGTGACTGCACCAGCAGAATAGTGAGCGCAGCTCTGGAGTATAATACAGGATGTAACTCAGGATCAGTACAGGATAAGTAATGTAATGTATGTACACAGTGACTGCGCCAGCAGAATAGTGAGCGCAGCTCTGGAGTATAATACAGGATGTAACTCAGGATCAGTACAGGATAAGTAATGTAATGTATGTACACAGTGACTGCGCCAGCAGAATAGTGAGCGCAGCTCTGGATAATAATACAGGATGTAACTCAGGATCAGTACAGGATAAGTAATGTAATGTATGTACACAGTGACTGCACCAGCAGAATAGCGAGTGCAGCTCTGGAGTATAATACAGGATGTAACTCAGGATCAGTACAGGATAAGTAATGTAATGTATTTACACAGTGACTGTACCAGTAGAATAGTGAGCGCAGCTCTGGAGTATAATACAGGATGTAACTCAGGATCAGTACAGGATAAGTAATGTAATGTATGTACACAGTGACTGTACCAGCAGAATAGCGAGTGCAGCTCTGGAGTATAATACAGGATGTAACTCAGGATCAGTACAGGATAAGTAATGTAATGTATTTACACAGTGACTGTACCAGTAGAATAGTGAGCGCAGCTCTGGAGTATAATACAGGATGTAACTCAGGATCAGTACAGGATAAGTAATGTAATGTATGTACACAGTGACTGCACCAGCAGAATAGCGAGTGCAGCTCTGGAGTATAATACAGGATGTAACTCAGGATCAGTACAGGATAAGTAATGTAATGTATGTACACAGTGACTGCACCAGCAGAATAGTGAGCGCAGCTCTGGAGTATAATACAGGATGTAACTCAGGATCAGTACAGGATAAGTAATGTAATGTATGTACACAGTGACTGCACCAGCAGAATAGTGAGTGCAGCTCTGGAGTATTACACTTTCTATGCAAATTAATTTAATATTTGCACCATAAATTGGGATTGCAGTATAATATGCACAGCCTCATCCTTTTATGAAGATCATCATATTAAATATATGTTTCTTGAAACTAAAATATTCACAGTATAAAGATTATGTGTTTTATTATTGAATGAATCACCTGCCATTCAGGGGTGTGAGATCTGCACATGAATCACACATAGCTGCTGGCAACTAGTGAGACCGTAACACCTAGAAATAGGCTGATGAATAATATTTTAAGTGGGAATTCGAATAATGTCAGTGTGACTCCTGAGCTGTGCTGGAAGGATGTATTCCAATTAGAAACCTTATATGTTTAATACATTTAATTGTAACAATATAACTACTATAATACTGCTCCTATGTACAAGAATATAACTACTATAATACTGACCCTATGTACAAGAATATAACTACTATAATACTGCTCCTATGTACAAGAATATAACTACTATAATACTACCTCCTATGTACAAGGATATAAGTACTATAATACTGCTCCTATGTACAAGAATATAACTACTATAATACTACTCCTATGTACAAAAATATAACTACTATAATACTGCTCCTATGTACAAGAATATAACTACTATAATACTACTCCTATGTACAAGAATATAACTACTATAATACTGCTCCTATGTACAAGAATATAACTACTATAATACTGCTCCTATGTACAAGAATATAACTACTATAATACTACCTCCTATGTACAAGAATATAACTACTATAATACTGCCCCCTATGTACAAGAATATAACTACTATAATACTGCTCCTATGTACAAGAATATAACTACTATAATACTACTCCTATGTACAAGAATATAACTACTATAATACTGCTCCTATGTACAAGAATATAACTACTATAATACTGCTCCTATGTACAAGAATATAACTACTATAATACTACTCCTATGTACAAGAATATAACTACTATAATACTGCTCCTATGTACAAGAATATAACTACTATAATACTGCTCCTATGTACAAGAATATAACTACTATAATACTGCTCCTATGTACAAGAATATAACTACTATAATACTGCTCCTATGTACAAGAATATAACTACTATAATACTACTCCTATGTACAAGAATATAACTACTATAATACTACTCCTATGTACAAGAATATAACTACTATAATACTGCCCCTATATATCACTACTATAATACTGCCCCTATATATCACTACTATAATACTGCCCCTATATATCACTACTATAATACTGCCTCCTCTAAGTATATATTTATGTCATGGCTCCAAATCTACTACAGTTCAAAATTAAATTGATACCTTCCTGCAGTCACCACTAGAGGGTGCTCCAGAGGTTACTGCATACATTGAATTCAGGGCTGTATACTCCCACTAGTGGCAGATTGACATAACTTGACTGTGGCTGTAGGATGCAGGGGATTTAGAGCTCTTTTTACAGAAATATCGAGAGGTCATCGCTATAAAGAAATGAATGACTATGACAAACATTTGCCGTTTGCATTTCTCACAGAGACTCACAGCATAGGGGGCATTGCGGAGTAGGGGAGTTACTGGCTGTCATACAGGCGCTCATTCCCAACACCCACAAGGGTCAGATATTTGCACAGGGAATGAATCAGCACAAAATGATGGACCCAAAAAACAACATAGGGGTGAAAAAGTTGCTCTTTAAGAGAGCTTCTGCTTCATGGCCAGCAAGCTGCCCCCCAGCCACAGATCTCCACTGCTTCACTTTTTTTTTCGTGTTGCTGAATTTTTTTTTTTTTTACAATTTTATTCAGTTAAGTCCATATATGCGTAATACTGGCTTAGTATAGTCTACAAACTGCATTTTTAAATTATTGTTATTAAGGGTAATTATTCCCGGTTGTCTAGTGGTCATAAGTGGTACTGCAATTACTTCTATGATTTTTATTTATTTTTTTTTGTCATTTGTTTTCTGCATTTTTTTTTCCTTTTTTCAACAATTTAATTACTAGTAAGTGTTTTTATTATGCAACATTTTTGCGTGTTTTTCTTACATGTCAGATAATCGTTGTACATTTCGTTCTGGAACAATTCTGCAGCTTCTGGGCAGCAGTAGGTTCAGGGCAAAGAACAAACAGAATAGTTGCAGGGTTTTTTTTCTCCTTTTATTTAGTGTTCTACAACTAGCCTGATTTTTTTTTTACATATTATATATCATCGTGTGTGTCATACTGACTTAGTATAGTCTATAAACTACTTTTTCAAATTAAAAAAATCATTACTCTGCCATCTAGTGGTCATAAGTGCAATTACTCTAATGATTATTAATTTTTGCCATTTATTATACAATTTTTTGTGATTTAAAAAAAAAATTCAACAACTAATTTAATTACTATTATGCATTTTATTTATTATCAAACATTTTTTTGTACATTCTGGAATAACTATAAAGAATTCCAGGAAGCGGGGGGTGGGGGGGAGGGAATCAGGCCCAATGACAAATAGAATAATTGGTCTGACATGTGTATATATATATATATATATATATATATATATATATATATATATCTCATGATGTAGACGGCATAGTAATGGTATGTGTAATACTGACTTAGTATAGTCTACAAACTACATGTTTTAAACTATGGAGAAAGGAAAATCATGACATCTAGTGGTCATAAAGGGTAGTGCAATTATTACTATCATTATTACATTTTTCGTCATAAAATTTTTAATGCATTTTATGGTTCATAGTATTTTATTTTATTATAAAAAGTTTTTCTGTATTTTTTTTAGTAAATGTGTTTGTTCTGGGCAAGTAATGGAGGAAATATTAGGATAGTTGTTGTAGAGTACATTCCATTCTAAAACAACTATAGGACTAATAGCAGGCGGCAGGCATAGCACGTGAATGTGTAGCCTCTGTATGTTACATATATGTGCCTGCAATAAGTCCAAGCCTTTAGTTACAGCGGGTGGAATGTCATCGGCTCGGCCATTATAGGATTCTTACTAAAGCTCCCGACTTGTGCAGTAATAATAGACATTGCTGAGATTCCTGCCCTGCACAAGTGACGCTTGTGGCATCGCAATAGTCTTATATTTAACAGAGAGCATCAATGTTAAAGTATTTATACAGCTGCAGCACGTACTATAGGATAACCCCCAAGTGGGACAGGGATGGGGTAACTATATTATATCAGACCCAAGGCTACTGAATTTGTAACAACGTTAAGTTCCATGCACTTGCATTGTACTGATCCATAATATGGTGGCCTGGGTCTCTTCTGTATATGTGTTTTTATACGGAGGCCTATATTGCAGCAAGTTCTGTATGATGGGGGTATTAAAAGCATGGCACAGTATGGCAGCGCACTGACCACCGCTAGTTCTGGACCTGGACCCTACAAAGTGTCGCGTCAACTTTTTCTCCCTTTTGTTATTGTGCTTATGCATCAAAAATAAAAAATAAAAAAAATAAAAAAATATTACAAAAAGCTATAAATAAAAACCTTCCATTCAAGCGCACAACTCGAATATAGACCTATGTGTTGTCATGGTTACAGACTACAAACAGACCTTGTGTAGTCTGATCCTGAAGTCATCTTCGAACCCCGTTTCGTCCTGGCCATTGAGTTATTTCACTTTAACATGTTTTATGCTGTTTTTGCCTGATGTAACTTTCCCTGGACTATACCAATGAGGCTGAAGTAAGGTAGATGGTACGTCCCTTAGATCATTCAGTCAAGACAGAGATGAGCTGCTTACTTTTTGGAGGTAGTGTGTGCTACAGAGACTCAGACTCGGACTTCAGGCTTCAGGCCGGGGGTAACAACCTTTAGGTACCTGCACCCCTCAGTATGGGCAACTGGAGGTAAATGTGTTTTTGTGGAAGAGCAAAAGAGCACCATTTTTGAGGAGACTGATTGACCCCAAGGTGAACATCTCCAAGCCTCCCCTCTAGCCCACTGGTATCCAAGATCGGGTCTCCATTCTTTGGCAGATTGTTCACCTGCCTTCACTAAAATTGTGAATTATTTGCGCCATTCTTCATTGTATCCTGAGTCCTCAATCCTGCACCCACACCAAGGGCACCCCAACCACCATCAGGCAGGAGACGTACTATCAGGAGCCCACCAACCACCATTCTGTAGGTGTCCGCTCACCAGCCCTTGTGGAGTGTTGGTGGTTTAATGACTACAGCCCCCATGAGCCTGGCCATGACCAACTAGTACTCCCATCCTCCCTGCATTCCTCCACTGGGATGCAGCATATTCATGGTACAGTAGTTGGGGGCCCCGTTACAGGTTTTGCACTGGGGCACAGAAGCTATATTAACCCTTCCTCAGCTTCTTTGTAGCCTGCATATTTATTGTTTATAGCAGGTATCTATCATTCGTGTCGTGGCCGACCTCCATTATTTCCACCCTCGTCATCCGCTATTCCTAATAAGCGTACTGTAGGTTTAGTCATTCATCCATATGTATTCATGACATCTCCTCCGGCATTAGAAAATTACAAGCAGCAGAGAACACAAGAGAAGGAAATAAAGCAAAAAGTGTTACAAAAACAATACACGGCTCAAGACTTCCATATCACAAGCTGGAAAATCATTGACCCTCTTGGTAGATGAAGCACCGCATACCAGACCTCAAGGATCCTTACTCATAGGTGACATTAACTACCACTATTCTCTTGAGACCTGAAACGCGTTAGGCATGCATAGATCTTTCTATTGAGGCTTTTAGTGAGTCTCTGTAAAGAGACTGCTTTATTATTCAGAAATCCTCGGCGTTGGCATTGAGTGCTGAGGTATTCTGCTGCGAATGTGGAGGCAATGCAACGTTTTTTTGTAAGTGTAATCTTCAATTTCAAGGCCATCGAAAAGTTTTCAGGAAGAGTCCAGAGGATCTTGACTCATGACATCATCCTATCAATGTAGATAGAAGTCACGGCAGCCATGACCTCATGAACTCAACGTCCTGGGCTTATAAGGTAGTCATGGGCCCAAAACAAAATGTGGAAGGATGTCCTCCTCATGGATATTCACCTAAAAGTGTTACTTAGAGAGACATCCACCAATTGACCTCAATCATAGAGATGTGGAACTCACAAAAGAGGGTATTCGAGTCCTGGAAACCTGAACCCAATGCTCTTTGGACCATCTGTAGGTTTCCGAGTAGAGCATGACCACATCAAAGTTCAATGTCCAGAACCTATAAGATAGTCATGGAGCCCAAAGGAAAACTTTGGAAGAGTTTGGATATTCTCACAAAACTGTAGAGAGGTAGCCACCCATACACCAGTATCGTAGAGATGTCAAATAATGGGAATCCACAAGACTTAGAAACCTGAACCCAATGTTTTTGGAACCTTCTGTAGGCTTCTGAAAGGTGGCCATGACAATTTTGTCAACAACAAGTAAAGGGGCTGCTCAGTTATGGCTGGTACCAGGCAATATCAAGGTAGCCAAAACCAACTTGAGTGATATGTGGGATTTTTGGGCAATAGTCATAGTTCACCTCTATCCACCCAACCCTCAGCTTTAGGAGCAGATCACTTTGGACCACCTATGCCCAGTGGGTCCTACATTATGCCAAGGTGTATCCGGCGGTGGTCAATGCCATTGTATGAACAAAGTATTTATCAACACAGAATCGTCCATAGGGTACATTTTACTTGCCACTAGAGTGAAATGATACACACCAAGGTCCTCTATCAGCTGGGGGTCTTTCACTTAAAGGGGTATTCCCATCTTAAGGATTCTATCTATACTGCTAGCTTATGTAAATTCAAGAGATTTCCTAAATACATTGCTTTAGCAATGGTGCTTTGTTTGCCTGTTATGTTTGATTATTCCTCCCATTGTGTACACATCGTTTCCATGGCGTACGACCTGTATCTGATAAGCAGGACTGATGACGTGAGTCACTGCTCTCTGGGGGAACTGAGTGCTCTCACTGCTATCTACAGCTCTGCCTGCAGGACAATCAGGTCAGCTAATTGCAGTTTGTTGATAATGAATCAGATCATGTCTGGTATCTTTCTATGTAACCACAAAGATAACACTGAATCCGTTCTCTAGAAGCATGGTAAGTGTTCTATTCAAACCCGTGTAATGTAATATACATTTACTCTGCATATTACTCACTCGGCATTTATATTAGATTTCTAGTAATCATAATAGATAATCTCTCATGGCAAGGGCAGTGTCTATATTGTGATACTTCATAGTGCCCTGCCCATCAAACAGTCAAAGACACCTACCCCCAGCTTGCCAAAGAATACACTAAGTGAGAAGAAGAGACAGCAGGCAAAGCTGCTGAGATAGGGAAATGGGAAAACCCCTTTAATTTGGGTAGGAAGGAAGTCCAACCAGGATAATTGTGAAGATCTATGTATTCGAGATATGGGGGACTACATGTTCCAATACCTCATAGTGGCGCCAAAAAAATGTATACAAATTTGCAGTAATCCTGCAAACCTACAGCTGATGGTTTCCTGTTGAGATGGAGGGCGGTACAATGAGTGGCTCCTCCTTTGTTGTAATCTATCTGAGTATAAATACACCACATGTTATGCCCATTCAATAAAAGAAGTCAGGCTATTAATGTTTTGTGGCCAAGGGTATGAACCCCAGGACCCCTGCGGACCTGCACAAGGTGGTCACGCCCAAATGGGCAGCTCAGTCTCACTCCATTACAGATTAGCTGCTGTGCCTGTGATGGTGGTCTCAGAGATTGGACTAACTATAGGGGTCACAGTGGTTGCAGCTGCAACTGGGCCCAGAGCCCAGGGGTGCCCACAGGTTACCCTCACTGCACTAGGACTGGTTAAACTACTTTGATCTCCTTACCAATTTCCTTTGATGGCCGGCAGTCTGTACATCATAAATGTATTTCCCCGCCCTCTTGTGCACTGGAGTGAGAAGATTTATGATGCACAGCCTTCCACTGTCAGAAAGGTGAAAGTGGTGGTTGGTCAGCAGCATATAGTCAAGGAGGGATTCTGTGCGGGACGCTGTGGCACAAAAGGGGGCACAATTACTATGTGGGGGGCACTAACAGAGGATGGGAATGATGGGAAGCTTGTGTGCACAGACATGTTGTGAAGAAATCTTCATGGTGGTGGAGGCCAGATAGAGAAGAAAAGGGAAGAGTAAATGTTGCAAAAATCTAGGGATGGAACGATGCTGATGGTGAGTATACATTGTGCAGGGGGGCCCCCAAGCTAAGCTTTAGTTAGGCCCCTGACTCTGACTGATCGAGCTGTCAATGGTATAATCCCAGAGGGCTCCCTTTACAGGAAAGGCAATGAGTAAGTTTCAGTAAAGTCACCAGATAACTATCCCTGTCAGCAGCGGGTTGTTACATTGTAACCAGTAACTACGTATGCAGACAAATTTGCTGAGACTTCTGGTTCTCTTTGATGGTAGTCTATAAATCACGTTGACTCTTTCATCTCCTTCGCCTGTCCATTAAGGCCTGACCTGCTTAGTCTGCGTTGTATACAGGAGTTTTATGCTGATCCCCGGCGCTCCTCCTGGCGCTGCAGTTTGTGCTGCGGTTCACTGATTTTTTTTTGGAGAAATAAATTTTTGATTTGGTAGCATAAAAGCGGAGGTTCTGTCAGGTCAGGAGCAGATTCTGCAATAAATTTACTCCGGCTTTTATCTGCTTTTATCTGCTGGATTTTGTGAAGTCTGAAGTATATGACCTTTAAGTTTTCCTTAGTAAGCATGTCGGTGAGCCTGCGCCTTACCCAGGATCTCTCAGGCGTCTTATTTCTGCTCTCGATATCTCACAGATTAGAGGAGTGGCACTCCGTATGCAAATAACCAATATAACACTTTATACAAAATATGAGGAAATTCAAAAAATAAAATAAAATAGAAAATAAAAAAAAATTTGAAAATTTAAAAGGGAATGTATCACCATTGTGAAATCTATCACTTTTTTTAATTTGATTTTATTTTGTAATCTGGTTGTTGATTTTTTAAATCTATCTTCTGTATATGATTAGAGGGGCGGCCATCTTGCCTGAGCTTCTCCTCTGCTTTAACAGCATTTAGTGATCTGCTTTAGTAGTGATGTAATGCTGGGTCAGAAGTGTAATCTATAGAGGTGTTATCTTCTTTTGCAATCCTGTTTGTGATGTAAATGAGGTGCCTGCTGCAAATAAAACCCCTACAGGATTGGCAAGTTTAAGTGTCAGACTATTATTAGGCTTAGTGGTCAGAGTTAAAATTGCAGGATCTAGTACTTAAAACAACTATTTATGGAAAATGAAGTTATTAAAAAATAGTTAATCAAAAAAATAAATAAATCATGGTCCTAGGACATATGGAGCCCCCTCCCGTAAGAACAGCTCCACTTCTGGTGAACTTGAATCACTGCTGTGGCTTCCCTGGCAATATCAGCCAACGGTGTCAAAAGAAACATTCCCCTTAATATAGATATTTAGAGCTGCTGTACAGGGTTGGTGCATGGACTACATAAGGAGAAGCTTCTATACACAAAGCACATTGGGAAGTTTGAGAGAACTTTTCATTCTACAATGATCAGGTTCAATTTACATAATGAAGAATGGACAACCCCTTTAAAGATGGAATCCTACAGAGAGGTCCGCTCTATCAGTGAGTGGAGGACTCAATATAAGACTGACTCAGTATAAGACTTCTTTCACATGACCATGATACAGCCATAATCTGGAACCCACAGAAGTCTATAGGGCACTACTATGCCTCCTTATACCTCTGTGGCTCTCTCTAGAAGGATTATAGAAAAAGCAGAGATACTATAAAAGGAAGGAAAAAAAATTGTAAGGCCCTAATGTTATCAAAGATCCTCAGAAGTGGTTGAGCGTGAGCATCTCATTCTTATGGGCTAGGAACTACACTAACCAAGTCAAGGCAGAACCTGCAAAGGCAGCTGGGATGAAGATTGGAGGACCATATCTATCCCTGTAGTCAATGTCTAATAATTTTCTACTGGCACCAAAGTTTTTGGTTTTGTCTTCACTTGTTATGCCTGAAACTGGTTCTTGGAATGGCCTAACTGGCTCGTATAGTCCACCAAGATCAGTCAACCCCTGACCACCATGGGTATACAAATCTGTCCCTGGAATATACTGTACACAAAAGAGGAAGGAATGGAGACCTTGAATATTCTGGTGGCACCAGGCTCCTGAAGAATGGAGAAGACCTAATGACCTTCAAGAATAAAGTAGAATGGGAGGGAGAAGATAAAGGCTATGGTGAGGGAAGACAGATAACCTTAGAGTCGATGAAGACATCAGAGAAGATTGTGTCAATAATTAACAACAAGGATCCAGCACTCGATGAATACATTGTAGACGAGGACTTGGTGGAACACGGATGAAAGATGTCATGACGTGTCCACAAAAACAAAAGTAAGATGGTCCAAGGTATTCCACTGGTCCAAGGCATAAGCCAAGAAGAGTTGACGTAGGAAGAGGAAGACCACCAACAAGATGGATGGAGACAACTGTAGAAATTATAAGCATGACATTGAGAATTCTGAAGCTACGACCTGGACAATGTCATATATAAGTTGTAGGAGTCTCCTTATCTGGTACACTACTCATTAACTCTTCTGCTGCCTGACTGCCAATCACAGTCCTTGCAGATATCAAAGCAAAGACAAGTCCACTCTAAAACTTCCAACTTCCTTAGTCCCTTTACCACTGGACATACCAGCTTCTAAGGCTTCATTCACACCTACATGCATATGAATATACTTCACAAGCCTCATCAGTGAAGGTTTGATCACTGGGACCTTCACAGCTCTCATGGATATATCCCCCACTGATAGTGCACCCAAAGCAAAAATCAGAATGTAAACAAGCAGGAGGAGGGGGATGCAGCTGCAGGTTATCTCTGTGTATGTGAGACTGCATGCTGTGGGAGGGGAGAGAGAGCAGACTCGCTTACATTGCTGCGGGGATTTACTAGTCGATCCTCAGAAGATGGACCCCACTAATCACACTTTAAGTTCTACTTTATCATTGACGTGTTCCTTTACATGCTACACTCTATCCTCAGATTGGTTAATGCGTTCCGTTTCGTTCTTGGTTTGATGTCACTCATGTTTGCTGTAGCTTTCCGCAGTTGGGTACAAGGACAGATGCATTTAGAGTCTGTTTATTTTTCTGCTGTCAGTACAATTGTTTTTTTAGCTCTTCATAAGATTCTCGTGTTTTCTGCAGAAATAAAATGTCTCGAGAGGCCGAAGTGAAGGTTTAGCGTGACACAGAATAATGTGCTAATCGTGTACAGCGCTGCCAAGTGCTCACACTCAGGGGGTTCATGGCTGACTCTTATGGAGGGACACGAGTTATCTGCTCACCTGTGACCTCCCAAGTGTGAATGGGAAAGTTTAACAGAAGAGGAAAGAAGTAAAAATAAAAACACCATAGGAAGGATTCTATGTATCATGGAAGAGGAGGAGGAGGAGGAGAAGGAGGAGGAGGAGGAGGAGGAGGAATGATAAACAGGAACTGATACACACTGTGAGGAGGGCTCAGCGAATGGACCTGCTATGGGTGGCACTGTGACTGGACCTGCTATGGGGGCACTGTGACTGGACCTGCTATGGGGGCACTGTGACTAACATTGCTATGGGGGGACAGTGTGACTGGACCTGCTATGGGGGCACTGTGACTGGACCTGCTATGGGGGCACTGTGACTAACATTGCTATGGGGGGACAGTGTGATTGGGCCTGCTATGGGGGGGGGCAGTGTGACTGGACCTGCTATGGGGCACTGTGACTAGCACCACTATGGGGACAGATTGACTATGATCCTTTGTTGCTGCCATTAAGCTATGCTTATATGAGATGGGGCGGTACTATGGCCAGTACTGCTTGGAGCACATTATGACTAGGCTAGCACTGTTATGGGGGCACCGCGACTGGACTTGCTATGGGGCAGATTAGATAGGATCCTTTGTAGCAATCATTAAACTATGATTGGAAATGTGAACAAATTCAGCACAGCCATAAAAAATACAGAATATGAACAATGGTCAATAACGTGACAGAGGAGAAGCTCCAGGGGGCAGCGTGTGACATCATACTACACTGTAATAACAGCATCCAGATATAGCAAGGAAAGCCGAGGACTGTCATTTGGAAGGTGGAGCAGACCCTGTAATCTGAAGATATACACACATCATGGCGGGGACCATAAATCATACTAGGTAAACCCTAAGAGCAAAGAGGAGAGAAATATTATCTCACTGCAGGAAATATACAGCATGGTAATCTCCAGATCTAACCCTACCCTCATATATAATGTGCGATAATAAACTATAATAATACACCAAGAATAACAACAAATCCAGAGAAGTCAGAAGAACAGAAATACACCCAGACTACAACATAAATCACAGTCTATACATACAGGACAGTATTATAGTAGTTATATTCTTGTACATAGGAGCAGTATTATAGTAGTTATATTCTTGTACATAGGGCCAGTATTATAGTAGTTATATTCTTGTACATAGGAGCAGTATTATAGTAGTTATATTCTTGTACATAGGAGGTAGTATTATAGTAGTTATATTCTTGTACATAGGAGGTAGTATTATAGTAGTTATATTCTTGTACATAGGAGGTAGTATTATAGTAGTTATATTCTTGTACATAGGGGCAGTATTATAGTAGTTATATTCTTGTACATATGAGCAGTATTATAGTAGTTATATTCTTGTACATAGGGTACATATAGTAGTTATATTCTTGTATATAGGAGGTAGTATTATAGTAGTTATATTCTTGTACATAGGGGCAGTATTATAGTAGTTATATTCTTATACATAGGGAGCAGTATTATAGTAGTTATATTCTTGTACATAGGAGGTAGTATTATAGTAGTTATATTCTTGTACATAGGGGGCAGTATTATAGTAGTTATATTCTTGTACATAGGAGCAGTATTATAGTAGTTATATTCTTGTACATAGGAGCAGTATTATAGTAGTTATATTCTTGTACATAGGGGCAGTATTATAGTAGTTATATTCTTGTACATAGGAGCAGTATTATAGTAGTTATATTCTTGTACATAGGGGTAATATTATAGTAGCTATATTCTTGTACATAGGAGCAGTATTATAGTAGTTATATTCTTGTACATAGGAGCAGTATTATAGTAGTTATATTCTTGTACATAGGAGCAGTATTATAGTAGTTATATTCTTGTACATAGGGGTAGTATTATAGTAGTTATATTCTTGTACATAGGAGTAGTATTATAGTAGTTATATTCTTGTACATAGGAGCAGTATTATAGTAGCTATATTCTTGTACATAGGAGCAGTATTATAGTAGCTATATTCTTGTACATAGGTGTGTATGTAATATATATGGTATATGTATGTACTGTAGCTATAGTTTATATAGTATCTATGATGTATGTAGTTGTAACTGCTGTGTGTGAACAGGTTAGTTAGGTTCTCACTATATTGAGGATTGTGGGGTCATTAGGCAGTAATACGTAGATTATTTACAAGTGTTTCTTGGACTTGTAACCAGAGACAGATATATACGATTGTGCACCAAGCTGGCAAAGGCTTCAGGGCAAGATGGAAAAGGGAGAAACCAGGAATGTTCTGAATGTGGAGAGTAAACACTGGTGGGAATGGATCTGCCCTGCTGTGTCACAGATACAGTCCAGTCTGCACAGCGCGGGCCGTAGGTCACTGATGGATGTTACCTGCAGGATGGGAGATCCATGAGCGGAGGAGAGGGAGCTGGAAAATAGCGGGAATATTTCATCCTTATGTATCTCCAATATGAAGACATTAAACAACGGAGACAAATATCAGTGCAGGGGAGAGGTAGTACAACGTGGCGGGCATTCAGATAAAGCTCATACAGCTGCTATGTGGCCCCTGGATAGTGGGGGCCCCATACATGTTGGCAAATAAGGAAATGGGAAATGAACCCAAAAATCATAGGAAGGAGCGAGGAGGCCAAAAGGAACTTGTGCTCCAGGTGGGACGGGGTGTGATAGTGTTTGCAAGGGCTTACATGGACGTCTCTGTAGAGTTGAGCAGCCGCACCAAAAAAAAAAAAAAAAAAAAACTAAGCCCACCACAACAGGTTCTAGCCCCCGTCCCCAGTAACACAAAACTATGTGTCACTTACATGAAAATTACCATAATAGAGCGGAAAACCATTTTAAAAGATCTTAATAGTACTTTGTGCTATTAAAAAAATAGAAAAACAGACACTTTTTCTTCCCCTTTTTTTGTACATTTATTCAGAAAAAAAAAAAACATGCAAAAACAAAAATGACCTAAAAATAAAGCTCTACAGATCAGCAAAAAGATGCAAAAATGATTTCACTAACCCAAATGAAAAAAAGTTCTAGCCTTCAAAATCGCATGTTCGATCATAAACCAGGGAGAATGGCCCAGTCAGGAAGGGGTTAAGGTGGAAATTGCCTCTAAATGATGCAGGGTCACATTCTATAGATTTGTGATTGGGAGAGTTTGCTGGGAGTTGTAGTACTTTAGCTCCACAGTCTTTATATATAGGTCTGAGCTGCGGAGTTATGTAGGACATGGTGGATGGAAGGTCTATGGTATTTAGTAGGAATCTTTACATAAAAGAGAAGGGGCGGAGGGTGGTGAGGGGTCTCAGCGTGAAATGTGGCTCCGAATACCAGAGCTATAAATATGTATTGTGAAACAGCTGAGAAGATGTAAAAAAAACCACAGCACCCTCATTTTATATACATTATATATAGACAGGAGGGCGGGGTCAGTGTTATAGGGTCAGTGGTGGTCTAGGCTGGAGGACCCAACTCCGGGTCTGCTGAGGACCTGTCCTCTAGGGCCACAGTGGGGGCCTCTGTGCGCACCCCGGCTACCCCTAGGGTAGTCACCAGATACATGCTGGATGTGTTCTGCCAAGGGCATGGGCCAGGAACCAGCATGACCTAATAATAGCGGCGCTCACTCCCTAATATAAACCTGATATGGCGCCAAGCGGAGAGGACACTCCCTGTAATAACCTCCCGTAACCTACCAAACCCTCTGCCAATCGCATTAACCCCTCGCCCACCAGCCTCCTCTGCTTAGACACAAGTATCTGGAATAGTCTACAGGAGTTTGCAACTGTGTGCTCCAGCGCCCCGCACTGGACACCAATAAATGTGAAATTTGCAATTTCAGGAAAGTATAATATAGCACAAGTGATCCAGAAATCCAGATAATAAAATTGTCCCATCGCAGATTTGCGGAAATATCTGATACTCGGGCACTGGAGTCTGTGATGGCGGAGTATCCTCACTGGTGACTAGATAGGTCCTGCAGCCCGCTCTGATGTCCCAGGTTACGCGATGTTTGCTGCCTCACCACAAGAGGACTTAAGGGTTAAAAGTTATGAATATTTGAGTATATATGTAAGTATGTGTGTATGTACTGTATGTAGGTATATATGTAAGTGTATGTATAGTGTGTCGGAGGGTGTGCTTAACAGTATATGAATGTATCTGTGTGTACTCTCTATAGATAGACTGCATATGTTTATTAGAATGTATGTATACAGTATATCACTGTATATGTGTTTATATGTATATTGGAGTATAAACAGTATTTGTGTGTATATATGTATGTGTGTCGTACGTGTGTATATGAGTATATATATGTATGTGTGTGTACTGTATGTCAATATATATGTATATATGAGTTTATATAGATATAATAGTGCATCCCCTTAGACTCTGACAGTATATAGTAACACCAGCACTGAGCTCCCTCGCCCATACTGAGTGGCTGCTCAGACCCCCAGGGGGGTCCTGGCTGATGTGAGATCCCATTTCATCTCCTGGTCTGGACCAGACGTGTGTCTTCCTATATGTATATATGAGTGTATATAGATCTAATAGTGCAGCACTCTGACAGTATATAGTAACACCAGCTCTGAGCCCCCTGGCCCATACTAATAAGCGGCTGCTCAGACCCCTGGGGGGCCCCGGCCGCTGTAAGATCCCATTTCACAGCCAGGTCTGAGCCAGACACACAGACATGAGTGGAATCCTTCTTAAAACAAATGTCAGCAGACAGAGACTTACTGTGAACTTGGTGTAGAGCTGGTAGGTGAGCAGCGGGTTGGGCAGCTCTCTGAAGTACAGCTTGCACAGCGAGCCCACACAGTGAATGTCCTGCAGGTAAACTTCTCTGCTCAGGTCCGGACATTGATCCGAGCCAAACTCCTGCCTGCAAAAACACAGACACAGACATAACAGAGAGGCCGGGGACTACAGTGCTGACTGTATCACAAGCTTAGGTACAGCCGCTCAACAAATCATTCCTAGAACACAACAGACTTAGATACATCACTCCGCAGACAGTATCACACATGATGGGCAGAGATACAGAGCCCAGACAGTACCACAAATGTAAGACTTAGATACAGAAGCACAGAACACACAATAGGCTTAGATACACGACTCAGCAAACAGTGTTAAACATAATAGACTTAGATACACAAGCATGACACACATGGTAGGCTTAGATACACGGCTCAGCAGACAGTGTCACACATATTAGGATTACGTTAGGTTCACACTAGCGTTTGGGTTTCCTTCCTTTCCCCAAACGGACCCAAAAAATGGTAACCCTATCCGCTTAAAAAGCTTTTACATGCAGAAAATAGACTATAATGGGGTTCGCCACGTTTCTGTCCGGTATCTGCTGAAAACCACGGAGCGAAAAGTCCTGCTTGCAGCACAGCATACATGGTAGGCTTAGATAGATGGCTCAGCAGTGTTACACATAATAGGCTTAGATACACAAGCACAGCACACATGGTAGGCTTAGATACATGGCTCCGCAGTGTTACACATAATAGGCTTAGATACACAAGCACAGCACACATGGTAGGCTTAGATACATGGCTCCGCAGTGTTACACATAATAGGCTTAGATACACAAGCACAGCACACATGGTAGGCTTAGATACATGGCTCAGCAGATAGTATCACAAATGATAGACTTAGATACTTAAGCACAGAACTCACAATAGGCTTAAAGGAGAGACAAATGTTCTTCTTTATATAATAAAAAGTTATACAATGTTTCCATTTACTTTCTGTATCAATTCCTCCTAGTTTTCTAGATCTCTGCTTGCTGTCATTCATTCTTCTTACTTCTAATGGATAAAAATCAGCCCATGGTCATGTGATGAACACACAGCTGCACGGCTTGTTACATGACAGATGTCTGATTACTGGGCAGAGACTGTAACGAGCTGTGCAGCTGTGTGTCCATCACATGACCATGGACCGTATATCACATGATCATGGACCGTATATCACATGACCTGGGGCTGATTTTTATCTTTTAGAAGTAAGAAGAATGAATAACAGCAAACAGAGAAAACTGTGAGGAATTGATACAGAAAATAAACGGAAACATTGTATAACTTTTTATTATATAAACAATAATATTTGTCTCTCAGTATCCTTTAAGCCTATTGTGTGTTCTGTGCTTATGTATCTATGGCTGGGTTCATGCCTGTGCCTGTAGTCCATTTGGGGATTCCGTTCCCCATTTCACTTAAAAAATGCGGAGAGAAAAGACCTGCAAACAGGACCTTTGTCTGCAGTTTTCAGGTGGAATTCGGCCATTATAGTCTATGGGGTCCGCAGGTAACCGCTTTTTAAGCGGATTAGCTTTCCGTTTCTTGGGTCCGCTTGAGAAACGGGAAGCCGAACACAGGTGTGAATCCAGGTTAAGGGTTCCTTCACATCTGTGCGGGGGTCTCAGTAAGAGACTCTGTCGCAGATTCCACCGAAAATCATCGGATAGAAAAGTCCTGCACAGAGAACCGCTCTCTCCACCGATGTCAGTATAAAACTTAATATTAGTCTGAAACTGCACAATCTGTTTAAATACATGACTCAGCAGACAGTATCACACCGGATAGACTTAGATACATAAACATAGCACACAATAAGCTTAGATACATGGCTCAGCAAACAGTATCACACCGGATAGACTTAGATACATAAACATAGCACACAATAAGCTTAGATACATGGCTCAGCAGACAGTATCACACCTGATTGACTTAGATATATAAACATAGCACACAATAAGCTTAGATACAAGGCTCAGCAGACAGTATCACACCGGACAGACTTAGATACATAAACATAGAACACAATAAGCTTAGATACATGGCTCAGCAGACAGTATCACACCGGACAGACTTAGATACATAAACATAACACACAATAAGCTTAGATACATGGCTCAGCAGACAGTATCACACCTGATAGACTTAGATATATAAACATAGCACACAATAAGCTTAGATACATGGCTCAGCAGACAGTATCACACCTGATTGACTTAGATATATAAACATAGCACACAATAAGCTTAGATACAAGGCTCAGCAGACAGTATCACACCGGACAGACTTAGATACATAAACATAGAACACAATAAGCTTAGATATAGTGCCTTGTGAAAGTATTTGGCCCCCTTGAACTTTTCAACCTTTTGCCACATTTCAGGCTTCAAACATAAGGATATAAAATTTAAATTTTTTGGTGAAGAATCAACAAGTGGGACACAATCGTGAAGTGGAACGAAATTTATTGGTTATTTTAAACTTTTGAAAAAAATAAAAAACTGAAAAGTGGGGCGTGCAATATTATTCGGCCCCCTTAAGTTAATACTTTGTAGCGCCCCCTTTTGCTGCGATTACAGCTACAAGTCGCTTGGGGTTTGTCTCTATCAGTTTTGCACATCGAGAGACTGAAATTCTTGCCCATTCTTCCTTGGAAAACAGCTGGAGCTCAGTGAGGTTGGATGGAGAGCGTTTGTGAACAGCAGTTTTCAGCTCTTTCCACAGATTCTCGATTGGATTCAGGTCTGGACTTTGACTTGACCATTCTAACACCTGGATACGTTTATTTGTGAACCTTTCCATTGTAGATTTGGCTTTATGTTTGGGATCATTGTCTTGTTGGTAGATAAATCTCCGTCCCAGTCTCAGGTCTTTTGCAGACTCCAACAGGTTTTCTTCCAGAATGGTCCTGTATTTGGCTCCATCCATCTTCCCATCAATTTTAACCATCTTCCCTGTCCCTGCTGAAGAAAAGCAGGCCCAAACCATGATGCTGCCCCCACCATGTTTGACAGTGGGGATGGTGTGTTCAGGGTGATGAGCTGTGTTGCTTTTACGCCAAACATATCGTTTTGCATTGTGGCCAAAAAGTTGGATTTTGGTTTCCTCTGAGCAGAGCACCTTCTTCCACATGTTTGGTGTCTCCCAGGTGACTTTTTATGGATATCTTTGAGAAATGTCTTTCTTCTTGCCACTCTTCCATAAAGGCCAGATTTGTGCAGTGTACGACTGATTGTTGTCCTATGGACAGACTCTCCCACCTCAGCTGTAGATCTCTGCAGTTCATCCAGAGTGATCATGGGCCTCTTGGCTGCATCTCTGATCAGTCTTCTCCTTGTTTGAGATGAAAGTTTAGAGGGACGGCCGGGTCTTGGTAGATTTGCAGTGGTCTGATACTCCTTCCATTTCAATATGATCGCTTGCACAGTGCTCCTTGGGATGTTTAAAGTTTGGGAAATCTTTTTGTATCCAAATCCGGCTTAAAACTTCTCCACAACAGTATCACGGACCTGCCTGGTGTGTTCCTTGGTCTTCATGATGCTCTCTGCGCTTTAAACAGAACCCTGAGCCTATCACAGAGCAGGTGCATTTATACGGAGACTTGATTACACACAGGTGGATTATATTTATCATCCTCAGTCATTTAGGACAACATTGGATCATTCAGAGATCCTCACTGAACTTCTGGAGTGAGTTTGCTGCACTGAAAGTAAAGGGGCCGAATAATATTGCACGCCCCACTTTTCAGTTTTTTTATTTTTTACAAAAATTTAAAATAACCAATAAATTTTGTTCCACTTCACAATTGTGTCCCACTTGTTGTTGATTCTTCACCAAAAAATTAAAATTTTATATCTTTATGTTTGAAGCCTGAAATGTGGCAAAAGGTTGAAAAGTTCAAGGGGGCCGAATACTTTCACAAGGCACTGTACATGGCTCAGCAGACAGTATCACACCTGATTGACTTAGATATATAAACATAGAACACAATAAGCTTAGGTACATGGCTCAGCAGACAGTATCACTCATGATAGGCTTAGATACACGGCTCATAAGACAGTATCATACATGGTAGGCTTAGATAGATAGGCACAGCAGGCATGACTGGCTTAGATACAGTCACTCAGCAGACAGTATCACGTATAACAGCATTAGACACATGGTGCGACTGACAGTAACATAAATAATAGGCTCAGCAGTCCGTATCGTGCTTAGATACACACAGGCTCAGCAGCCCACTTGCACTGATATATCTAGTAACATGCTGGGAGTTGTAGTGCTAGACCTTTGTCTATAACCCTGTATCCACGTGATCACATTATGCGGATATAGCCCTGGAAAATCTCTCATTTTTATGTATTTTTCCAGGATTTTTCACCCGGGATAATTAGTGGTTATTAATAACTGGTAATTATATGACAAATAATAGCATTCACATTAATGGGCCCGGGGAGGGGGTCACCAGATGTCCCTGTGTGAGCAGGCCCAGTTATTATAGTCTACACCATGCAATTAATAGTCGGACTATACTGACCCATATTATAGCGGCGCTGGCTTACGTGTGACCCACATGTTATTACAGACTCTAATTATAATAGAGACTAATTACTAAGTAAATGATGGAAAGTGATGAGCGGCGGCTCCATAGTCATCACACATAACATCCAGAAAGTCTCTAATATAACTTTTGCTGTTTAGTTTATGTATTTTACGAAATACAGAAAAAACTCAGCTGTTGCTGCCTGGAAACCATCAGCAAGCAGCTGTTGTCAGATCCATTATTTCTCAATCTAGACCTTCCTCTAATATGCCCTTTATAAGACAGTCCTTTATTTAGGGGATAAATATTGATGACCTATCGTTAGGCAAGGTCATCGGTATCTGACGGGTGGGGGTCCGAGACCGAAGTTCCCCCCAGATCAGCTGTTTGGCGAGGCAGCGACACTCAGGTATGTAACACTTCCGTTTCACAAGCTAGTGTAGTCATGTTCATGCAGCTCAGGCCCATTCTAGTCAATGGGGCTGAGCTGCAATACCAAGAACTACCACTATACAATGTATGGAGCTGTTCTTGGCATCAGTAAAGAGGCCTCAGCACTCACATGAATGCTGAAGTCACTTCATGCAGCTTTAGGATAGGACATCAACATCAGATCAGAGGGTCTTACACCCAGGACCCCCACTGAACCAATATTGAGGGCCTATCCTAAGGACAGATCACCAATATTACAATCCCAGAAAGCCCCTCTAAGCATCCATAGTCCAAGTATTATTGAGTCAGCCTGTCCAAGTTGTTAAAATAAAATTAGAAAAAAGACAGTAAATAACAACTTGCTGACAGTTTCCAGATAGTGACAGAATTAGGGTGCGTATACACCCCAGTGTAGATATTAGACATCTCACAGCCCATGCCAGGGTCCTCATTACTAGTGTACTATTATGGAGTCTCAGGAAGTAGGTGTCGCCAATATATTTGTACGTGGCTAAATTTTTGCTCTTTTTCAATATTTTTATGAATCTGTTCCGTTGCAGTACCACCTTTCACCACTCTGCACTAGACCAGTTATTCTATTGACATCAATACAACAGCGCCTCCATATAGACAACATGTGTTCATTTTCTCCAGTCATGTCAGCAAAAAGAATGGATGTCAGTAAAGTACACCACTGCTGAAGTTACCTTAGTTTCTGTATATTAGATGTAACTCCTGATAGGCGGTAAATCCCGTCCACAACCCCCGTGCGTCTCAATGAACTCTGCGCAGCTCTTCAACACAAGGGGAACTAAAGAAGAAAAAGAGATGGGAGACGTCACTTAAAGATAAGATGGTCACCAAACCCAGAAATTAAATCAAGTCATCAGAATTAAACACAATCTCTATATATGGACCTACAGATGCAGCAGAGCTGAGCTTGTCATTTGGCTCCACTCATGGATTCCAGTGGATTGCAATTATAATAGTTAAGGTTGTACTTGTAACGATATTTTCAGCTCTGCTACAATGTATCAGACTAAGGTCCAGCCTGTTCACCCCACAGAGGATTGTCTACCTCTTTAATGAACCCTCAGCTATAAGAAGTATTGGGCCTGCACAGCCTCTGGTTGTAAACAAGAATTTCCCCATTCACTAAATGCAATCAGAGATCTTGAAAATGATGAGGACTTAAACTCAAAATATGTTAGAAAATTGCAGAATTTTCTTTTGACATAAATCTGGACAATCCCTTTAAAGAGGACCTGTTACCAGGTGATCATATCTCATCCGATCGGCGCTGTCAATCTGAGCGTTTTGGTATTTCATTTATTCAAATCCGTTCAGCCATTCCAAAGATATAAGCCCTTACTGTTGATGCAAATTAGGGTATACTTAACACAGAGGCCCCGCCTCCAGAGAAACCACAAAGTTACTGCCCACTTAGCAGGTAGTCACTCATTTGCATCATCAGAACAGGACTTATATCTTTGGAATGACTGAACAGATTTTGACCAGCAAAACACTGAAATGCTCAGGGGAATAGCGCCTGTCAGATAATATATGTTATCGGGCTTTTCAGTACTTGTGACCAGTCCCCTTTAAATCACTAAAAATGTAGACTATGAATATTTTTGGTGGTTGCACATTGACTCCATGCAACAGATAAAAGAATACAGTGATAAAACATGCTGCTTTATAAGATCTGACATGATAGGACACCGTGCAGACAGATCAGTCCCTGGTTGCAGTGTGTGCACCATACTTGGGGTCCATTCTTCACAGATGACACTTTATTTACTCCACATGTCAGCAGATACTTATGTTATCGGGTTTCATTACTACTTGTCTAAAACACCTGAGTGGCTGCGCTACCACATTCCTGGAAATACTCCTCCACCCTCCCTCCATAATCATTCCCCCCTCCTTTACTACTCAGTATCCAGATTGCTTAAAGGGAACCACATTGAAAATACAGTCTGTGGGCAGCATGTTATAGAGCAGGAGGAGCTGAGCAGATTAATATATAGTTTTATGGAAAAAGATTTTTGGAATTCTTTCAATTAGATTTTGGAACATAGTCATTGGACTTTATCTCTGTTCCTCATTATTTAGGTCGGGCACTCATAGTGTTCCAATTGGATCTGCGCAAGTTCTCCCAAATCTTGAAGTCATGCTTAAAAATGATGACCTTCCTCAAACAGCACTGTCGCTACAAAGCTGAAAGCAACTTTCTACAATGTCTATACATACTAGCACGTAGGTTTCTCTTCACAGGAACTAAGGACTCAACCATGGAGGACATCTCCCAACCATTTATCTGGCCAAGTCCAAATTGGCCCATCAGATGGTTAAACAAGATACCGCTTGACAAGCAACATTTAGAAGGTAAAGAAGAACTGATGGTGTCGTAGATGGTGCCTAGTAACCTTGAACATCTCCCAACCATCTACCTGGCCAATGCCAAGCCCAACAGGTCCATCAGATGGTTAAGAAATACACAGTATATGACGCCAAAGAACATGTCGCCATTGCTGGAGAGTCAACTGTTGGCATTATTGTAACCTCTCGACAATTCAACATTTAGAAGGTAAAGAAGAACTGAAGGTGTATTTCATGGTGCCCATTCTACAAGTAGAATGTATAGATGAAGCTGGTCCTTCAGAGTAAGACTATGTCATTGTACCACCTCCCTGCTCCAGCTTAAAGGTATGTCCAGAAAAGAGGTTCCTTTTCTTGGTACCTCCATACAGGACCAGATAATAGGGACTCAACCACCTTGGAAACCAAGAGGTATCCTAATGCACTTGATGATCCCATCCTGCTAAGGAGAGGTCGAGTGGTGACCATACACACTGGTATGGACTTCATGCATGTCTGATTGGGGTTACAGAAATGGAATGGCGGCCTTCTCTCCGATGTCCTAATCTGAAAATTAAAATGGGTTCTCCAAAGTGGGCAATCCTTCTAATAACCAGGGACACCTATAATTCTAAACGGCCTCATGATTGAGGACGGGCAGAGGGAATTTTGGGATGTCAGTTAAAGCAAAGCATGACCACAGGAGGGCACAATAACTAATATCATGATAAATAGGACAATCCATCTTCTTCAGCTTAATCATGCGTCTTTTCATCACGATCACACCCAGCTGCTACCATCACTGTGTTATATTTTTCCTTTCTGGAGGCAAAAACAGTCTCGGCTGCAGATATCAGCTGAGCCCGACTACTTGGTGCCCCCCGCAGAGATGCCAGCTGGGCCCGTGTGCTCAGGCTGTCCGTGGTGCTTGTGATCAGGAGCACATCTGTATCTGCTGATTTCATAAAGACTGTAAACAGCTGCTTCAAAGATATCTCACGGTCAGGGCCGCTGCCTAAGGCCATGCATGGAACGTAAAGCCACAGAACTGTATATTCTATAGATTGTTTTCTGCATAAAAATGACTATTTGTGAACCAGATTATTAGAGAGACAGGACAGCCAGTGGATTGCCAGTCTATTCATTTCCTAGAGAGCAGTGACATCACAGAGAATGTAGTGTATCTATTCACTAGAGAGCAGTGACATCACAGATAATGTAGTGTATCTATTCACTAGAGAGCAGTGACATCACAAAGAATGTAGTGTATCTATTCACTAGAGAGCAGTGACATCACAAAGAATGTAGTGTATCTATTCACTAGAGAGCAGTGACATCACAAAGAATGTAGTGTATCTATTCACTAGAGCATGGTGACATCACTGAAAATATAGTCTGTCCATTCCCTAGAGACTGGTGACATCACTGAAAATGAAGCATGTCCATTCATTAGAGCTGGTGACATCACTAAAAATATAGTCTATCCGTTCACTAAAGACTGTTGATATCACTGAGAATATAGTCTAACTATTCAAAAGAGACCAGTGACATCACAAACAATGTAGCCTATCCATTCCTTAGACAGCAGTGACATCACAGCGTATGTAGTCTGTTTACTAAAGACTGGTGACATCACCGAGAACTTATTATATAAATTCACTAGCGACCAGTAACATCACAAAGAATGTAGCCTATTCATTTTCTATACAGCAGTGACATCACAGAGAATATAGTCTATCCATTTATTAAAGACTGGTGACATCACTAACAATGCAGTCTATCCATTCATTACAAAAGCATTGACCTCACGGAGAATCCAGCGTATCCATTCACTAGAGACCAGTGACATCATGGAAAAAGCAGCCACTTCATATAATAGAGACTGGTGACATCACTAAGAATTCATCCTGTGCATTCCCCAAAGACTGGCAACATCAAAGAGAATGCAGCCTATCCATTTAGTAGAGACTGGTGACATCACTGAGAATGCAGCCTATCCATTCAGTAGACTGTGGTGACATCACTGAGACTGCAGCCTATCCATTCCGTAGACTGTGGTGACATCACTGAGAATGCAGCCTATCCATTCAGTAGAGACTTTTGATATCACTGATTGCCACCTATCCATTTTAGAGACAGAACAGTGAATGCAGCCAACCAATTCACTAGTACAAACTAGTGCAGCCAATCCATGCATTACAGACCGGCAGTGATATCACTAAGAATGACACCTATCCATTTACTACAGACCAGTGACCTCACAGAAGGTACAACCTATCCCTTCAATACAGCGGTGACATCCCTTAGCGTGCAGCCTATCCATTCAATGCAGACTGATGACATCAGCGGGTATGACATAACTCTCTGGTTCATGCACAATATGAATAATAAGCAGTAATCTGTTATCTAATCTCAGTTCCCGGGTCAGCAGTGATATATGTGCACCCTGTGTTGGTTCTGGATACGAATCGCGTTCGCCAATAGCGATTACATAATGTTTGGCGCTGACCAGCGTGTGACAATTAGATTAAACTAACAAGTAAGGACAACGATAAGGCTGAACTAATTCTTAATGTAGGAAACTGTAGTAACCAAAAGATTAATGAGCGTGCACTGACCATGCCTCACAATCACAGCACAACAACGTGACTGCCAACAGCTCTGATTGCAAAACTGAGCCACATGAAGTCACATGTGAACCTTGCCCGATTACTCACAACCCCCTCGGTAAGGCTCAGCTCACTCCAGCTGTGTGCTTTACCTTATTTGCACACAGTTACTCTTAAAGGCTCTCCAAGTCTAGGCCACCATTTATTTCTCCAGGAACAGCGCCACCCTTGGCCACAGGCTATGTCTTGCATTGCAACTTAATTCACTTGAAGAGGACCTTTCACCAACCCTATTTTTTTGCATCCGTCACTGATTCTGATGCAGTTGGAATTTTTCTCTAGCCTCCGCCATTCCCGAGCAATCAAGGCTTTTAGTTTCAGCACAGTTATACTCTCTTCTGTCAGGTGGGCGGTTCCTGTCTCTCTGCTTCAGCCAAGGACCGCCCACCTGACAGTAGAGAGCATAATTCTACTGAATCTAACATCAATGATTTCTTGGGAACGGTGGGGGCTAGAGAAAAAATTCCGACTGCGTCAGAATCAGTGGAGCAGAGTCTATTGAAGGATCCAAAAAACTGGAGTTGTTGGCGTGGATGAAAGGTCCTGTTTAAGTGAGGCTGAGCCTCAATGCCAAACACAACCCAGAGGTGAAGCGCTTTTTGATAAAAAGCAGACCATCTCTTCCCATCTGATAACATTCCCTTTTGTAAACAAAAAGTTCCCATTCATGTGTATGGGAGGTCAAAGTGGTTAAGTCTGTACAAGCCCCACTATTTTTGGAATCCAAAAAGTAGCTAAGGCTCCACCCACATGTCGGAATTTTTTGCATAAAATAAAAAAAAAAAAAAAACGGTGACGTTTCTATGGGGCCTGGTCAAGAAATAATTTGTTTCACCAGGACTATCCCCTTTCATATGACCTATAAGGGGGAAAACACGTCTAGTGAAGATGGTCCATGTGTGAGACACCTCTACTAGTGTGAGAACTGCTAACAAAAAGCACCCCTGCTCTGCCAGACATGGCCTATCCATGGTTGACCATCTGGGGTCAGTATGTAATTCTACATTTATAATATATGGTCATTTCAACTGTTTGTTTGCTGTTTCCAAAGCCGGACCCATTAACTGATCAACGCTCCGGCCTCGACTCAAAAAGCTTACTTTAAGCTCGTGGTATTTTTGTTTTTTTCCTCCTAACTAGGAGGACAACTGACCTCTTTAATGTAGAAACTATTGACCAGATTCTAGGTACATTAACTGGGACTTGATTTTAAAGGATTCAATAAAAAATAGAAAAACAGACAGCAAGTCTTTACCGTAACTTTCCTGCAGCACTCCCACAGGTGAAATGAAGTATTACACATTTCTCATTAAATAATGGTCGAACTTTTTGAAATTTATGGATATGCCAGGTCCTCCAGAATGAGAGATGGTTTTATAGTCAATCTTCAGCACACCTGTGAGGGTCCTTAATGGGGGGATTGTCTGTAGGGTATTTGACAATGGGTTTTCAAAATCAAACCTAGTCTTAAAGGAGTTGTCCATGTTTTTACGGTCTATTCTTAGTATAGGACATACAGAACTGTGGGTGGGGGGTCTGATTGCTGGCCACTGCATGAATCAATATACAGTAATATACAGTGCACAGAGCCAGAAGCAGATAGCGCCATGTCCTATATAGTGGCCAGGTTCCATTACTGCAATTCTGCTCCCATTGAAGTCAATAGGATCTGAGCTGCAGTAACACTACTGGGCCACTATACAGGAAACGGGGCTATCTGCTTCCTGCTCTGTGTACTGTATAGTACATTGAACGGATATAACCCTTAACAGCTGATTCATGCGGTGGACAACTATCGGCCTCCCACCGTTCAGATATGCATGGTCATTAGAAATAAAAATTACGGACAACCCCTTTAAAGAAACAAATACCCAAAATGTTTTTTGGGGCAATTTTTTACATTTCCTTAATCTAAATAAATGAACTGAAAAATTTGTGAAATTTGTATTCTGCTTAAATCAGGTATAAAGTGTTAATTTCTTTTTCTAATATTAGCGCCACACTTGTCTACAGGCCGTATCCAGTATTGCACCTTGTGCAATGAAATAGAGCTGCAATACCAGACTCAACCTCTAGACAAAAGTGGCGCTGTTTCTACAGGAAAATCAAAACCTTTTTTTGTAATCCTAGAAAACCCCCAAGTTATACAGAAAATGTCAGGGCAGGCCATTCCATCAGCGCCAGGTGATCGCGAATATTTTTTTTTTTTCGGTTGCGCCACGAATTGTTGTAATTGAAAGCAGGAATCTTTCCTGAAAAGGTCAATTCAAGTCACAAACATAGATGAGGCTGTTCATGGAGTCAGCAGAACTCTCTCCTGTTCTGTCAATAATACAATAGAAACCAGATGCCGGAGAAGAAAGGAACATTCTCATCTGAAACCGTGGAAAAACAGGCCGAGGGGGTAATGCTGACCACAGCTGCCGTGGGAATGCTACATTTCCATCATTCTAAATTTCTAGCACAGAATAGTATTGTCTGGCTTTGAATGAAAAATTTCTCCAAAAAAAAATTGTCAAAATAAAAATTTGACAAAAAACTTGTTCTGAAAATCTTTTTGGAAGAGTTTAGTATAATGCGGAAAATTCAATATAACGAAACGTGTACTGATATCTTGGAACAGAAATGACACTTTTGTAAAATTATTTCATTTTGCGGCAAAGATTTCTGATATAAATTTGTTTTGTAACACAAAATATGATTGGCCGTAAAATTGGAATTTTTGTGACACAATTTTACCTTTTTGCCTATATATATATATTCAGTGACAAAACTAGAATTTTTGTGAAACTGAATTTCTTTTGTGACATATTAGAATTTTTGGGACAATTTTAAATATGTGACCTGGAATACTATTTTGGTGACAAATTACAGTTTTTGTGAAGCTGGATATTCTGGTGCAAAATTTTATCTTGTGACCTAAATTAGAATATTTCTTACAGAGATTTTGTGGCACAGAATGTTATTTTGTGACATAAATTAGAAATTTTGCTATGCAGATTTTAATTGTACAGTTCTTGTGACATAAATTAAAATTTTGTGATGATTTTATGTTGTGGTACAGATTAATCTTCTGTTTGGTTATATTATATTGTGTGGTATATTTTACTATATAATTATTATTTCATAATATGGCTGTCTATAGAACTAAGATCAATGAGCACGCTCAGATCAGAGTATTTGGCTGCAGCATCAATTAGACCAGAATAATGTAATGTGGAACATATGGAGAGAATCCTTTATAGATTATACTGAAGCATCAAAGAAAATGCATACAAAGACAAGCAGCACAGAGTATGTCCAGCAGGTGCCTACACTAATGGGGAACAAACATTTCAAAAGCAGCTTTTTATCCTTTTTTGAATTTCTTACTCAATTTAGAAATGTAGCAGTGATATTCTTATATATACGGTGTAGTATTATAGTAGTTATATTCTTGTACATAGGAGCAGTATTATAGTAGTTATATTCTTGTACATAGGAGGCAGTATTATAGTAGTTATATTCTTGTACATAGGAGTAGTATTATAGTAGTTATATTCTTGTACATAGGGGCAGTATTATAGTAGTTATATTCTTGTACATAGGTGTAGTATTATAGTAGTTATATTCTTGTACATAGGAGTAGTATTATAGTAGTTATATTCTTGTACATAGGAGCAGTATTATAGTAGTTATATTCTTGTACATAGGAGAAGTATTATAGTAGTTATATTCTTGTACATAGGAGCAGTATTATAGTAGTTATATTCTTGTACATAGGAGAAGTATTATAGTAGTTATATTCTTGTACATAGGAGTAGTATTATAGTAGTTATATTCTTGTACATAGGAGCAGTATTATAGTAGTTATATTCTTGTACATAGGAGTAGTATTATAGTAGTTATATTCTTGTACATAGGGGCAGTATTATAGTAGTTATATTCTTGTACATAGGAGTAGTATTATAGTAGTTATATTCTTGTACATAGGAGCAGTATTATAGTAGTTATATTCTTGTACATAGGAGTAGTATTATAGTAGTTATATTCTTGTACATAGGAGCAGTATTATAGTAGTTATATTCTTGTACATAGGAGCAGTATTATAGTAGTTATATTCTTGTACATAGGAGCAGTATTATAGTAGTTATATTCTTGTACATAGGAGCAGTATTATAGTAGTTATATTCTTGTACATAGGAGGCAGTATTATAGTAGTTATATTCTTGTACAGAGGAGCAGTATTATAGTAGTTATATTCTTGTACATAGGAGTAGTATTATAGTAGTTATATTCTTGTACATAGGAGCAGTATTATAGTAGTTATATTCTTGTACATAGGAGCAGTATTATAGTAGTTATATTCTTGTACATAGGAGCAGTATTATAGTAGTTATATTCTTGTACATAGGAGCAGTATTATAGTAGTTATATTCTTGTACATAGGAGCAGTATTATAGTAGTTATATTCTTGTACATAGGAGCAGTATTATAGTAGTTATATTCTTGTACATAGGAGTAGTATTATAGTAGTTATATTCTTGTACATAGGAGTAGTATTATAGTAGTTATATTCTTGTACATAGGAGGTAGTATTATGGTAGTTATATTCTTGTACAGAGGAGCAGTATTATAGTAGTTATATTCTTGTACATAGGAGCAGTATTATAGTAGTTATATTCTTGTACATAGGAGCAGTATTATAGTAGTTATATTCTTGTACATAGGGGGCAGTATTATAGTAGTTATATTCTTGTACATAGGGGGCAGTATTATAGTAGTTATATTCTTGTACATAGGAGTAGTATTATAGTAGTTATATTCTTGTACATAGGAGGTAGTATTATAGTAGTTATATTCTTGTACATAGGAGGTAGTATTATGGTAGTTATATTCTTGTACAGAGGAGCAGTATTATAGTAGTTATATTCTTGTACATAGGAGCAGTATTATAGTAGTTATATTCTTGTACATAGGAGCAGTATTATAGTAGTTATATTCTTGTACATAGGGGGCAGTATTATAGTAGTTATATTCTTGTACATAGGAGTAGTATTATAGTAGTTATATTCTTGTACATAGGAGGCAGTATTATAGTAGTTATATTCTTGTACATAGGAGCAGTATTATAGTAGTTATATTCTTGTACATAGGAGTAGTATTATAGTAGTTATATTCTTGTACATAGGGGCAGTATTATAGTAGTTATATACTTGTACATAGGAGTAGTATTATAGTAGTTATATTCTTGTACATAGGAGCAGTATTATAGTAGTTATATTCTTGTACATAGGAGGTAGTATTATAGTAGTTATATTCTTGTACATAGGAGTAGTATTATAGTAGTTATAGTCTTGTACATAGGAGCAGTATTATAGTAGTTATATTCTTGTACATAGGGGCAGTATTATAGTAGTTATATTCTTGTACATAGGGGCAGTATTATAGTAGCTATATTCTTGTACATAGGAGCAGTATTATAGTAGTTATATTCTTGTACATGGGAGTAGTATTATAGTAGCTATATTCTTGTACATAGGAGTAGTATTATAGTAGTTATATTCTTGTACATGGGAGTAGTATTATAGTAGCTATATTCTTGTACATAGGAGTAGTATTATAGTAGTTATATTCTTATACATAGGAGCAGTATTATAGTAGTTATATTCTTGTACATAGGAGCAGTATTATAGTAGTTATATTCTTGTACATAGGAACAGTATTATAGTAGTTATATTCTTATACATAGGAGCAGTATTATAGTAGTTATATTATTGTACATAGGGAGCAGTATTATAGTAGTTATATTCTTGTACATAGGAGTAGTATTATAGTAGTTATATTCTTGTACATAGGAGTAGTATTATAGTACCCTGTTTCCCCGAAAATAAGACAGCGTCTTATATTAATTTTTGCTCCCAAAGATGTGCTGTGTCTTATTTTCAGGGGATGTCTTATTTTTTTTTTTTTTCAATGAAGAAGAATTCACATTTATTGCTGAACAAAAAATGAACATTTATTATATACGGTACTGTACAGTAGTTATCACAAACCAGCATAACCAGACAAACTGTGAATCCTATCAAGAATTTCTTACTACCGTACCAATATTTCCATGAACAACAATTAACAGTATGGTACATTTACCAATATTTACAGTATGCATAGAAAGTAAAATTTATTCAATGACAGTTATGTCATCATCTTCTAGGACATCATCATAACAATCCAAACCATTAATTTCCCTGCACACAGTATCATCTCCCATAGTGGCCCCTGCACACAGTATCATCTCCCATAGCGGCCCCTGCACACAGTATCATTCCCCATAGTGGCCCCTGCACACAGTATTATACCGGTATGTCCCATTGTGGACCACCCATGCACAATTATTATACTCTGGGGTCTTTTCAGACCCCAGAGTATAATGATCGGAGACCCAGGGGAGGATAGAAACATAAAAAAACAACGTTGCTTACCTGTTCCTCGATCCGGTCCACTCTCTGCTGCTTCGGCCTTCTTCAATGCTGGACCAGGCCGGCGTCACATGATGTGGGCCAGCGTCGCGACACAAAGTGACGTCCCCAGCAGAATCATTACAGCAGAATCGCGCAGCAAGGACAGACTCCGCTTCCCGACACCAGGAGAACGCTCACCACTGCACACTCATGCGGTACAACGCAGCAGGGACATCGTACTGTACAGGATAACGGCAGCGGGACAAAGGGGGACAACAAGGAAAGCAACAGGCTCAGGATACTGAATGGTGAAGGTAGGGGACGACAGCAGTGTTACAGTATACCATATACCGTACCGGTATGTTCTGTTCGGGAATGCTGCGAAACGAAACGTCTCCTACGGTACGTCTTACTTTCGGGGGATGCCTTATATTGGGCAATTCTACAAAACCTCTCCTATGTCTTACTTTCGGGGGTGTCTTATTTTCGGGGAAACACGGTAGTTATATTCTTGTACATAGGACAGTATTATAGTAGTTATATTCTTGTACATAGTAGCAGTATTATAGTAGTTATATTCTTGTACATAGGGGCAGTATTATAGTAGTTATATTCTTGTACATAGGAGGTAGTATTATAGTAGTTATATTCTTGTACATAGGGGCAGTATTATAGTAGTTATATTCTTGTACATAGTAGCAGTATTATAGTAGTTATATTCTTGTACATAGGAGGTAGTATTATAGTAGTTATATTCTTGTACATAGGAGTAGTATTATAGTAGTTATATTCTTGTATATAGGAGCAGTATTATAGTAGTTCTATTCTTGTACATAGGAGGTAGTATTATAGTAGTTATATTCTTGTACATAGGAGTAGTATTATAGTAGTTATATTCTTGTACATAGGAGCAGTATTATAGTAGTTATATTCTTGTACATAGGAGGTAGTATTATAGTAGTTATATTCTTGTACATAGGAGTAGTATTATAGTAGTTATATTCTTGTACATAGGAGGTAGTATTATAGTAGTTATATTCTTGTACATAGGAGTAGTATTATAGTAGTTATATTCTTGTACATAGGAGCAGTATTATAGTAGTTATATTCTTGTACATAGGAGTAGTATTATAGTAGTTATATTCTTGTACATAGGCAGTATTATAGTAGTTATATTCTTGTACATAGGAGCAGTATTATAGTAGTTATATTCTTGTACATAGGGGTAGTATTATAGTAGTTATATTCTTGTACATAGGAGCAGTATGATAGTAGTTATATTCTTGTACATAGGAGCAGTATTATAGTAGTTATATTCTTGTACATAGGAGCAGTATTATAGTAGTTATATTCTTGTACATAGGAGGGAGTATTATAGTAGTTATATTCTTGTACATAGGAGCAGTATTATAGTAGTTATATTCTTGTACATAGGAGCAGTATTATAGTAGTTATATTCTTGTACATAGGAGTAGTATTATAGTAGTTATATTCTTGTACATAGGAGCAGTATTATAGTAGTTATATTCTTGTACATAGGAGTAGTATTATAGTAGTTATATTCTTGTACATAGGAGCAGTATTATAGTAGTTATATTCTTGTACATAGGAGCAGTATTATAGTAGTTATATTCTTGTACATAGGAGCAGTATTATAGTAGTTATATTCTTGTACATAGGAGTAGTATTATAGTAGTTATATTCTTGTACATAGGGGGCAGTATTATAGTAGTTATATTCTTGTACATAGGAGCAGTATTATAGTAGTTATATTCTTGTACATAGGAGGGAGTATTATAGTAGTTCTATTCTTGTACATAGGAGCAGTATTATAGTAGTTATATTCTGGTACATAGGCAGTATTATAGTAGTTATATTCTTGTACATAGGAGCAGTATTATAGTAGTTATATTCTTGTACATAGGGAGCAGTATTATAGTAGTTATATTCTTGTACATAGGAGTAGTATTATAGTAGTTATATTCTTGTACATAGGAGCAGTATTATAGTAGTTATATTCTTGTACATAGGAGCAGTATTATAGTAGTTATATTCTTGTACATAGGAGCAGTATTATAGTAGTTATATTCTTGTACATAGGGAGCAGTATTATAGTAGTTATATTCTTGTACATAGGAGCAGTATTATAGTAGTTATATTCTTGTACATAGGAGCAGTATTATAGTAATTATATTCTTGTACATAGGAGCAGTATTATAGTAGTTATATTCTTGTACATAGGAGGCAGTATTATAGTAGTTATATTCTTGTACATAGGAGTAGTATTATAGTAGTTATAATCTTGTACATAGGAGCAGTATTATAGTAGTTATATTCTTGTACATAGGAGCAGTATTATAGTAGTTATATTCTTGTACATAGGAGCAGTATTATAGTAGTTATATTCTTGTACATAGGGGCAGTATTATAGTAGTTATATTCTTGTACATAGGAGTAGTATTATAGTAGTTATATTCTTGTACATAGGAGCAGTATTATAGTAGTTATATTCTTGTACATAGGAGCAGTATTATAGTAGTTATATTCTTGTACATAGGAGCAGTATTATAGTAGTTATATTCTTGTACATAGGAGGTAGTATTATAGTAGTTATATTCTTGTACATAGGAGTAGTATTATAGTAGTTATATTCTTGTACATAGGGGGCAGTATTATAGTAGTTGTATTCTTGTACATAGGGGCAGTATTATAGTAGTTATATTCTTGTACATAGGGGGCAGTATTATAGTTTTATTTATGACTATTGAGGTTTATATAGTGATAAGATTGATGCAGAACAATGTAGCAAAATCTCCTCATAGCAGTTCTCCCCCCCCCCCCAGCTGATATGATGTACATTTCTGTTGTCAGACAATGGGTACAGTATATAAAACCTCCCTTAGGAATGTGCAACCTCTGCTCTTGACAGTAGTGACAGTATGATGGAGTATATAGTATATATACTAGAGCTCCCAAACCCTATATTTACTTTCTTGTATTTGACACATATATTATTTATTTCCATAATTAATATAACATCATACAGAATAATATCACTGACATGAGAATCTCCTTCCCTGTCCTGGGGCCACTTCTGTGCACATATAAGTTACACTCGGTGTCGGGGCGGCCTCCCCCTTTATGAATGAGGGCCGGTCTCAGTGGATATATCCCGTGTGTATGATGGATATGGTTGGTATGTAGATTGTGTGTACGCTGGCGGCGGGCCAGGCCTGAACAGCTGTTACAGGGGGACTTATTAACTAATAAAACATGCCCAGGACGGGGCCCCCAGCTGCTGGCAACATATCCATCACGGGAACACAAGCCAGTCGGCCGCAGTCTTAAAAGCCACGAGAAAAATTAATTTCACAGTCCGTACACCGCACACTGCTGCGAAATCTACTGTTACCGCCATTCTCGCTCTCATTTGTCTCTTGTCTACTAAACTGTGAGTACTAGTAATTCAACCATGTCTTATACTCTAGTCACAGCCAAAGCTGTACTAATAAAATGTTCGCGCATGCTATGGAGTAACAATGAACCAGAAAGAGCTGCAGCAACATCAAAGGCCCTTTATCCAGAGAGTCAGTATGAATCCTGCAGAATTTTGAATGCAGCTTTCGATGTGACTGGAGTATAACAAATTTTAGTGAACATTATAGGTATATTTAAAGGGAATTTATCATCGATTTTTAATTTTTTTTTATTAAAACTAGATCTATCACTTTTTCTAATCTAATTTAAATTTTTTTTTTCAGATTTTTTTTTTTCCATCTATTTTCTGTCCATGATTATGGGGGCGGCCATCTTGCCTGAGCTTCTCCTCCGCTCTGTTAACAGCTTTTAGTGATCTGCTTTACAGCACAGTCATGGCCAAAGGCAGCAATAGTCTGGAGTCAACTCACTGAGGTCTATGGAAGAATTTTCTAGACATGCTCAGTGCAGAGAGGGGGAGGAGATAAGCTGTGACATCATCTATTATCAGTAGTGATGTAATGATGGGTCACTGGTGTTATCCATAGAGGTGCTATCTTCTATTGTAATCCTGTCTGCTGCAAAGAAAACCTCTACAGAACTGGCAAGTATAGGTATATTATTAGGCTTAGTGGTCGGTGTGAAAATTGTAGGGTATTTTAAAATATAGATAGCGACATAGAATTTAAAAAAAAAAAATCAAAATTAAAGATTATTATAAAATATGTTTAACATAAAAATTTGGTTTAAAAAAATAAGTAATTTTCTGGTGACACGTTCCCTTTAACCCTTAAAATTCTGTTCAGCATTAATTTGTGATTTAAGATCAGTATTGTAGTCAGTTGGTATTTTCGGCCTTTTCTCTTCCTTCCACTTCTCGTGACCCTTCACATGCAGTTTCGTGTCTTTGTGTCAGTGATTAATACAACAATCACGCCGTTTGCCAAGACGAATCCTGTGATTCAGAGCCAGCAGCCGCCTCGAGAGCTCAGACCTTTCTCTCATTTATCTCCTTGTGGTTACGAGATCATCCTGGAGAATTCTGTTATATGGTGAACGTCTGGACTGTGAGTGTCAGGCAACGCAGGGTCACCGGGAACGGCGCACAGACAGTCGCTGCGTCTTCCTGTTTTCTTATTCAACCTTCAGATGTGAGTCAACGGATTAATGAAAATCAATGGCAAAGTAAAATCATCTCTTAAAGGGACAGCAGCCTTAAACATTTTGGACAACTCCTTACACTATTTACAATCTGCAATACTCAGATAGAATGATTAGCAGTCATGTGGGGTATATCAGTGTCATAACCCTTGCATCAAAGCCTCATGACGTCGGCATGCCCCATGTGACCACTGAGGCCCAATCACAAGACTCAGCCCTCTCCACCCCGGAGGCCAGAAAAGAACCAAAGATGCCTGTGAAGGAGCACCGGACGCAGGGATACCTAATGCGTGTATGTTACTGTATTTATTTTTACAGGTGTTCTAGGGAATGGGATATTATTTGAATTTTTAGTTCTTTTTTATTTTTTTATTTTTTTTTTTACTTTTATTTTTGGACCCTATAGCGATCCGATCACTAATTTAATACACTGCAATGCTAATGTATTGCAATGTATTGTAAAATCTCTAAGCTTCTATTACAGGCTGCCTATATATGGCTACTTTCCTTGCCAAATGCCAAAACCCAGTGAAGTTATAGACACTTTAACTGATCTTTTTCTATAATAGTCTTCAGAGTGTCATACACAACCTTTTAAGGCATCTTGTACTGCCGGATCGTAACAGACCACTTAGGACCAAATCAAACTTTTTGTCCAAACCAGACAAATCCGAAACTAAATGAATCATGAAAGGTTCGTTCATCTCTACTAGATTCCTTAAAGGTGATGTTACACTCCAAGATGTCAACCATACCCTAACAAGGCCCTACCCTACCACAGCACAACGGCTCTTTCCTGTAGCCAAAAAGTGCAAAGCTGCAAACATGATGTTGTGAAAATGTTACCAAATGCCCTGCCCTACAGCGCAGCACTCTGTGACCATGTGTTCCACAATATTGGCATCAATTCATGTAACAGAGAAGGAAATCTGACCACAAATTGGGCAAAATGACAAAATGAACTTCTGGTAAATGTAACAAGACGTTAACAGCCGATCCCGATCGCGGTAAAGGAAGAAAACGGAGCGATAACAAAGATGACTCATGTGGTAGAAGCCGCTCCAGTGTAAATGTACTTCAGTAACTTAATATCCTCCTTTATATCCTCTCAGCCAGAGCGGATCTGGTGAGCGCCGGCAGATTCATAGCAATAAAATTGAGAATAAAATGTCAACAGTCGTATTAACAAGAGCATTAAACTCTAGATATAGTCACTTAGCGGAAACAGAAAAATGACCTCTCTCCTAAATCTGGGAAGACAAGAGACACTTTGTGACTGCTATTGCCAACTATTTTCTACACTGCTCAAAAACTGAATACTGAGCTCTGTATATTGGCAATGCATCTAGAGACTGATGACATCACTGACAATGTGGTCTATCCATACACAAGAGATCAGTGACATCACTGAGTAACCAGCCTATCCATTCAGTAGTGATTGGTGACATCATTGAGAATGCAACCTATCGATTTATAAAATACTGAGAATGCAGCCAACACCTTCACTAGAGACCAGTGACATCATCGAGAATGCAGCTAACTCATTAACTAGAGAACCGTAACATCATTGAGAATGCCAACTGAGATTAACCAATACATTCACTATGAATTGATGACATCACAGAGAATTCATCCTATCCATTTACAAGAGACTTGTGACATCACTGATGACACAACCTATACATTCACTAGAGACCAGTGACATCACTGAGGACACAACCTATACATTCACTAGAGACCAGTGACATCACTGATGACACAACCTATACATTCACTAGAGACCAGTGACATCACTGATGACACAACCTATACATTCACTAGAGACCAGTGACATCACTGATGACACAACCTATACATTCACTAGAGACCAGTGACATCACTGAGGACACAACCTATACATTCACTAGAGACCAGTGACATCACCGACACCAGTAGACTCCAATGTGTTCAGGTGATGTTGATCTTATTTATAGGGTAAAATCTATTTCCTAACACATTCCTTTACTCTTAATAGAGGAAATTCCAGATCATTTCTCTATAAACTTTCCAGCTGCCTTTACTTAACTCTGCTTAAGAATCAAAAGCAAAGTCTTCCAATAGAAGATATCCTGTAAGAACCTGACCGTGATACTGCATCAGTGTCTGCTTACTTCCAGCTGTACGGCTCAGTCTGCAGGATGAGCAGAGGGAGGAGGCTGGACATGGCGGTCAGACAGATGTGCGACTATTTCTGTCCGGCCAACTCTCTCGCTGCCAAAGCCTAATCTGAGAAACTCCGGCAGTCATCGGTCTAATGTCCCTCGAATTCTGCTGACTCTACGGTAAAAATCTGAAAATCCTTAGCTGGATCCAGTGTGTGCAGCTGACCTTAAAGGGCAGAAGACCCAGAGAGCAGATGTAGAGACATTACTAATAGTAAAAAAAAAAGTATATAAAGTCTTATGTAACATATTGTTATGTGAAAAAAAAGCCCTAAGAAGAGTTAGCAGAATAGACATTGAAGGTCTAAACCTTGGGCCCGAAACCTGGAAGCCCAAAGGGACCATTAGAGCGTCAAGGATCCTTTGAAAGACTCCTGGATGTGGATGGTGTACTGGAGTCAGAACCCAATTATCTCACATTGATTGCCTATAATTTTGAGGGACTCTTCTAAGGATGGTGAAAACAAAGCTTATACTTTCACTAGTGAGCAATGACATCACTCAGAAAATGCAGCCTATTTGCTAGAGACCAATGACCTCACTAACAATGCAGCCTAGAGAATCCTGCCATCACTGAGAATTCAGCCTATCCATTCAGTAGACAGTGATGACATTATGGAGAGTGCAGCCTATCCATTCAGTAGAGAGTGATGACATCACAGAGAGTGCAGCCTATCCATTCAGTAGAGAGTGATGACATCACAGAGAATGCAGCCTATCCATTCAGTAGGGAGTGATGACATCACAGAGATTTCAGCCTATCCATTCAGAAGAGAGCGATGACATCACTGAGAATGCAGCCTATCCATTCAGTTGGGAGTGATGACATCACAGAGAGTGCAGCCTATCCATTCAGTAGGGAGTGATGACATCACAGAGTGCAGCCTATCCATTCAGTAAGGAGTGTTGAAACCATTGAGAATGCAGCCGATCAATTCAGTAGAGAGCAATGACATTACTAAGACTGCAACCTATCCATTCAGTACAGAGTGATGATATCACTGAGAATGCAACCTATCAATTCAGCAGAGAATAATGACATCACTGAGAATTCAGCCTATCCATTTGCTGAAAATATGAAATATCTGTCTGAACTTTAAGTCCTTTAATGAGAAAAGTGCTTTACAAGTGTTTGCCATTGTCATTTTGCTCTGCAGTACTTCATTTGCCCTGTGGAGGTGCTGCAGGCAAACCAGTATTTACACTGCAGTAGTCTAAAATCCCCATGATTACCTAAAAGAGACCCAAAGTGGCTAAGCCTAAGGTACTCTGACCCTTCACCGTGGAACAACATGACAGCATTTAAAGTCAGCAGAATGCCAAAAACAATTAAAAGAACAAAGAAGATCCAACATGATCCAACGCACCATCGAGGAGGAGATAAAACAACCCAGCATGGGCTCCACACAGGAAAAGGAAGAGGGTTATTATGCACAGGCTTCTCTCTTTGTAGTTTTTATAGGAAAACGTTTTATTGTCTTCATATTAGGCTTTTAAAGAGAATCCACATCCGCATCCAACTGCACACTATCCAGCCAGTGTACAGGAGGGGACCATTATGTACCGCCATAACATTATCGAAGACTATAAAAATGATAGATTCTCCTGATACATTGTGTTATTAAATATGTATGTACCATGTATATAAAACCACAAAGAGTGCTGACTGCTGTAGACATAACTATAATTCCTGTAATACTGCTCTTATATACAAGAATATAACTACTATAATACTGCTCCTATGTACAAGAATATAACTACTATAATACTGCTCCTATGTGCAAGAATATAACTACTATAATATTACTCCTATGTACAAGAATATAACTACTATAATACTGCTCCTATGTACAAGAATATAACTACTATAATACTACCTCCTATGTACAAGAATATAACTACTATAATACTGCTCCTATGTGCAAGAATATAACTACTATAATACTGCCCCCTATGTACAAGAATATAACTACTATAATACTGCCCCTATGTACAAGAATATAACTACTATAATACTACTCCTATGTACAAGAATATAACTACTATAATACTACCCCTATGTACAAGAATATAACTACTATAATACTACCTCCTATGTACAAGAATATAACTACTATAATACTGCTCCTATGTACAAGAATATAACTACTATAATACTGCGCCTATGTACAAGAATATAACTACTATAATACTGCTCCTATGTACAAGAATATAACTACTATAATACTGCTCCTATGTACAAGAATATAACTACTATAATACTGCTCCCTATGTACAAGAATATAACTACTATAATACTGCTCCTATGTACAAGAATATAACTACTATAATACTGCTCCTATGTACAAGAATATAACTACTATAATACTGCTCCTATGTACAAGAATATAACTACTATAATACTGCTCCTATGTACAAGAATATAACTACTATAATACTACCTCCTATGTACAAGAATATAACTACTATAATACTACCTCCTATGTACAAGAATATAACTACTATAATACTGCTCCTATGTACAAGAATATAACTACTATAATACTGCTCCTATCTACAAGAATATAACTACTATAATACTGCTCCTATGTACAAGAATATAACTACTATAATACTGCTCCTATGTACAAGAATATAACTACTATAATACTGCTCCTATGTACAAGAATATAACTACTATAATACTGCTCCTATGTACAAGAATATAACTACTATAATACTACCTCCTATGTACAAGAATATAACTACTATAATACTGCTCCTATGTACAAGAATATAACTACTATAATACTACTCCTATGTACAAGAATATAACTACTATAATACTACCTCCTATGTACAAGAATATAACTACTATAATACTACTCCTATGTACAAGAATATAACTACTATAATACTACTCCTATGTACAAGAATATAACTACTATAATACTACCTCCTATGTACAAGAATATAACTACTATAATACTGCTCCTATGTACAAGAATATAACTACTATAATACTGCTCCTATGTACAAGAATATAACTACTATAATACTACCTCCTATGTACAAGAATATAACTACTATAATACTACCTCCTATGTACAAGAATATAACTACTATAATACTGCTCCTATGTACAAGAATATAACTACTATAATACTACCCCTATGTACAAGAATATAACTACTATAATACTGCTCCTATGTACAAGAATATAACTACTATAATACTACCTCCTATGTACAAGAATATAACTACTATAATACTGCCCCCTATGTACAAGAATATGACTACTATAATACTGCTCCTATGTACAAGAATATAACTACTATAATACTACTCCTATGTATAAGAATATACCTACTATAATACTGCCTCCTATGTACAAGAATATAACTACTATAATACTGCTCCTATGTACAAGAATATAACTGCTATAATACTGTCCCTATGGATGGATATAGCATACAGATAGTATAACATTAATATATCTTTGTGTGTATACTTCAGCTGCGGTATGTTCCTGGTACTGTCTGGCGGCAGGCTCTATATATATACATTAACACTCGGGGTGGTCTTTTCTTGACCATTTCCATATAGACTGCTGCGGATTCTTCTATATTTCAGCTTTATGACGGTACTGGAATGTAAATCCTGCACAGCTGGGACGTCTTCTATGTCTTTCTGTGATCTCAAAGGTACGGTGGCTTTATACTCGGCACGCTGCCTCAGCCCCGCTATAAAGAGAACGCTCTGGCCTGTGATTTCAGACTTCCCGCTGTGATCCGGGCCGGTCCCCTCTTTTCTCACCTGGGCCTTGATCATCAGTATTTCTGTTGGCAGCTGAACAGACAGGGATAAGATATAAGCAGATGCCGCAGGCTTATAGCCAGGGGATTGCCGGCGGTGGAGGGGGGACCTGCAATAACTCAGTAAGAGGGAAAGTTCTGTGATCTCCGGAGATCCTGCCAGCACCAAATAATAAAGACATTATACATGTATACACTGCTGACTAGGCAAGAACATACCCCACGTCACTAGAACAGAGAGCATCAGGGTATCCAAGCCTATCATCTGTTATACTGTCTGCTGAGCTGTGTATCTAATCCTATATTGTGCGATACTGTCTGCTGAGCTCTGTATCTAATCCGATAATGTATGATACTGTCTGCTAAGCTGTGTATCTAATCCTATCAGGTGTGATACTGTTTGCAGAGCTGTGTATCTAATCCTACCATGTGTGATACTGTCTGCTGAGCTGTGTATCTAATCCTTTCATGTGTGATTGGGTACGGACACCTTTCTATTATAACCAGTGGTAAGTTCTGCAGACAGTCCAGTCTTCAGTCCCTACTTACATCACTGAATCTTGGGTGGCCATGGCCATGTCACCAGTATCCAGTCCTTCTATGGATGACTTTTGGTAGGTACTATCCTCTCCATTCCAGATGCACCCTCTAAGACCTGCAGTCTTGGAGATGCCGTTACCCAGCCATCTAGACGTCACAATCGACCCCGTCTAATGTTTCCTGGGCAGCAGCTGAGCGGAGATTATAGAGCTGGACAATGACCCATCAAAGGTGGGCAAAACTGAACGTTTTATTGCCGGCTACGCCCTCTCAGGGTTACCCCCATTTCTATGCTGTGGCCCATTTATGTGACAATAACCTGCCTTCTTATACTCCGCACCCATAATCCTACCTCTGTTGTACCCTTCATACAGTGTAATATCCTCAACACAGTAGAATACCCCCTTAGCTTCCCAAACAGAATAATCCCTCTTATGCCCCAAAGTGTAAGAGCTTCCTCAGTGACCACAAACACAGTGTAATTCCCCCTCAGTGCCCCCCACACAGTATAATGCTCGCTTCAGTACTACCACACACAGTGCAATGGACCCCTTAGTGCCCTCACACTATATAATAATGTCCCCACATGCAGTATAATGGCCCCATATGCGCCTTCTCACAGTATCTTTCCCTCAGTACCTCTACACACTTTATAATACTCTCAGTTCCCTCTCATGCAATACAATAGTGCCCTTATTGCCCCCACATCCAGTACAATAGCCGCCTCAGCACCCACATACCCGTATAATAGCCCCCTCAGTGCCCCTATAAACAGTATAATAGCCCCCTCAGTGGTCCCATACCCAGTATAATAGCCCCCTCAGTACCCCCATACCCGTATACTCAGTATAATGACCTCCTCAGTGCCCCTACACACAGTATAAAGGTCCCCTCAGCTCCCCCACATGCAGTAATGTCCATGAAGCAGGCCGTGAACTGGATTTAGAGTAGCAGATCAATGAACATTGAATCCGTACAGGGGGGCCTGTAGCACCGATGAGCCTCTTCATCAGTACCGATGGAAGCCATCATTGCACTTCTGCCGGGCAGGTAAGCTTTACAAAGTTAAAGTAAAAATGGCACGGTGGCTGGGTATTCATCCTGAGTGTGGGTAGCTGAGTTGTACAATCACCCCCATCATTGTCAGGCCGGTTGCGTCTCTGTAGGAATGATGACGGACTCGAGATCGAGGAGGACTACGGTTGATTCGCAGTCTCCAGCCGCAGGTAGCAGATATGGCTTCCTCTGTGTTCTTCAGCCCGACATTGGCCGTTTCCTGCCCGCTTTGTCTAAAGTACAGGCCAACATTGTTTCCAGCCCCTTGGCCTTGGAGTGAGCAGCGGAGAGATCGGAGCGGCGCTTCCTGTTGATGTCAGCGCCGGCTTCCTCCCCTCGCAGCGCCGCTTCCTGTAAGCAGATAGCTCACCTTCTGACAGGACACATTTTCCAATACTTAAACTTATAGAAATATGGATTTTCCTATGGCCCGCAGATCTCTCACAGAACATTGGCCTGGTCATACCCAAAAACTTCCCACGGACTTTATCTACAGGCACGGTACAGGGCGGCCATTTCACCTACTGACCCCTGCCCCCAGCCAGAAAAATAAGGGGTCATATCACTAAAAGTCACTACACCAAATCAAGTTGCCATGTTAAAGGGGTTCTCCGGAATGATATGAATTTGTGTTCCAGAACATGCTGCAGACCTATATAAGGCTCTGTTCACACAGAATGGATTTACAGCAGGAATTTACCCAATTCCTTTGCACTGACAATTCTGCTAGCAATCCATAAGAACCAATCACAACGCAGCTTTCAATTGTCAGGCGCAGAATTTTTGTTTTGCAGTTTTGCTTTCAGTTTTAATAAATCTGCCCCAGTGTATTTAACCCCTTGTGAGAAAAACAGCTTAAACTCTTAAAGGGGTTGTCCATGATTTAGAGCAGACTTAGGGACAATGAGTTGGGTGTGAAATAACAAAAATAAGATACATTCACCTATCCCCAGCGCTCTGTTGTCCAGTCCCTGGCACCGAAGGCCGAGAAGGTCACATGACCAATTCAGTGGCCTCAGCGGTCGCTGGTAAGCAACCGGCAATGTATGTGAGTGATGTCACCGACCCCTCTCCAGCGACTGCTGAGGCCATTGATTGGTTTTAACGGTCATGTGACCCTCTCCTCTTCTGGCGTGGCGAAGATAGCACATAGTAAGTGGGGCTCCATTATATATTTAGCATTGTGGCCCACGAGCTTCAAGTTACACCTCTGTGATCAGGCATGTTGAAATCCAACAGCACGATCCTTATTTTCTTAGACATCTGTTATCGGAGGAGAGTCAGGGGAACACAAAAATCAGTAGGTCCGTCCCTTGGACATTCCCTCTACTCATTACGGGGCACGTCCATCACCTTGTTTGTTCCCCTCTCCCCTCTATATTGATGATGACCCTCCTTCCTTCCTCCTGTCTGATGACCCTCCTTCCCTCCTCCTGGTCATCGTGTTCCCTGATGCTTTTTGGAATGAATATCTCCTCTCTATGATGATTCGCCAAGTTCAACAAATTTTCACGTATTGGTCTAGTTTGCGGTCTTGGCACCTCAGCTGTCCTGTATACTTTTATGTCACAGTTGTTCCTTATATTCTACATGAGACTTTCCAACGGATGAGCAATGAGGCGATATTAGATGTGGATTATGGGCTTTGATGTCTTTTTTTTTATGCTTCCTAAAATTTTATTTGCTTTTGCAGCTGCTGCTTGGCATTGAGGAGTAATGGCAGATCCAGATATCACAGCAGCTGGGCTATCACGGCAAAATATGTAAGTATATAAGTAATAGCTAATATGACACTGGGGCCATGTGTGATTCCAGTGGTACCTCTTGTTTTACCTGTAGTCATTTAAGAGGACCTTTCACCAACTCCACCAAATCCATTTTTGCATTCTTCAATAGTCCTCGCTCCAGTGATTCGGGCACAGTTGGAATTTTTTCTCTAGCCCTCACCATTCCTGAGCAATTGGTTTGTTAGTTTTAACACCCAATTTGCTAATTAGCCTCTGTAATGTCAGGTGGGCGGGTCTCAGACTACTCCAGATGAGGTCCGCCCACCTGAGAGCAGAGAGTCTAATTTGCATATTGGGTGCTGAAACTAACAAACCAATTGTCCAGGAATGGTGAGGGCTAGAGAAAAAATTCCAACTTTGCCAGAATCAGTGGAATGGCACCTATTGAAGGATGCAAAGGGTTGGAGGTGGTGACAGGTCCTATTTAAATCAGGTGACATGATTCAGTGGGATACAGTAATATCTAGCTGATAAAATAATTGTTTATCTGCCTATGGCACTCTGCCCAGAGAACCTGGCTGAATAATGGCTGCTTACCCCATCTATATAGAGTACAAACTACTACCTCCAGCATCACTGGTCAACGCGCTACAAGTTAACCCTTTGTCTCAGAAGACAGTATCACACATGACAAGCTTAAATACACTGGCAAAGCAGACAATATAGCATATGATAGGACTAATACTGTATTACACATGATACTAACCAAGCAGACTATATCACACAATCTTAGATGCTGTGATTTAGCAGACATTATCATCTACAATAGGCTTAGATTAACAGGATCAGCAGGCTGTATCACATATGATAGGATTAGATACATCACTCAGCAGAAAGTATCGTGCATGAATTAGATACAGCGTCTCAGTTTTTGGTTCCCAACACAGACCTGAGATGCGCCAGAATTATTAAGAGGGATAGCACATGTGGGATCAGCGCAGCAGGTTATACAGACGGGCGTACGGCATTGGTTGGGGTGATCTCCGTTCCTAATCTGTACTATAGGATCCCATATATTATATAATAGCTGCATTTCTGGTAAATCCCCATGTGGTGGTCATGGCCGCTACATGTATCTATACTGTAACACGGGAAGAAACGGTCCCATATAAGACTGGACATTCCAGATCAGATAAGCCTGCCTGTCCCATCCTAAATGAGGCATATCCGTTGTAAACAGCATCAAGGACACCGCTCCCGCTTCAAAGTCGCTGCATATTTCGTATACTGGGGCCTTCTGTGAGCCGGGTGTGATCCAAAGATAACTGGTTCATAAGATCAGGAACAGGCATACATAATACAGATCTTTCCTAACAATCATAGCAAAGAGACATAAAGGGTGTACGGGGTTAAAAATCAGCTCCACCTTTATATAGAGAGACATCCTTCATCTATCATCTTCCTCACCTTCCCGTATCCTGTTGTTCCCCTGTCGGCAGACTCTCTGTAAATATTCAGAATAATGCAGTAAAAAAAAAAAGTCAGGGTGGAGGAGAGGAGGGGGATGAGGCTGCAGGTTCTATCTCTCTATACCTGAGACTGGATGCTGTGAGAGGGAAGGAGGAGCAGACATTAGGAGACATCTGATCAGCTCAGGATGCTGGACACACCATTAGCATCACACTGGGATGAGGTCTAATATAATAGGGTAGAGGGAGAGGAGAGGGGTGCGGCTGCAGCTTCTACCTCTCTATATCTGAGACTGGATTCTGTGAGAGGGAAGGAGGAGCAGACATTAAGAGACATCTGAACAGCTCAGACTGCTGTACACACTAAAATGAGGTCTAATATAATAGTGTGACTTTAAATAAAGAGTAATGAGAAGACAGGGTAGAGGGTGAGGAGGGCAATGCAGCTGCAGAGTCTATCTTTCTATATCTGACTGCAGATACTGCAGGTTCTCTCTATATTTGAGACTGTATGCTGTGAGAGGGGAGGAGGAGCATACAGGATACAACTCATAAGATCAGACCGCCAGAGATAGCATCAGCATCTCACTAGGATGAGGCTATATATAACAGTGTGACTACAGATCCCAGAGAGGGAGTGTCTGTGTAATGTGGATGGTACTGGGATTCGGACCTAGACATGCAGTTGGTCGGGGCCCTATAAAGCAGTGCGGCTTTTAGGTTATTGTGAGGACAATGTGGAAGCTACTGGTAGGAAATTGGTCCCTGCACTTAGTTAGGATGTTTCTTGGCCCCCATGATGGCAGAATTCCAGACACCTACAGGAACAATGTTGTTGACATTTTTGGGTACGCTGGAAGGAAGGTATGGGCACACTTTGGCTCATGTGTTCAAAGAGTCTGCCACTTATGGGAACAATATTGGTGGAACAATTTGGGACACATTAAACATCATTGTTATGGGGCACTGTGACTGACACTTTCATGGAGACACTCATCCTGGAGGATACAATTGTTATGGGGGCACTGTGGCTGACACTCTTAGGGTTGCACTGAAGTTTGCAATGTTATGGGGCACTGTGGTAGGCATTGTAAGGGAGCACTGAGGCTTGCACTGTTATGGGGGTGGTGATCATGGACTATATAGGATACAATTGTTTAGGGGCGGTGATTATGAAATGCATAGGATAATACTGTTATGGGCGCCCTGTGGCTGGCATTATTATGGAGCAGTGTGACTGACTTATGGGGCCATAGATCATGCAATGTACAGTTTGGCTCTGATATGTATAGGATAACACTGTTATGGGGGTGTTGGCTGACACTGTTATAGGGCAATGTGACTGATACACAGTTTTGGGGGACACTGATCATGGAACGTATAGGAAGACTGTGTTATGGGGCGCTGTGGCTGGCACTGATAATATAATGTAAAGGTTGGCCGTGTTATGGGGCATAATGGTAACACTATTACATTGATATGGGGACGTAGGCGTACTGAGAGTGCCCGAGTTACACACTGGATGGGCGTACGGTTATTACAGACATCTGCAGCGCCCCTGAGAACAATCCTGACACCACTTAGGCCATAAGTGTGTATTATGAAGACCCAGCAAACACCAGCCGCTGGGGGCAAATAAGACGGAAATCTATAAAACCGTTCCGGGGTCAACAGTAGAGATCAGGTCCGATGGACACATAATGGAAATCATAAATTACACGGCAGCTGTGGATCTTGCCTGACAGGAGCTTCATGGGTTTGTCTTGCTCTTCCCATTCAGGGCCCGACTCTCAGGGGCCAGTCTGGGGCTCACACGCAGCCATTGTTCACTAATTGCCAATCCTAACAGAATCCGTCCCTAAACAAATTACACTGAATTTGCTTCTTGTCCCATCTGGTTTTTGGCTAAGGCCGGGAACGTGTAATTGTATTATATTATGTATGGGCCGACCAGTATGGCGATCTATCAATGACAACTGGTCAGGACGTCTGGTCAAAGTCAGGGATGAATGAGGCTCCAGTGACAAGGTCCGGAATATTCTATTAATTTCATGGCCTGGTGAGGGTTATAAAGGTCACTGAGCTCAGTGCATAATGGGTTAAGTGTTCTATACAATCAATAATATAGTTGGTGGTTGCATTTGTTTTCCCAAAATGCCATGACCGTGACTATTCATGTCCTATCCATATCAAAGTCACATGATCAGTCCTATGTTACACAATAAAGAAAGCAATATATACATTTAACCCTGAGAGCACCCTGTCATGTCACAGAAGACACAAATTACAACCTAATCTCAAGATATAACTACTATAACTGATATACAAAAGTGTACCTACTATAATACTGCCCTCTATGTACAAGAAAATAACTACTATAATACTGCTCCTATGTACAAGAATATAACTACTATAATACTGCTCCTATGTACAAGAATATAACTACTATAATACTGCTCCTATGTACAAGAATATAACCACTATAATACTGCCCCTATGTACAAGAATATAACTACTATAATACTGCTCCCCTATGTACAAGAATATAACTAATATAATACTACTCCTATGTACAAGAATATAACTACTATAATACTGCTCCTATGTACAAGAATATAACTACTATAATACTGCTCCTATGTACAAGAATATAACTACTATAATACTGCCCCCTATGTACAAGAATATAACTACTATAATACTACTCCTATGTACAAGAATATAACTACTATAATACTGCTCCTATGTACAAGAATATAACTACTATAATACTGCTCCTATGTACAAGAATATAACTACTATAATACTGCCCCCTATGTACAAGAATATAACTACTATAATACTGCTCCTATGTATAAGAATATAACTACTATAATACTGCTCCTATGTACAAGAATATAACTACTATAATACTACCTCCTATGTACAAGAATATAACTACTATAATACTGCCCCCTATGTACAAGAATATAACTACTATAATACTACACCTATGTACAAGAATATAACTACTATAATACTGCCCCTATGTACAAGAATATAACTACTATAATACTACTCATATGTACAAGAATATAACTACTATAATACTGCTATGTACAAGAATATAACTACTATAATACTGCCCCCTATGTACAAGAATATAACTACTATAATATTACTCCTATGTACAAGAATATAACTACTATAATACTGCTCCTATGTACAAGAATATAACTACTATAATACTGCCTCCTATGTACAAGAATATAACTACTATAATACTACTCCTATGTACAAGAATATAACTACTATAATACTGCCCCCTATGTACAAGAATATAACTACTATAATATTACTCCTATGTACAAGAATATAACTACTATAATACTGCTCCTATGTACAAGAATATAACTACTATAATACTGCCTCCTATGTACAAGAATATAACTACTATAATACTACCCCCTATGTACAAGAATATAACTACTATAATACTGCTCTTATGTACAAGAATATAACTACTATAACACTGCTCCTATGTACAAGAATATAACTACTATAATACTACTCCTATGTACAAGAATATAACTACTATAATACTACTCCTATGTACAAGAATATAACTACTATAATACTTCTCCTATGTACAAGAATATAACTACTATATTACTGCCACTATGTACAAGCATATAACTACTATAATACTGCCCTCCTATGTACAAGAATATAACTACTATAATACTGCCCCCTATGTACAAGAATATAACTACTATAATACTGCTCCTATGTACAAGAATATAACTACTATAATACTGCTCCTATGTACAAGAATATAACTACTATAATACTGCTCCTATGTACAAGAATAAAACTACTATAATACTGCTCCTATGTACAAGAATATAACTACTATAATACTGCTCCTATGTACAAGAATATAACTACTATAATACTGTCCCCTATGTACAAGAATATAACTACTATAATACTTTCTCCTATGTACAAGAATATAACTACTATAATACTGCCCCTATGTACAAGAATATAACTACTATAATACTTCCTCCTATGTACAAGAATATAACTACTATAATACTACCTCCTATGTACAAGAATATAACTACTATAATACTGCTCCTATGTACAAGAATATAACTACTATAATACTGCTCCTATGTACAAGAATATAACTACTATAATACTTCCTCCTATGTACAAGAATATAACTACTATAATACTGCTCCTATGTACAAGAATATAACTACTATAATACTGCTCCTATGTACGAGAATATAACTACTATAATACTGCTCCTATGTACAAGAATATAACTACTATAATACTTCCTCCTATGTACAAGAATATAACTACTATAATACTGCTCCTATGTACAAGAATATAACTACTATAATACTGCCCCTATGTACAAGAATATATCTACTATAATACTGCTCCTATGTACAAGAATATAACTACTATAATACTACCTCCTATGTACAAGAATATAACTACTATAATACTACCTCCTATGTACAAGAATATAACTACTATAATACTGCTCCTATGTACAAGAATATAACTACTATAATACTGCTCCTATGTACAAGAATATAACTACTATAATACTGCTCCTATGTACAAGAATATAACTACTATAATACTGCTCCTATGTACAAGAATATAACTACTATAATACTGCTCCTATGTACAAGAATATAACTACTATAATACTGCTTCTATGTACAAGAATATAACTACGATAATACTGCTCCTATGTACAAGAATATAACTACTATAATATTACTCCTATGTACAAGAATATAACTACTATAATATTACTCCTATGTAAAAGAATATAACTACTATAATACTACTCCTATGTACAAGAATATAACTACTATAATACTACTATGTACAAGAATATAACTACTATAATACTGCCTCCTATGTACAAGAATATAACTACTATAATACTGCTCCTATGTACAAGAATATAACTACTATAATACTGCCCCCTATGTGCAAGAATATAACTACTATAATACTGCTCCTATGTACAAGAATATAACTACTATAATACTGCTCCTATGTACAAGAATATAACTACTATAATACTGCTCCTATGTACAGGAATATAACTACTATAATACTACCTCCTATGTACAAGAATATAACTACTATAATACTGCTCCTATGTACCAGAATATAACTACTATAATACTGCTCTTATGTACAAGAATATAACTACTATAATACTGCCCCCTATGTACAAGAATATAACTACTATAATACTGCTCCAATGTACAAGAATATAACTACTATAATACTGCCCCCTATGTACAAGAATATAACTTCTATAATACTGCTCCAATGTACAAGAATATAACTACTATAATACTGCCCCCTATGTACAAGAATATAACGTCTATAATACTGCTCCAATGTACAAGAATATAACTACTATAATACTACTCCTATGTACAAGAATATAACTACTATAATACTACCTCCTATGTACAAGAATATAACTACTATAATACTACTCCTATGTACAAGAATATAACTACTATAATACTACCTCCTATGTACAAGAATATAACTACTATAATACTACTCCTATGTACAAGAATATAACTACTATAATACTACCTCCTATGTACAAGAATATAACTACTATAATACTACCTCTTATGTACAAGAATATAACTACTATAATACTGCTCCTATGTACAAGAATATAACTACTATAATACTACTCCTATGTACAAGAATATAACTACTATAATACTGCCCCCTATGTACAAGAATATAACTACTATAATACTGCTCCTATGTACAAGAATATAACTACTATAATACTGCCCCCTATGTACAAGAATATAACTACTATAATACTGCTCCTATGTACAAGAATATAACTACTATAATACTGCTCCTATGTACAAGAATATAACTACTATAATACTACCTCTATGTACAAGAATATAACTACTATAATACTACTCCTATGTACAAGAATATAACTACTATAATACTGCTCCTATGTACAAGAATATAACTACTATGATACTGCCCCCTATGTACAAGAATATAACTACTATAATACTGCCCCCTATGTACAAGAATATAACTACTATAATACTGCTCCTATGTACAAGAATATAACTACTATAATACTGCTCCTATGTACAAGAATATAACTACTATAATACTGCTCCTATGTACAAGAATATAACTACTATAATACTGCTCCTATGTACAAGAATATAACTACTATAATACTACCTCCTATGTACCAGAATATAACTACTATAATACTGCCCCCTATGTACAAGAATATAACTACTATAATACTACCTCCTATGTACAAGAATATAACTACTATAATACTACCTCCTATGTACAAGAATATAACTACTATAATACTGCTCCTATGTACAAGAATATAACTACTATAATACTACCTCCTATGTACAAGACTATAACTACTATAATACTACTCCTATGTACAAGAATATAACTACTATAATACTGCTCCTATATGGTACAAGAATATAACTACTAATATGTAGAACCATATCACTTTGCCTCCTTTGTCACATGGATCCAGCTTTGGATGTGATGGTCATGGGGTTGGTCCGTATCTCTATACATTATGTGTTACATTCCTCTCACTCACATGTTACTTTCTCCTTCAAAAAAAAAAAAATCACATTTTGAGGTCTGGAGATAATCACTCATTATTTGGTGTTTTCCGCTCTCACACAGGGTCTTCACAGTGCACATACAATCCTATATAATGACTGTTGCGGCTCCAGTAAGGTTCCCGCTCTTCTCCTTGTGTCACCCCCATAACACAGAATAGACCTTTTCAGCGGAGGTTTACACAGAGCGCTGCCATTTTCAGCAAGTAGCTGGAAGCAAAATTCATCCCACAATCTCCAAAGCAAAGAACAAAGACCTTCTCATAACCCAAGAAATCAGGGCACAAGTTCTCCTCGGAGACATTCTAACAGTGGAAAAAAAAGTTCCCAACTCCCAAGTTATGAAAGAAATGACTATCACGGGTTGGAGGGGCGAGGAATTTTTATTTTCACCATGTAAAAGCGTTTACAATGTCTAGTTAATACTCCATTGTTTGGAGCATCTAGTCAGCCCCCAATGGCACCATCTGCCCAAGAAGGAACAGAACAGAGGGTGGAGGGCAGGATGCCGAAATAGATAAGAATGACTGCAGAGGATATCAAGATGTCTAGATGTGAGCAGTGGAGTATACAGCGGATTATGGAGATATATATACTGTACATATATAATTATATACAGGAGATACCCAGGTTATACCAGCTGTACATATATAATTATATACAGGAGATACCCAGGTTATACCAGCTGTACATATATAATTATATACAGGAGATACCCAGGTTATACCAGCTGTACATATATAATTATATATCATATAGGAGATACCCAGGTTATAGCAGCATTATGAGTTCTTATTGTCCTTTCAACCTTTTTCTTATCCTTCAGCTTTAAGGAAATGTCTGATAGGCTGTGATACATGTCAGTCTAGACAGGCGTCTATTAGGTTTCTGTGACATCATCTCTGTATTTATGAGTGCAGTGACTTTGTGCATTTCTGTGCAGCGAGACAATCCGGCTGTCAGTTAGTTGTCGCCTGCTGTGTCTCACGTCTTATATAAATGCAGATATGTGACAGTGTGACATATATAATCAGAATACACACAATATCTGTCACTAGAGAATACTAACTAATGAACATTATTTGACACATTTTTATTTAATAATGATGAATTTTAATTCTGTTCATCCTGTGCTGTCTAATTCATGAATATAATTCTAGATCGACAGTGATAAGTGGCACACTGGTCGAGAAACTGCAGAGAGAGAACTGGAAGATTGTAACTCTACATAGCAATCTGGATGCATATGCCAGTCAGGATAGAAAGAAAGCTGGGTGACAATGGCTGCTATTAGCGGTTGTTAACACTATCTATTACCTATATAGGAAAGCAAGGGTGAGCAATAAAAGCTCCGATCCTTAAATAGTTCGACGAGACAAATATTATTGTCACTGATCGATAAAATAATTACGTTTTATGAGACCTTTATTCAGGTTTCACTTTTTACAGTCTATGGCCTGTGGTCTTAAAGGGCAGTTCCATTATAAATGTATTTATACCAGAGCCCTTCCTGTATTACAGCACTGAGGGCGTTTGAAAACAAATTCTCCAAAAGAACCCTTTTTGTGGTCCCAAAACTTGCCTAAAAGAAATAAGAAATCTGCTTTGATTTCCTGTAGTTCTTGTTTGTCACAAGGACATTTGGACAGATTTATTTAACTGTCTACATGAATAAAGGCCTTGTTGCTCACAGTAACCAATCACAGCACAGCTTTCATTTCTTATGGTGCTCTTCAGAAATGAAAGCCGTGCAGAGATTGGTTGCTATGGGCAGAAATATAGCAACCAATAAAAAAAACTAAGGGACAGATTCACTAAAAATCTGCGCGACTATTTTGCCATAAAAAAGTGGTTTGCAACTGTTTAGCACCACTTGGGACCAAAATAGTCACAAGTGGGTTTTCACGCCGCCCCTACCACTTTTCGCATCACTTGTGCCACTTTTGTGGCGTAAATAACAACAAAAATTATTGTTATCGACGTCTCCCGGCGGTCCCCCCAATTTGTATGATGGCAGTGCTGGTAACCCTTTATCCGCATCTACCATTCTACAGACTGTCTATGCTAGTGTTGTCACCCACTTACTGGACCAGCTGTTGCTAGGCAACAACTACATACACATAGTCGCCCAAAAAAATGGGTGGCAATACGCTTTAGAACAAAAAGAAGTAATAAAGTTATTCTGTATATTGTCTTTTGTATCGCGCAGAAGAAAGGGCCCCATAGGTGTTACCCTTTAAGGGCCCCATTGAGCTCAGGCCTCTGGATTATGTCATTATATATTTGCAGTCATTGTATAGAGGAGCATCGGAAAGATTTCCAGTTTTTCCCATCCTCCCCCTGTCTTTGTCCCGGGGGATAAGGTAATGTTTATGGTGCCTGGGAATGACTGCATACTGCGCCGCTTCATATGGTGTCATGGAATGTAAATAATCGGGCGAGGATCTGACCCGCCGCCACACCCGCCCCTCAGTCTGTTACTTAGGAATCCTACTGTCTGATATTAAGGCTGTTGAATGGTGCATATATACTACAGAAGCAGGCTATACAGCTGCTCCTGGGCCCTGGAGGTATGGAGGGCGGCGCTCTGGTACCCTACACAAGATAACAAGAACCTAATTCCCCTCTAGAGGTTGTCACTTCCCCTTCCCCACTCAGTTCTGCTTCCCATTGACTGCGGTTGAGTTCTTCCGTCCTATAGGTCCTTTAATGTGGTCACAATGAGGGGCCCAACATGCAGATAAAGTGCTAGCACAGCCCGCCATAACACATCAAACATATACCATATAATAGTATTGTTTAGAGCCCAAATAATGCTGCCAGAATATGCCGAAATAATACCGCCATGCAATATCACATAATACTAGCATACAGTGTCAATGTAACACACTAACAATACTATCAGCACCTAAATAATACTGTCAGACAATTCCAAAGTAATACCCCCATACAGTTCCCAAATAACATCACCACATAGCACTATAGTAGATTTACCAACCCAATACTGCTATATAGGGCTCAAATAATGCGTCCAGAAAAGCCTATATAATACTGCCATGCAGTATCCAAAAATTACTACAATACAGTGCCCACAGAAGGATATATTTACCATGCAATACTGTTGTTCAGAGTCCAAATAATAACGCAATACAAAATTCAAATAATACTGCAGTACAATATCCAAATAACACCGCCATACAATACCTAAATAGTTAAAGTAATAATAACATTCATCCTATTGCAGAACACTGTATTCAGCCTCTATCTAGCCTGAAATGGTTGATAAAGGGGAACAATAGATTGTATTCAATGTTCAGTTACTGTCCCTTTAAGTACAGAATGGCGGTATACAGCACACTATCTAACGCAACATGCTCTGGAGTCAGCGGAGGCCAGCAGGGCCAGCTTTGGCAGGAGGCGGGAAACATGGATTATATACAATTTTATCACTAAATGTTGTCAGTTTTCATTTTATTATGAGGAAAGTTTTTGGCAGAAATTCCTAAACATGGTCCAAGTGTTCATATCAAGAAACCAAGCTTAACTGCTTCACCGCCACGAGGCTCAGGAGTACTTATAGTGAGAATCAGACTGAATGATGGACCAGAGGTCATTAGCCTAGCCGTGTACCTCAATTACCTGGACAAGACTAAGTGACCTACTGCCATGACACGCTAAGTAGCAGAGACATGTACCCCCCCCCCCCACACCCCGTAACTACCCTCCTAGTAATGCACCTGAGTTAAGCCAAAGTATCATAATGTTTAAAGGGGTTGTGCAGAATATACAATTTTTCGCAAGAAGGCTGGTGTAGGTGAATAGACACTGGAGCACTGGAGACAGGTGATTACTGTTTTTTTTATTTGACTTCCCCAGTCTTATTGTGAAAAACCGATATACTGGACAACTCCTTTAATAACAGAATATAAGTATATAACTACTATAATACTGCCTCTTATATATAAGAAAATAACTACTATAATACTGCTCCTATGTACAAGAATATAACTACTATAATACTGCTCCTATGTACAAGAATATAACTACTATAATACTACCTCCTACGTACTAGAATATAACTACTATAATACTGCTATGTACAAGAATACAACTACTATAATACTGCTCCTATGTACAAGAATATAACTACTATAATACTGCTCCTATGTACAAGAATATAACTACTATAATACTGCCCCCTATGTACAAGAATATAACTACTATAATACTACCCCATGTACAAGAATATAACTACTATAATACTGCTCCTATGTACAAGAATATAACTACTATAATACTGCTCCTATGTACAAGAATATAACTACTATAATACTGCTCCTATGTACAAGAATATAACTACTATAATACTGCTCCTATGTACAAGAATATAACTACTATAATACTGCTCCTATGTACAAGAATATAACTACTAAAATACTGCTCCTATGTACAAGAATATAACTACTATAATACTACTCCTATGTACAAGAATATAACTACTATAATACTGCTCCTATGTACAAGAATATAACTACTATAATACTGCTCCTATGTACAAGAATATAACTACTATAATACTGCTCCTATGTACAAGAATATAACTACTATAATACTACCCCTATGTACAAGAATATAACTACTATAATACTGCTCCTATGTACAAGAATATAACTACTATAATACTGCTCCAATGTACAAGAATATAACTACTATAATACTGCTCCTATGTACAAGAATATAACTACTATAATACTGCTCCTATGTACAAGAATATAACTACTATAATACTGCCCCTATGTGCAAGAATATAACTACTATAATACTGCTCCTATGTACAGGAAAATAAATATCTACCGTTCATCTAACAGTGATCCTGGATAGTGGAGATCGTCTTGCTGATGCCTCCTCAGTCCTGTGTGTAGTGGGATGGTAATATGTCAGTGTTGTGTCTGTACAATTTTTACTTTTCCCATAGTGCGGTATTATATTTCTGCTGACTCACACGTGCAGAGATCCAGTAGCTTGGACATCCACACAGAATGAACTATCGTTAAGTCCCGCGGCTTCCATTAGCAGTGTGCGCCAGTAGGGAGGTTCACTGCCAAATGGCATATGGAGGCGCCTTCAAAGCCAAAAACTTACAATGGTTTTTCACATTTCTGATGCGCGTCTGTCTCTTTAAATAAAATAGATAAAAATGACAAAAAGTTGAAAAAATATAAAATGATAATACTCTCCATTAACTCCTTGCGGGTGTTTGTTCGTCCATTATCCCAGCATGCCAGTTAACATGGCAGACATCAGACTCTTACCCAGCTTTTCCAGGCTCCTGAATGGATAATCTGCCAACTATACACTGACACCTCTCTATATGACTTCAAAATGACAACCCTCTGTCCGGCCATATTGGTTGTCACCCAACTTTGCCACAACCAGATATAGCTAAATAGCCAAATTCACAGAATTTTGTCGACCTGTTGTATACAGTAAGAAATTCTCCATAAATTGCAAGGCAGGGTCAGGTCCCTCATTTGTTATTCCTGTCGCAAATCATTTTACGTTAAGACAAATGGATTTAGTAATTGAACCACAAGTATATTTCTGGGGATTAACTCCGCAAACCTCAAGAACCCGACAAAGAATACTCAATATGTACTGGATTATCCCATTTCCAATAAAACCGCAATATCTAGGGAGTGAGGGGATGGAGACTGGTGATGACTTGTGAACCCACAGACATAACCAGGACCCTTTGTAGATAGCAGGGTGAAGATTTGCCATGATTAATACTTTTATTAAAATTTAAAAAATTCTATTCTTGGTTCATGAATAGAATCCCAGAACTACAGTGTATACTGACACTTATGCAGAAAGAGAGAAGTTGTGCAGCTGCAAAAACTTTTATGTTTCTTTACCATTCATGGGAAATTGGCGACAACCCCTATGGTTGCCATCTGATGCCAGGGTGCCATATTTTTCAGTAAAAACATTGACGTAGTGTTTATAATGTGATAATATTTTATTTCTGGAGTCGGATGAGGTCATTGGGTTGTAATCTGGAACATCCATCAACATCACGTCAGTATTCAGCTGGAACACTATGAAAGAATCTTGAACACAATCCTTCTGATTCTGTTGCGCAGATGTAGCAGAGCTAGAATTGTGATTTTGCTATTTGGGACAGTTTTGTTTGCGCATCATAATAGGTTTCTGAGATACAGCAGTGTAGCTATAGGGGCGGCTGCGCCCAGGCCCTAGTGCCATAAGAAGATCCCAGTATTATGATTGGCACATGTAGATGGTACAGAGTTTGCATCAGGACCTATGAGTATTAAGTTACACCTGAGATAAAACAATGTAGTTATCTGCAGTCCTATGTAAAAATATGGATTTATAATATAATACAGTCACAAATGTCAAACTCAGCTTTGCATCTAAAAACTTGAACTGTTGCATAAACCTGAGCTCTGCTACATCTTCATCATAAACCTGAGCTCTACTACACCGTAAAGCCAAGCTCCACTATGTCATAAACCCAAGCTCTGCTACATCATAAACCCAAGCTCTGCTACATTGGAATTACACTGTGTTATCTCAGATATGAAACCACCATGCCATGTGATATTTGACAAACTGAGCTCAACTACAGTGCTGGCCAAAAGTATTGGCACCCCTGCAATTCTGTCAGATAATACTCAATTTCTTCCAGAAAATGATTGCAATCACAAATGCTTTGGTAATAAGATCTTCATTTATTTTGCTTGCAATGAAAAAACACAAAAGAGAATGAAAAAAAAAGTCAAATCATTGATCATTTTACACAAAACTCCAAAAATGGGCCGGACAAAAGTATTGGCACCCTCAGCCTAATACTTGGTAGCACAACCTTTAGACAAAATAACTGCGAACAACCGCTTCCGGTAACCATCAATGAGTTTCTTCCAATGCTCTGCTGGAATTTCTCCAGGTCCCTGAGATGTGAAGGGCGCCTTCTCCAAGCTGCCATTGTGAGATCTCTCCTTGGGTGTTCTATGGGATTCAGGTCTGGACTCATTGCTGCCACTTTACAAGTCTCCAGTGCTTTCTCTCAAAACCATTTTCTAGTGCTTTTTGAAGTGTGTTTTGGGTCATTGTCCTGCTGGAAGACCCATGACCTCTGAGGGAGACCCAGCTTTCTCACACTGGGCCCTACATTATGCTGCAGACTTCATAATGCCATGCACACGGTCAAGCAGTCCAGTGCCAGAGGCAGCAAAGCAACCCCAAAACATCAGGGAACCTCCGCCATGTTTGACTGTAGGGACCGTGTTCTTTTCTTTGAAGGCCTCTTTTTTTTTTCCTGTAAACTCTATGTTGATGCCTTTTCCCAAAAAGCTCTACTTTTGTCTCATCTGACCAGAGAACATTCTTCCAAAAAGTTTTTGGCTTTCTCAGGTAAGTTTTGGCTTTTTTCTGTCTCTGGGTCAGAAGTGGGGTCTTCCTGGGTATCCTACCATAGAGTCCCTTTTCATTCAGACGCCGACGGATAGTACGGGTTGGCACTGTTGTACCCTCGGACTGCAGGGCAGCTAGAACTTGTTTGGATGGTAGTCGAGGTTCTTTAGCCACCATCCGCACAATCTTTCGTTGAAATCTCTCGTCAATTTTTCTTTTCCGTCCACATCTAGAGAGGTTAGCCACAGTGCCATGGGCTTTACACTTCTTGATGACACTGCGCACGGTAGACACAGGAACATTCAGGTCTTTGGAGATGGACTTGTAGCCTTGAGATTGCTCATGCTTCCTCACAATTTTGCTTCTCAAGTCCTCAGACAGTTCTTTGGTCTTCTTTCTTTTCTCCATGCTCAGTGTGGTACACACAAGGACACAGGACAGAGGTTGAGTCAACTTTAATCCATTTCAACTTGCTGCAAGTGTGATTTAGTTATTGCCACCACCTGTTATGTGCCACAGGTAAGTAACAGGTGCTGTTAATTACACAAATTAGAGAAGCATCACATGATTTTTCAAAGGGTGCCAATACTTTTGTTCACCCCCTTTTTTATGTTTGGTGTGGAATTATATCCAATTTGGCTTTTTGACAATTCTTTTTGTGGTTTTCCATTGAAGACAAATTAAATGAAGATATTATTACCAAAGCATTTGTGATTGCAATCATTTTCTGGAAGAAATTGAGTATTATCTGACAGAATTGCAGGGGTGCCAATACTTTTGGCCAGCACTGTACATGTCCCAGCCTGAGCTCTGCTGCATCTGATTATCCTAAATTAAGGTTTCTCATCATGGCCAAAACTGAGCTTAGAAAAACTACAAACAGAAGTAAATAATGGAGAACGTCCGATGTCTAGAAGGAATCACAATCCTCCAGTGTTGACTCTGCGTTGTCATTAGAGACGCACAATGTTGGCCTCATTAACCACAAGTAAACAGCGACCATCCTCCAATATCCGGAACATTACTGCCGCAACTTACAGGAAGAGCACAATAACATTCTGTAGTTACCATGGTAGATTAGATTCAGTTGTATCACACCTATCTGTCTATTGTATCTATCCGTAGTTATCTATCTATCTATCTATCTATTTATTTATCTCATATCTATCTATCTCATATCTATCTATCTATCTATCTATCTCATATCTATCTATCTATCTATCTCATATCTATCTATCTCATATCTATCTATCTATCTATCTATCTATCTATCTATCTATCTATCTCATATCTATCTATCTATCTATCTATCTCATATCTATCTCATATCTATCTATCTATCTCATATCTATCTATTTATCTCATATCTATCTATCTATCTATCTCATATCTATCTCATATCTATCTATTTATCTCATATCTATCTATCTCATATCTATCTATATATATATCTCATATCTATCTATCTATCTATCTATCTATCTATCTATCTATCTCCTATCTATCTATCTATCTAATATCTATCTATCTATCTCATATCTATCTATCTCATATATATCTATCTATCTATCTCATATCTATCTATCTATCTATCTATCTCATATCTATCTATCTCATATCTATCTATCTATCTATCTATCTATCTCATATCTATCTATCTCATATCTATCTATCTCATATCTATCTATCGCATATCTATCTCATATCTATCTATCTATCTATCTATCTATCTATCTATCTATCTATCTCATATCTATTCATCCATCACTCTGTCTAAATTAAGCCCAGGAATGTATACGATAGGCCCTTGCAAAATCTGTCCCATCTTGATGCTAATTTATGTCACTGCCCCAGGACCGTGGACTCGTGGACCCTCCATCACACCCGTCTTTAGGATAGGAGTGATCTGTCCCGCTCTTCTTTCTTTGCTCATGTTCTGCCACCTGTGTAAATCACCACCCATGAGTAACATTGGTGAGGAGTCACACTGGGCCGGGGCCGTCCTTCATCACACCTATACATCCTGAATGGGCTGTTGCTATATCTTTGACTATACCCACTATTGGCTCAGACCATCATGCCTTACTACAGGGCCCCGCACCCTTACTGCCCCCACAACCATGCTGCCCCCACAACCATGCTGCCCCCACAACCATACTACCCCCACAACCATGCTGACCCCACACTCATGCTGCCCCCACACTCATGCTGCCCCCACACTCACAATGCCCCCACACTACCCTCTCACCCATACTGCCGCAACAACCATACTGCCCCTCACTCACACTGCCCACTCACTCACACACTGCTGCCTCACCCATACTGCCCCCTCACTCACACTGCACCCTCACTCACACACTGCCCCCTCACCCATACTGCCCCCTTACTCATACTTCCCCCCTCACTCACACTGCCCACTCACTCACACACTGCCTCCTCACTCATACTGCCCCCTCACTCATATTGCCCCCACACCCATACTGCCCCAGGCTGGAGCCCATATGTTGAATAATTTTGGTGAAGATCCTCCCATAGCCCCAGGACACAGCTGGGATCCTCAGTGCCATGCAGATGGTGATGGCTGACACACAATTTATTAGGGTCACGAGGGAAAGTGTTTACATAGTGAAGTGGTGCAAAGAAAGTAACTTGTCAGTGTCAGGGAGGAAAAAAGAAAAAATTATATGACAAGTGAATGGCGGGAGAGGATGACATGACACGTGTATGATTCATGACACACACGGCGGGCGCTGTGATCTGTTACATGCAGGTGACAGGTAAAGGCATGTATGTACTGTACAGGGCACATGGCTGCAGTGCTACACGGTGACACACTATAGGTTTACTACATGCACTGATCACCTCTTCCAGAAACGTAAGAGTTTCCAAAAAGATCGCCAAGTACGGCCGATAATGAGATGATATTCTGGGCATGTAACTCGTGGGAAAATAACCTGGCCAGAAAGTGCACGGCTTACAACCAGATTATTCCCATATGATTCTGTGTAAACTTCAGGAACGGACGTTCAAGCACAATTATAAATGTCTACTAATTGTGGAGGGGTGACATCACTGAGAGTGCAATCTATATATTCACTAAAGAGCGGTGACATCACTGAGAGGGCAATCTATATATTCACTAAAGAGCGGTGACATCACTGAGAGGGCAATCTATATATTCACTAAAGAGCGGTGACATCACTGAGAGGGCAATCTATATATTCACTAAAGAGCGGTGACATCACTGAGAGGGCAATCTATATATTCACTAAAGAGCGGTGACATCACTGAGAGGGCAATCTATATATTCACTAAAGAGCGGTGACATCACTGAGAGTGCAATCTATATATTCACTAAAGAGCGGTGACATCACTGAGAGGGCAATCTATATATTCACTAAAGAGCGGTGACATCACTGAGAGGGCAATCTATATATTCACTAAAGAGCGGTGACATCACTGAGAGGGCAATCTATATATTCACTAAAGAGCGGTGACATCACTGAGAGGGCAATCTATATATTCACTAAAGAGCAGTGATATCACGGAGAATGTAGTCTATATATTCACTAAAGAGCGGTGACATCACTGACAGTGCAGTCTATATATTCACTAAAGAGCAGTGACATTACTGTAAATGCAGCCAATCCATTCACTAGAATGCTGTGACATTACTGAAAATGGAGCATATTAACTAGAGGGTCATGACATCACTGAGAATGCAGTGTATAAATTCACTAGAGAGCTGTGACCTCACTGAGAATGTAGTCTATATATTCACTAGAGAATTATGACATCACTCAGAATGATGTCTATATATTCACTAGAGAGCGGTGAAATCACTGAAAATGCAGGATATTAACTAGAGGGTCATGACATCCCTGAGAATGCAACCATTCCATTCATTAGCAATCAGTGACATCACAGAGAACTCGGCCTATCCATTCACTTGAGCCTACTAGTAGTCGGATGGGGCAGAGCTCACGTAGCTTCTTGGCAAAATTAGTTTTCATTTCTAAAGAATGAAAGTAGGAAAAGGGCAATTAGGACGTTGTCATCGGTGAATAGTGAGATAGAACTTCAAAGGCCGGAGCTGCGCTCTCTGTGGACAGGCGCCCTGGGTACATTATTGAGGATACGGGCGCTGAGTTACGACTGACATCATCAGGGCTACATCACAGGGAGACGGATCTGAGCAGGAAACAGATGGGACGACTCTAGTGGAGGAAGCGATGCCCCCTGCATTAACCTCTTCTAGGTATAATGGCCATATTGATCACCAATGGACATTTCTTTTGACCCCATAGCCAAGCAATATCGAATTCTACTGGGTTACGAAAAAATAGCACAAACAAGAGGGTCATGTGACATGGGAGCCTTAGGCTTAGACTGCATGGGGTCTTGTGTCTAAGTGAGTGCTATGGTTATGGACACCACAGCAATGAAACTTCTCCTGGATGGGGCAATACCCTAATATTGCCCCCTCCAGTGCCAACCTATATGTCAGCCATTCAAAAGGGGTTATATATCAAACACTTCCCAGCAGCCATGGCTACTAAATAACAAAAAGAGGGTTGGGGCAGGGGCAATAGTTTTTGTTAATGTGAAGAATGTCTGTCAAGGTCAGAGGATCCCCTTTAATTACCAATATACCGAGCTAAAAAGGGGAGGGGCTTAGCATGTAGTCTGTAGACAAATTTTAATAACCATAAGTTGAAAAAGTTACCCGGGTGTTAACTATTTTCTCTAAATTTGAGTCCACATAATACCGCCGTATAATGCCAACATAATACTGCTATATAGCCCACACAATTCCTCCATATGGTGCCAATATATTACTGCCATCTACAGTCAACATAATACCGCCATATAATGCCAACATAATACTGCTATATCGCCCACACAATTCCATATAGTGCCAATATATTACTGCCATTTACATCCCACATAATACCACCATATAATGCTAGAATTATACTGCCATATTGCCCACAAAATTCCTCCACACAGTACTAAGTTATCGCTGCCATATAGAGGCCACATAATTCCACCATATAATGCCAAGCTATTACTGCTATATAGAGTCTGTAGATTCCTCATATAGTGCCCAATGTATGTGTAATATTTATATAGTCTCTCGAGGAGCCCATAAAATACTGCCATATAATTCCCACAAAACAGTGCAAATGAATTCCTAAATAATACCACCATATACCGCCAAATAATAGTGGGTGGTTTTGAGGTTCTCTTTGCAGCAAAAAAACACATTAAATTCCACAAAAACAGGATTTTTACATGTGTTCCCGCAAAGTTACAATCGCAGCAGATTTTAGAATATCTCCCACAATTGTTAATATTTGAAAAGTTTTTGGAATTTCTTTTAGCATTAGCATAACTACAGCGTTTAACCCTTAGTGCTAACAATTTAATTTTTAGCAAGTTTTTACATTTTTTAATATTTTTGCAAAATTATTCACATTTTTTGGAATAAAAATATTCCGCCTCTCCTCCCCTCTCCACACAGAGATTATGACTTTTCCATATGCACAAAATGACTTCATTTAAGAGGGGAAAATCTCAGTGAACGCAGGGTGTGACTGCACGGCCAGAGCAAGGAAACCCGTCCAACGTCTTCCTGCCAAGTTCTTATAAGCAGAAGCCCGGCTTTACAATCTGCAGGACCCCCGGGCCCCTGGTGCCCCCTCCTCACTACTGTCCGGGCCGCCCTTTTCCCTATATCTTGTAGATCTCGGTAGAAGAATTCTCACTAATTGACCCCATTACGATAATGGCTTCCAGACATAAGATGTGACGCAAGTTTTCTTTGTACGGATCCTACTTATTGATGCTGAGTCCACACAAGTCATGGCGGTGATTTGTATCCTGTCCTGGCCCGCGACAAAAACATCTGGAATTATAAAATATGTGACATCGTACCTTGTGAAAATATACATTGCGTTACTTAGGGCGAAATGTTATTTCTAGGGGGTTGTGGAGTACAAAAGCCAAAAAAACCAAATAGGGTGAAACTCAAATTCCCCCTAGACAAATTCCATGTCACAAAATTGTAGTCAAAAAGTTCATCTGCGGCACAAAAATGTATACGTTATCCCAAAATTTGGGGTTTTTCATCGGGCACCAGGCACTTAAAGGCTAGGTGGCCACAAAGTGGTTATGGGGGTATTATAGGGTCGGTAAGTATTTGGTTATGTATATTTAGAAGTAACCTCCAGGGTGTAACCCTATGCGTGGGAGACCACGGTGCTATGAAATCTTATCCCCTGCTGTATGGGAGACATTCCCAGTTTGAGAAGACTCCATATGTGCATGTCTGTGCCGGGGAGGAGTATACAGAGGGCCGGGGTTACCCATCATGCAGCCCAAGTAATTGCATGGGGGCCCTAGAGATCAGCCGGGCCCCCTGTTGCCACATATAGAGTGGTACCCATTGGCTATCGTGCCCAATAGCTAGCGTGCAGCAGCTTCTGACCTATTCCACGATAGGCCCCCGGGGTCCTGTAAAGTCACCCAGGAGACCGGATGAAGCAGAAAAATGACCAAAGATGTCCCCCTATAGACCACTGAAAGGTTCGGGATGGACCTCCACTTATCATGGTGCCTGATTCGGCCCAAAATTAAACAGGCAGACGAACCTTGCGAATAATGGCAAAACAAATTTTGCCCAGGGTCCTTGTCCGGTATTTTTTGGCGACTCTCTATCACTTATATTCCAACATATATGGTGGTGCGGGCTCAGAGGTGCCATGTTGTGGGGGAACTGATGATAGCTGATGATGTCACATGACTGAATAAGGTTTGCTTTCTGGCGCTGCACTCACACACAAGCTTTCTAGTCACCGCACCCTCTGATGCCCTGTGGTTGTGTAAACACCGGGGGTTAATACTTATACAATGCCTTGTTATATGACCGCCTTATGTAAAGTGTGGTTTATGGGAGTATACTCATACAATTTCCACCTCAAATACCAGCTTTCCCAGACTCCTGAAGGGCAAAGTCAACATATTTGCTATATTTGCCATTCAGGAGCCTGGAAGAGCTGGATGATCAAGTCTTTACAAGTGATAATGGTCATCAACCAGCTTTTTATTGAAAAACATTACAAAAGAGACTATTACCCAGCTTTCCAGACCACTGTAAGGAAAATCTACTTAGTAACGGAGCACTATGAGAATTCTATGGATTATGAAATGACATAATGGAGCTAATTTGCCGTTCAGGAGTGGGGGAAAGCACCCAGTCACCCAGCTTTTCAAGATAATCGATAGGAAAAATCTACTTAGTTATGCTGCAGTATAAGAATATGGATTATACAACGATATAACGGAAACAAAATTGCCATTCAGAAGTCTGAGAAAGTGGGAAAGCAACTTGGTTGAGAGCTCTGATTATTTACATATTAGCTATAACCCAGCTTTTATAGACTACTGAAAGGAAAATCTAGTTACTCATGCAGCAATATGAGAATACAAATTATAAAATGACATAATGGAACAAATTCGCCATTCAGGAGTGTGGAAAAGCAGGATGGCAACTCAGTTCACAGATCTTATTATTGACATATTAGCGGTCACCCAGCTTTCCATTAAAAACTTAATAACTTTACAGTCAGTCATCTTTTCCAAACCTCTGAAAGGAAAACCTGCAGCAGTACATCACAGCATAACTAGGCATATTTGCAATTCAGGAGTCTTGGACAGCAGGATAGACCTCCTTGGAGGGTGGAATACTGAATGTTACCATATTTTTTTTATATGGCAGAATAGACTATACAGGATACCTAATATTGTTAAAGAACGGAACGAGTCACCCAGCTTTCCCAGGATTCTGAATGGCTAATCTGTGTACTCCTGAGTGCAATGGGTTGAGCATCCAGTAGGAGACAGGTCAGATATAGGAGTTTCACTGTGTGTAGGTTTATGATGGCGGTGGCGGTGAATGACTGGGACGTGTGCGGCACACACGTGTCTACAGAGACACATGAAGGAAATGAAGCAAGCGTTAAAGGCACAGGCGCACACTCTGCTTGGCTGCAGATCAGAGACCCTGCCAGGCCCAGAACAGAGCCCTCTCTATACTGGCCGTGATGTAGAGGGTGAGCGGGGATGGCAGCTACTCCATGAAGAAGGGGCAGGTGGGAAACAGATGGAGCCACCAACATTCCTCCCGGCAGGCCCTACTGCTGCCATTCCTGCGCCATGTGGGAATCATTACCCCAAATTCCTGCTCTAGCACTGGTACGAGAGCAATCCTGTCATCGGCAAAGCTGGGTAAAAAGACAAAATAAACAAAAATATCAGACAGCTTTGTGGGGGCTCAGCATGACACGAGGCCGGCCGGCTACTGCCGTTACTACCGGATTAGGTCAAGGCTACATGTTGCTGAAAAGCGGCGTTTTTAGATGACGATTGTGCTACGTTTTAGGAACCAAAAACACTTATACTTTGCTAAAATCTAAAGTATTTTGATTTGCAGTGTTTTTGTGACATATTTGGGACATTTTCTGCTGCCGTTTTGCTCCTCAGGTTCTCTATAGGTTGAAATATGCCACAAAAAAAAAACAAAAAAAAACAAAGCCTTGAGGTATGTTCACACATCTGAATTTGATCACAGATTGTGGTACTTATTCTGTGCCGAAATCCACACCCCATTGTATCCAATGGAAATCCACACTACCGTTCAGTCAAATGTCACTTATTGAAGGGACTCTTAGGCCTCATGGACACGACCGTAGTACGGTCCCATTCATTTCTGTGGGCCTAGACAATCAACCACAATTTTTGCGGCCGTGTGTCCGTGCCGTATTCAAGAACCGCATGAAACGTGTCTTATTTCTGTGCGTAAATCCACTACGATCGTGTGCAAGAGGCCTTAGGCTTTTGCTGTGAACAAATCCTAAGGCCGGGAACACACAGAGCATACTCGCAGTATGTTAACCAATGGCGGTGGCTAACCCGTGGGGACCCATAGCATGTCTTTTATTGCTGCAGGTCCCAGCACGGCCTTTGCAATGCTGATTTTTGTCACGGCTGGGTCCGCTGCAGGATACACTACAGATACCCCAAAGCAGACCAGTCCTGTTTGGCCTTAGCCTTATGCTGGATTTTGCAGTATTTGCCGCACAATATTTGCAACAGAGCGGTTCAAAAGCCGACTTCACAGCGTTCTTATTTTTGCCACTTTTTCCATACACAACATGCTCTGGGGAGGGCTTTTTTTTTTTTTTTTTTTTGCGTTTTTCCCATTGGATTCTCTATAGGACTTGAAAAATTCTGGAAAAAATGCATAACTATTATAATATTTAAAAACTATTAAAAAAAAAAAACACTTTAAAATTCATGGCAAGAGCTAAAATTAATGAAAAATTGGCCTTAATTTAATAACATTTTCTAGCAGTGAGAATGTCCTTGTTGCCCATGGCAACCAGTGATGAACTGCTCTGGCAACCAATCAGTGATCAGCTTTCAATTCTAATACTGCTCTGACAAAATGAAAGCTGAGTCCTGGTTGGTTGCTATGGACAACTACAAGTCCTATTATTAGACTGATTTGCTAAATGAGGCCTAGTCCTGTGTGTGTGAATGAAGCCTAATAGGGGAAAAAAACATGAACTCCTCTACAACAAATTCTATGCAGACTGACAATGACAAACAATATGGCTGCATTAGGGCTATTACTCGTCTTTCCCAGGCTCCTGTACAGAAAACCGACTGACACTGCAGTCACACTAGCGTTGGGTGACCATTCGGGGAGTCCGTCTCCCATTCCGCTTAAAATATGTGGAGAGAAAAGTCCTGCAAGCAGGGCTTTTCTCTTCACCGATTTCGGGCAGAAACCCGACGGACCCCATTATAGTCTATAGTCAAGCGGATCTGAATAACGGAAACCCAAATGCTAGTGTCCACCTAGCGTTATCGATACAGTATTCAATTCCATCGCTAAACTGGGAAAGCTGGGTGACAACCCTAATGGTAGCTGTACTGATGGTCATACTGGCTTTCACCCAACTTTCCCAGTATGAAACAACTAACTCAACAAAAGGGGCAAGTCCAGGACCCCTGGGGAGAATTTATGTAAATATCTGTGCCAGCTTACCTGTGCCCCCATGACACCACTACCTGTATAATCTAACAGCTCACTGCTATCCTAGGGATCCTTGGCTCCTATGATGACAGTGAACTGAGATATACTACCGAGACAGGAAGTGTTATCATAGGGACACCGCCACAAAAGCTTTAATGAAGTTCAGATTTTAACCCAGGGAAAATAAAATCAATGAAGTCCTTCATCAATAAATGATGAGATCTATAAGGCGTTCGGCTTCTCAGCAATGACTTTATACTGCAGACCGTATCAATAATATATGCAGAATTCCTTACCGGAAACTTCTATCCGATAACTATAAACTGGGATCCATAAGACCTAAAAGCAATGACTGGGCCTGTAGAACGCCTAAAATAGCAGTTACACATGGAGTCCAACGGACCCTTTGACTATAATGGGGTCTTTCAACTGAAACCAGCGGAGGAAAAAGCCCTCTGTGCAGGACTTTTTCATCTGCCGTTTCCAGGTGAACATTGTGACGGACACTCTGGCGCAGATGTGAACTTAGCCTTAGAAACTTAGAAGCAGAGATCTTAGAAATTAGCAGGACAGGAATGAGATGTTTAGTTCATGAAGGACTATCTACACCTTCAGAACTCCCACTGTTGTGAAACTACAACTCCCGGCATGCTCCATTTACTTCTACGAACATTTTGAGAACAGCCAAGTAAGTGTGCATGCTGGGAGTTGTAGTTGCACAACAGCTGGAGTGTCAAAGGTTGCTGACCCCTGGTATAGCCTCTGGATGTCAGATGACGGTAAACAGAGGTCTGTCTAGAAGGTAGAGGGAGTATGGGGAATGTTCAAAGTGCCTTGAAGTGGATATCTTTAAGATGCTCCCAATTTTTTTAGTTTTTTTTAACCAGAGTCCAAAAATTACCATCAAGCCCCAAAATGTGTAACTTCCAAAGGGACATACATTAAAAAAATCTGGTGATCGTCCAGAGTCACATTTTTGAAGGCTGGCGCCACTTTTTCCAACACATATAAATGTGGGCAGGGCTTCAGGATCAATTTACATTGCAGGAAAAAAACGTGACTAGTTCACTGGAGGAAATTTATCAAAACCAGTCCTGTTTTTGCTGAATTTTCCCCAAAAATGGACCTCAAAGGGCGGTGCTTATACAAAGGTACCCCAAATTGGTCATTGTGCGGACATTTTCAGGCCAATAGATATCCAGTGAATGAGAACCGAAATGTTGTGAGTTTTGGAAGACGTCACCAACAGCAGTAGCCAAAAAATGAGAGCTGGAATCTGATTGGTTGCTATGGCGCTTCTTCTCTTCTTTAGCCTCAGTTTTGGGGCCTTTACGTATTTGACCCGCCGTCCCTATCCTGCAGTCCTCGTCGCTCAGTAACAGCCACGTATGAGCGCCGCCACCGCATACACTGTAATTATCAATCGTATACAATTACCAGACCCGTAATTACCGCAATCGTCTATCTGACAACACAGACCCTTAAGGGAGCGGAGCAGGACGACACATTCCCAGCATGAGAAATTACACAGAATCTTTTCCAAACTGTCGCTCTGTCACTTTAAGAACTGAAAATATGATCAGAATACAATCATATATGAAACCTAAAAAGGTAGGAGGGCAAGTATGACCCCAGAATGAGCCCGAGCTTTGACGTCAGGTCTCTTCTTGAGCTTCTGCATTACTCGCAGCAGCACAGAGCGTGTAAGCATGACACATACCATGATGAGTGATAGTCTCAGTTATGTCATTGCTGTTTTAATCCAAACAGGATGTTACCAGGATGATTCTTCAAAGGGGGAATTGTGCAAAAAGTCAAATTAATGTTAACCCTCTGATATCACACACGCAGTTATAACGGAACTGTATCGCTGCTGGGCAAACGCTTTGTGCAAATGGTTGCAAGGCCAGACCCAACACACTGGCCACTTATACCAGCCACAGAGGGTCAGATACCCAAATCAGCGCCCCCTTCAGATGGCAATGTATATGTACATATCATTCATAGTGCATAGAGTACCTTGGTAGGGGATGGGTTACCTCTCCTACTTGGTGATCAACAACCATGTGACACTGAGGTGTGTTCTATTGACTTTATCCAGCACATGAAGAGTTAATATTCTGATATTCTACTTTTTTTCCCCAAAAAATCTAGCATGTAGAATAGTCTGTTGCATAAGTCATCACACCAGTCACATATAGTATTGACATACCCTGGCGGTCGAGAGGTTACTCTTGATCATTTTCCCATTTTTATGCCCCTCAGGTTGTAAGTTTGCAAAACTATCATGGGTGTGAAATCGAAGACCCAGAACCCTGACACTGCACACACTACCAGGGACTGACTATGCCTATGTGTAAGTTATAGGTAATACAGCTTCTTGGCAGTCAATGAGTTAATCAAAGTACCCCACGCCCCCGTATCATGTCAGTTAACCTCTTCTCAATGTATAGCTAGAACTTACAAGGAATACAGCTTCCTTGCAGACATCGGGTTAATCCAAGCATTCGTCCCCCACATGTCAAACTATAGTTATACCTTAAAGAGATTGCAGCTTCCTGGCAGTCAGTGGGTTAACCCCAGCCCCTCACTATGATCTTTCACATCTGCAGTTAACCCTTTCCCAGGCAGGTAAAGAATCTAAAAAATGCTTGCCACTGTAGACGTGTCCAGCAGTTACAGAGTTAATGCCCCAAGGCTATCTATATTGACTGCAAAACCCAGACACATTATACATAGAATCCCTAGTGCAAGCAGCTTCCTGGCCATGGAAGGGTTAACCCTCCTCTCCCCGATCTGCTCTCACATCTGCATCTAACCCTTTCCTCCCAGAACTCCATAGCAGCGCAGAACGGGTTAACCTCCCACTGATACATTTGGTAGAACTTGTTACAGTTAAAGTAGTAACATTGTTCCTTTTCCCCCCTGTAGTTAATTTGAATCAGATGCCCCCCCCCCCCCCATGGACTGGACAGGCCATTAACCCCTTCCTTCCCACCCCCTCACTCAACAGACAACTCTCAGACTCCTGGTAGTTGCATCATTTAGAGGGCTGCTCCATAGAGGGACTTCTCATATCCTGCAGTGATGCAGAGGAGTCACAGGCTGCCCACCCTCACCTGGCAGCCAGGAAAGGGGTCACTTACCATCCTGCCCAGAGGACTCCAGGTGCTCAGACAGGTCACATCCAAATGCTCCTTTCCTCTTGATCTTCGTCTTGGCTCCCTTGTTCTTCATGAGTTGGTCCAGAGAGGAGCCCCCTACCCCTCCCAGTGGAGATCAGACTAATTTCTAGATACTGCAGCAATGAGAGGGGGTCAGGGAGCTCAGAGAGCACTCAGCCAGCCAACATTGGGATGTCCCAGCTCCTTCCAAGTCACTCCATGAAAATCCAAGCAGCTCTGGACAGGAGATCAGCTGTCACCCCAGGGTGGGGAGGGGGAGGGATGGAGGCTGCAGGATCTAGAGGCTGAGATTTGGATGGACAGAGGGATCACATCCTGGGAGACAAGGCAAAGCAGTTGGGTGGTGGCACCTTGGCATCTGGATCCAGGGAATGGCACAGCCTTGAGCCAAGTGTGCCACCTAAGCAGGACTGTCCCAGTCTAAATCCTCGTCTCCAGCTCAGTAGAAAGTCACAGGAGCTTGCACTCCAAGGTGCACCATGACCAGTCCCACAGGCTGTAAATGACTCTTTTTGACCTATCTGTATTTTTTTTTCCTTCTTCCTCCTTTTCTTACAAATCACTGGGTTATCCAGCTCAGGAAATGCTGTTAAGGAAATGAGGAAGGAGAAGGGGGGGTGGGGGGGGGCTGCTTGTTTTTTTGGCAGTGAGGGGTGGGGGGATGTGGTGGTATGACAGGGGGGAGGGAGGGAGAGTAGTCCTGACATGCACCACCAGATAACGGGACAGCAAGGATTGTACTGAAGGAAATCTGTTATCCAGCTCCCAACTCCAGCAACTTCCTCCCAGCCCAGGACTTGTCAGAGGAAGGGCCATCCCAGCAGAGGAGTGGCGCTGGATACTGCTGGAGGCTCTGGGACATTCATGTGGGCTATTACGCTATTGGGCAGCTGTCACTTTAAGGCATTGCTCGCATTTGGGTTGTTGGCTTAAGGGTATATTCACAAGTGCAGGCATTGGTCAGGTTTTTCATGCAGTTTTTTAAATCAAAATCTGAGCAGAGGGGTGGCGCTGGATACCACTGGAAGCTCTGGGACATTCATATAGGCTATTGCACCATTAGAGAACTGTCACTTTAAGGCTTTGCTCATATTTGTGCTGTAGGTTTAAGAGTATATTCACATGTGCAGGCACTGATCAGGTTTTTGGATGCCGTTTTTGAAACCAAAATCAGGTGTGCGGCTTAAAAGCAGATAAAGTATAAAGGACAGCTACTACTTTTACTACTTTTATGTTTTCAAATCCACGTCTGGTTTCAAAACCTTCAAAAACTGCATTAAAAAACTGGCAAGAACCTGTACATGTGACTGTACCCTTGAGCTGATCTTATTTCATATGATTTGTTGTGAATGTAAGGACAGAGTTTCTATCAGAAGGTTAAAATGTGGTATTATAATATATTGTGTGCCATTCTAATTCTATTTCTCCTGCAGTGCGCCCAGAGGTGATAAGGAGTATTACATAGTACTTATCATTGAACTCAGTTTGTTGTCCATGTAAAGTATGCACATGCCGGTCCTCCGGAGTAGGAGGAATAAAAATATAAAAAAATGGGAGGGGGGAATGTCCTTCGTCTAGAATGAGGTCAGTGGCCAACACACAGGAGTGAAATTTATTGGCCCTTTTTTAAGTAGATTGCCATTCAAAATATAGAAGAGGATGCTACACTGGAGATTCTGCACACAGCACTCACAGATAGTATAGACATGTAGTGTGAAGTTGCATATCATAACAATACAGTGGACTATGTGTACACTGCACTTAGGCTAGGTTCACACTTGTGCCAGGCCCTCCGCCATTCGGGTCCTCTGGGGGACCTGAACGATGGACAGCCTGTCTGCTAAAACAGCGGTTACCCATGGACCCCATACTCTATAATGGGTTCTGCCAGGTATCCGTCGGGTTTTTGCCATTTATATACTGAAACTGATTTTTGGTGGAATCTGCGGTGGAGTCACCTATGGATGCACAGATAATATATGGATTACAGATAATATAAAGTGAGTCAGGAGATAATAATGTGAATCTGCATCTTAGGATACACTGTACATTCTTCACATAGCACTCACTGATAGTGTAGATAGGCAGTGTACCGCAGGAGAGAGCAGTGTGAAGCTGCATCTCATAATACACTGGAGATTCTGCATACAGCACTTACAGATAGTATAGACAGTGTGAAGTTGCATTTCATAGGATACATTTCAGATTCTGCACACAGCACTCATTGACAGTATGGACAGGAAGTGTGACTCAGGGGAGGTTTATAACCACACAATTATTATATCACTGCACTTTTGCTCCCTTAGATAGGGCAAAAATAATATCTTCTGCAGTCTTAAAGGGACATACATAGGAACAAGGAGGAGGGAGCATGTTGAAGTGGGGAGGAGTCTGAGAGCTGCCACGAGGGTTTGATGGGTGATAATGTAATATTGTAGTTCACAGCTGTTAGTTCTATACACATTTATATTCACTGAAAGCAAGCAGCCATAGAATGACACCCCACACCGGGAAAATAAGACATAAAGTTTATTAGAATGGCAAATGGACAGACTTCTCCTCCTTATGCCACATCAGGACTGATACAATTTACTTGCACTGAAACATTGTAACAACCCATAAACACAGAAGAGAGATTTTCGTCTACCAACAGCAAGTATATGATAAAGTTTCAGAATTGACATAAAACCAGAAAACCCCCTTGAGAGATGGGTGGGGGGGGGGTCCTAATCCCATTTAGCACCCCCCTCCCATCCCACTAATAGACAGTATGGCAGGTCACTGCAGGCAGCCATTGTAGCAATGCTCCTATGGTGCGGCAGGGAGTTGGCTGGTTGCTTGGTGGTCTTCCTGGTGATTTCAAGGAGACTCACATTGTAACCAGGGTTTATCAAAAATATAATGCCCCTTTAAGGTCCAGAGTTTAGCACCCCTTTAATAGTCTCTGGAAGTCTCAGGTTATTTGCCTGTAAACACATAGACACGCAGGACCGGCCTCCTATTCTCTCTGGATTCATTTCCCTGCTCACCAGGGCATTTGGCTGCACTAGAAAGGGATGCAGATCTGAAATATTGTCCCCAGCTGCCGCTTCTATCTCCACACGTGTCACCGTCCTGCATATCTTATGGCCATATGTTCCAGGCATCAGCTGACCAGCATTAAATCCAATCTGCAGACCCCCCTCTTACCTATGTGCGACCCCCTCAGCCTGATAATCTTATTATTGTCACTAGTGATTTAGTACTTTATATTCATCTGGTCCTATGCGCTGCAGTGTAAAGCATGGTGGCCTGAGAACAGTGACCGGACACTATTATGAAACAGGAGGTGGATTCTAGGTTACCACCAAGTGCAGGTGACTGAATATAACTGTACCCAAACTGAGCAGAGCTACAGTGTAAAGCATGGTGAAAAGATGGAGCACAGGAGACACTGTCTGTGCAGTCTGTTTATAGGATCTATTTATGGGGGTTCTGTTCCCATGAACCTTGAGGAGTGCGTTGTAGATTACTGGGGGTGGTTATTGAGGGGTGTGGATTAAATAAACGGGTGTGGTTACATTCAGATTCCCTGTCATAATATCAGACCCCTATATTATTACCTGACTCCAAATCAGATCCCTATCTTAAGATCAGACCCCAAACCCACATATTAATAACTGACTTCAAATCAGAACCCCTATACATAAATATCAGACCCCAGATCAGTCCTCTAAATTAAAATCAGCCACCAGACCAGACCCTTATAGTAATATCTGACCCCAGATCCCTATATTATTATCTGAACCCAGATACCTATCTTAATATCAAACCCCAAACCCCTATATTAACATTAGAACCCACTGTGTCTAATATGTCTGCTGGCCTGGAGCCGCCATGTGTCTGAGGATGTCTGTCATTCATCCCTGATGACGGACACAATTGCTGATTCTATGGAGAAAGTGAACGAAAGTGATGGGATGGGATTTCAAAGAGAGAAAAGAATAGAGAAGACACAGAGCGCGAGTCATAATGGTGGCACTACAACTCCCAGCATGCCATGACAACCATTGGTCATTGTTTTGCAAAAACTGGAAAGGCCTAGATTCAGGAACTCTGCTATAAGGGATAAAGGCAAAGAGGCAACTACTGATATCTTGTAGGTCATTCAGGGACTTGTAGTTCCACAACAGCTTGGGAGAACTATGGGGATAAATAAGCACTGGCGACATTATAATCTCAGTATACAGAAGCTTAAAGGGATTGTCCACTCTTTATACTATACTTACTGTCTGTTCCAGGTCTTTAAGATCTCTGCTTGCTGTCCAGAGGCTGAAAACTGTACAGATCTATTATTTCTCACTGCTGAGGTTTTGTCACACTTGTATCCATGCTAGACAATCCTCTGTGAGGTAAACACATCTGCAGCAGCTGCTGAAAGCTCTGCAGTTCCGCTAGGTTGTTACAATGTATCAGTGCAGGTAACATGTAGCTTACCGGAAATCATTTTACAAAGGATTGTCTAGACTGGATACAAATGTAACAAACCCCCAGCTGTGTGAAATGTTAGGTCAGGATTGAATTTCAGCCTCGGGGTGTTTCCATTCACCAGCAGCAAGCAGAAATATTAAAAGGGTTTTCTGGGACTTTGATGACTTAGAATAGGACATGAGCGGGGGTCTGACGGGGGGACCTCTGCTAGTCAGCTGTGTGGAAATGGCAGCAGCGCCACTTCGGTGCCGGTTCCACTTCACGGACCATGTGATGTCTCGTTCATAGTTCACATGGCCCGTTCGCAGCTCAGTCCCATTCAAGTGAATAGGATTAAGCTGCAATACCAAGCACAGCCCCTATATAATATACAGCGCTCTGCTCGGTTTTCTATGAAGACACCACACCGCTTGTCCAGACGCTGTGTCCTCTTCAAACAGCTGATTAGCGGGGGTCCCAGGGGTCGGACCACCAACGATCAGATATGGAAAATCCCTTTAAAAATTTGCTTTAACATACAACTCCATAGGTAAATTTCTATATTTGTTTAAATACTTTTCTTTACTCCAGTACTAAACATGATTTACATCATATATTATACTCTAGTCACACCCAAAGCTGCATTAGACTTCCATACAGCCACCTTTGCTCATTCCATTCCTGTACAAAACCAGTATGATGTAGGAAAGAAAAAACTCACACCCAAAATACCATACCTAAAATACAATGATCCAGGGTGAAAGTCTGACTCTCAGAATTATGTCTGACAACGCAATGTTGACAGACTCCAAGTGGTGACGAACAAAATTGTGAGCTCAGCTTTGGGTGTGACTAGAGTAGAAAACATTATCTGTAAAAGGCCTGCAACATTACTCAGCATTACTGTAAAAGTGCATGAATTGATGTGGTACTATATGAGATGAACACTGCGGGTACGGAAATTAAAGGGACAGTCCTGGAAAATACTGCATTGACTCCTGGGTATGGGGATACTCAGATGTGGACTATGTTGGAGTAACACGATTCTTTGGACACAATGTAGTCACTTGCTGTAATGGAGAAGTAGAGATGGTGGTGTCCATGACTGACTTATATCAGCACTATCGCCCCCTATTGGTGCACCCAAAGGTGGCTCGCCATCAACTTAGCCATATTTTAGGTTCTCTATGGACCTCTCCTTCCTCCATGCACCACACAGGGCTATGAAGCACCTGCCCAGTAACAAGGCAGTAACCATCAACCGATACCCAGGAAAACCTCCATTGAGATCAATGATCAGTCAAAAACTTCATTTGCAAAATTTTCGAGATTCTTCATGCAGGGAGGTGTCTCGGCCCTGTCTATTTCTGTCTCTCCCTCTTTTGTTTGCCCGGCCGTGTAGAAGCTGCTTCCTGTCTAGAGATCTCTGCACTCCGCAGCGAACCTGCCAGGCGCCTCTCTCCGCCGAAAGAAAGGAAAACGCTTCCCTATAAATAGACGGCTGACTTACATCGCTTTCCTGGTACAGACTGTTTGCTGTGACATCACCTGTGCAAATTTGGGGGCAAATTCCTGCTAGAGGCAAATATTAAAGGTTAGAGATGGAAAAACCGGTTTTGTTACAAATTTTCCAAAAATTTCGGGTTCTGCTGAACCTAAAATTTTTGGGGTCCACCCTAGATGAATTTCCCAAAGTTGCTTAGTATACTCCAGGCTCTCTTCTGGCCTCAAGTATAAGGTCAGGGAGGTCTCTAAATATCAAGAAAATCTTTCCTGGGCTCCGCTGCGGAATCCTCCGGTGTTCCAATCTTCTTCATGTCTTCTTCCAGGTCACCGCTGAGGCACAGACCTCAGAGGTGACCTGGGGCCAAAGATGGTGACGCCCCAATGTAACCATCGGCAGCTGGCCAGGAAGAAGACCAGAAGGGCAGAGCCCAGGACAGGTGAGTGTTTTTGGGTTTTTCACACCCTCCCTGACCTCCAATTATTATATTTCAGGGCCTGAAGAGTCTTCAGAGTATCACAGTCAACTTTGCCTAAACTTTAGGTTCAGAACAAATTTTTCTGGTGATTCTTACAAACACTTGCAAAATGAACCTCACGAGGTTCGCCCATCACTATTGAAGACTTTATTCAACTTTTTCACCAATTTTTTGTTGCCCTATTGCATCTAAAAGAAAAAATAAGGCAACTTTACTGATTGTCTTCATTAAGAAAAGAAATCGTTTTGTGTATACAGCTTCTATGCGGACTATTGTGTCGCTATGGGAACAGACTACAAACATAATATTTACATTAACAGTAACATAATAACAATAATCTTTATATCGATGGTTGGCTTTATTATTGAAGGACAATATCCTCTCCTTTCCCAAATTGGAGATGGGTATCTCAGCACCATCGTAATCCCAGTGGTCGAGCCCCCACCAATCAGTTACCCGCTATCGACATCAGATTGTAAAAAACGGAATACCCCTTTAACCCACAGGAGACTAGGTATGGCTGGTGACCACCCATGTCGTAGGTTGTACTCAGTTCATGCTATCACATATGTAATGAACTGATGGCCATTATCAGCCATCTTGGGTACTATGAAGGGCTATCATTAGTCACCTGGTCGCCCAACCTAGTACTCACAAACATTTCCGGGCTCCTTCCCTTCATATCTGTCTGTCTTCCTAATCTATTACTTCCTGTTTTGGAGGGTGCACTAATGCCAAAAATTAATCAAAAACAGCCACATGACAGCCCACGATCACCCTGGGGGCTTGTAATGGAGTCTCCACCTCCACAATTAGAAAGTGATTAAAGAGCAACTCCACACAAGCGCCCCTTTAAGTGACATTCCCAGCTTCCCCTGGATGTGGCTGCAGACACAGCTTGTAGGTCCTGGGTATAGTGAAGCAGACAGTGGTTATTGATCCACAGCCCCAGTGTCTGCCGCTATAATGTCAAGCGCTGTCAGAATAATTCATACACGCTAAGTGGGCACCTACGTACCATGAAGGATGGATGCAGGCCCAGGAAATAGACTTTATACCCTAGGCGTGATTATTATTATTATTGTACATATTTTCCTAACATATTACATACATTATTCATAGAAGTGCGCCGGAGGAAACACAATGTAAATTCCCTCCCAAAACAAAGGAAGGCACCGAAAAATGACTGCGATTTGCCTCAGAATATCAAATTTACAGGAGTTTCCAATGTTAGGTTTTATGTATAATAAGAAGTTTGCAGCATAGTAATAGTAGTTCACCAGGTCCCAAGACGCCCGAGATGCCTTGAGCAAAGACGCCCATGATATTCTGAGCAAAGACGCCCACAGTATCCAGAGCAAAGACACCCACAATATCCAGAGCAAAGACGCCCACAATATCCAGAGCAAAGACGCCCACAATATCCAGAGCAAAGACGCCCACAATATCCAGAGCAAAGACGCCCACAATATCCAGAGCAAAGACGCCCACAATATCCAGAGCAAAGATGCCCACAATATCCAGAGCAAAGACGCCCACAATATCCAGAGCAAAGACGCCCACAATATCCAGAGCAAAGACGCCCACAATATCCAGAGCAAAGACGCCCACAATATCCAGAGCAAAGACGCCCACTATGTTCTGAGCAAAGACACCCATGATGTTCTGAGCAAAGACACCCACAATATCCAGAGCGAAGACGCCCACAATATCCAGAGCAAAGACGCCCACAATATCCAGAGCAAAGATACCCACAATATCCAGAGCAAAGACACCCACAATATCCAGAGCAAAGACGCCCACAATATCCAGAGCAAAGATGCCCACAATATCCAGAGCAAAGACGCCCACAATATCCAGAGCAAATACGCCCACAATATCCAGAGCAAAGACGCCCACAATATCCAGAGCAAAGACGCCCACAATATCCAGAGCAAAGACGCCCATTATGTTCTGAGCAAAGACGTCCACAATATCCAGAGCAAAGACGCCCACAATATCCAGAGCAAAGACGCCCACAATATCCAGAGCAAAGACACCCACAATATCCAGAGCAAAGACGCCCACAATATCCAGAGCAAAGACACCCACAATATCCAGAGCAAAGACGCCCACAATATCCAGAGCAAAGACGCCCATTATGTTCTGAGCAAAGACGCCCACAATATCCAGAGCAAAGATACCCACAATATCCAGAGCAAAGACGCCCACAATATCCAGAGCAAAGATACCCACAATATCCAGAGCAAAGACGCCCACAGTATCCAGAGCAAAGACGCCCACAATATCCAGAGCAAAGACACCCATTATGTTCTGAGCAAAGACGCCCACAATATCCAGAGCAAAGATACCCACAATATCCAGAGCAAAGACACCCAAAATATCCAGAACAAAGACGCCCATTATGTTCTGAGCAAAGATGCCCACAATATCCAGAGCAAAGACGCCCACAATATCCAGAGCAAAGACGACCCCACAATATCCAGAGCAAAGACGCCCACAATATCCAGAGCAAAGACGCCCACAATATCCAGAGCAAAGACACCCACAATATCCAGAGCAAAGACGCCCATTATGTTCTGAGCAAAGACACCCATGATGTTCTGAGCAAAGACACCCACAATATCCAGAGCGAAGACGCCCACAATATCCAGAGCAAAGACGCCCACAATATCCAGAGCAAAGATACCCACAATATCCAGAGCAAAGACACCCAAAATATCCAGAGCAAAGACACCCACAATATCCAGAGCAAAGACGCCCACAATATCCAGAGCAAAGACGCCCACAATATCCAGAGCGAAGACGCCCACAATATCCAGAGCAAAGACGCCCACAATATCCAGAGCAAAGATACCCACAATATCCAGAGCAAAGACACCCAAAATATCCAGAGCAAAGACACCCACAATATCCAGAGCAAAGACGCCCACAATATCCAGAGCAAAGATGCCCACAATATCCAGAGCAAAGACGCCCACAATATCCAGAGCAAAGACGCCCACAATATCCAGAGCAAAGACGCCCACAATATCCAGAGCAAAGACGCCCACAATATCCAGAGCAAAGACGCCCATTATGTTCTGAGCAAAGACGCCCACAATATCCAGAGCAAAGACGCCCATTATGTTCTGAGCAAAGACGCCCACAGTATCCAGATCAAAGACGCCCACAATATCCAGAGCAAAGACGCCCACAATATCCAGAGCAAAGACGCCCACAATATCCAGAGCAAAGACGCCCACAATATCCAGAGCAAAGACACCCACAATATCCAGAGCAAAGACGCCCACAATATCCAGAGCAAAGACACCCACAATATCCAGAGCAAAGACGCCCACAATATCCAGAGCAAAGACGCCCACAATATCCAGAGCAAAGACGCCCACAATATCCAGAGCAAAGACGCCCACAATATCCAGAGCAAGGACGCCCACAATATCCAGAGAAAAGACACCCATTATGTTCTGAGCAAAGATGCCCATGATGTTCTGAGCAAAGACACCCACAATATCCAGAGCAAAGACACCCACAATATCCAGAGCAAAGATACCCACAATATCCAGAGCAAAGACACCCAAAATATCCAGAGCAAAGACACCCACAATATCCAGAGCAAAGACACCCACAATATCCAGAGCAAAGACGCCCATGATGTTCTGAGCAAAGACGCCCACAATATCCAGAGCAAAGATGCCCACAATATCCAGAGCAAAGACACCCACAATATCCAGAGCAAAGACGCCCACAATATCCAGAGCAAAGACGCCCACAATATCCAGAGCAAAGACGCCCACAATATCCAGAGCAAAGACGCCCACAATATCCAGAGCAAAGACGCCCACAATATCCAGAGCAAAGACACCCACAATATCCAGAGAAAAGACGCCCATTATGTTCTGAGCAAAGACACCCATGATGTTCTGAGCAAAGACACCCACAATATCCAGAGCAAAGACACCCACAATATCCAGAGCAAAGATACCCACAATATCCAGAGCAAAGACACCCAAAATATCCAGAGCAAAGACACCCACAATATCCAGAGCAAAGACACCCACAATATCCAGAGCAAAGACGCCCACAATATCCAGAGCAAAGACGCCCACAATATCCAGAGCAAAGACACCCACAATATCCAAAGCAAAGACACCCACAATATCCAGAGCAAAGACGCCCAGGGCCGCACCGCTAATGTCTGGGGGGGGGGGGTGGCATTTTTACTATTTATTTAATGTAAACCAGCCCAGGACAGGCCACTTTAAAAAAAACAAAGCTGAGCGGGGCCTGTCCTGAGCTGGCTTACAAGACGTCCGCATCACAGCGCAGGCGGCGATACAATGACGTCATCGCTCCTCCTGCACTGAGACACAGACGTCACGGATAAGAAGAGGAGGCGGCAGTTTCATCAAGGCATCGCAGGTAGGTGAGGATAACTTTTTTTTATATATATAAATAGGACGTAACCTGTTGGAGCATCCCCGGCAGGTAAGGCCTATTTATTTACCTACCCCGCGTCTGCTCGGGGCCTCCCCCGCTTCCCTTTCTGCTATGGGACGCAGAAGGGGGAAGCGAGGCCGCTGTGAGCAGCCGCGGGCATCGGTAAGTGAGGTCGTGGGCCTCAAATACTACTATTATTATACTCTGGGTCTTTTTAGACCCCAGAGTATAATAATCGGAGACCCAGGGGAGGTGAGGGAACATAAAAACCAATGCTACTTACCTCTCCTGCGATCCGATGTCACTACGAGCAGGCTTGGTCCCTCTGGTGATGTCATCAGGTCGTGTGTGCACAATTAAACAGGGCCGAAAGCTGCAGGGAGTGCACCAGTGTCCAGGATAGGTAAGTAACCCTGGTTTTTATGTTTGTCACCTCCCCTGGGTTTCCGATCATTATACTCTGGGGTCTGAAAAGACCCCATAGTATAATAATAGTTCATGGGTAGGCCACTATGGGGCATAATACCGTGTGCAGGGGCCACTGTGGAGCATAATACCCTGTGCAGGGGCCACTGAGGAGCATAATACCCTGTGCAGGGGCCACTATGGAACATAATACCAGTGCAGGGGCCACTATGGAGCATAATACCGTGTGCAGGGGCCACTGAGGAGCATAATACTGTGTGCAGGGGCCACTATGGAACATAATACTGTGTGCAGGGGCCACTATGGAGCATAATACTGTGTGCAGGGGCCAATATGGAGCATAATATCAGTGCAGGGGTCACTATGGGGCATAATACCGTGTGCAGGGGCCACTATGGAGCATAATACAAGTGCAGGGGCCACTGTGGAGCATAATACCCTGTGCAGGGGCCACTGAGGAGCATAATACCCTGTGCAGGGGCCACTATGGAACATAATACCAGTGCAGGGGCCACTATGGAGCATAATACCGTGTGCAGGAGCCACTATGGAGCATAATACCGTGTGCAGGGGCCACTGAGGAGCATAATACTGTGTGCAGGGGCCACTATGGAACATAATACCATGTGCAGGGGCCACTATGGAGCATAATACTGTGTGCAGGGGCCACTATGGAGCATAATACCGTGTGCAGGGGCCAATATGGAGCATAATATCAGTGCAGGGGCCACTATGGAGCATAATACCATGTGCAGGGGCCGCTGCGAGGCATAATTCAGTGTGCAGGGGCTGCTGTGGAACATTATTGTGTGTGTAAATGGAACGTCATAAACAGGGGCTATGGCGCCTGTTTATATCATACGCTATCTGTTTATAGTGACAGTGTTATGTAATTGTAGCCTTGTCACATACTGTAGACATGTACAGGACGAGGCTGCAGTTACATTACATGGCCGCTATGAGATGAATGACACTATGTAAACAGAGAAGCGGTCACGGCGCTTACACAGGTACCATTCAAACAGCTGATCAGTGGGGGTCCTGGGTTTTGAGCCCCACTGATTAGTTTATTAATGACCTGGAAAACCTTTTAATTAGTTATCACCTGGGGGCATTATTAATAAGGGGCACTATTTATACAGGGTACACATGGACATTATTAATATAAAGATGCACTTGGGGGTATTATTCATTATGGGGGGGTTATATCATATATTATATAATTGGGGTAGCGGCAGGATGAGGGTGCAGGTGAGGACAATGTGGGTGCCTGGAAAAGTGAGGAGCCAAAGATGTCTGTGCTGCAAACTTTACAGAGACAAGTCACAGCTGGAAGAAGTGGTCATGGCGGTCCGGAGGGAAGAGACGGGAAATGTGACCGATTAGTCAGAGACGTCACCTGTAAGTCACAGAATGTTACTGCATCGTATTCACCTAAATGATAGAGGATAAATACCTGAGTGATGGGGGTCTGTCTGCTGAGACCCCACTGAGCCTGAGAATTGGGTTTTTCCCCCCACTGGGTGGGAATCCAGCCTGACCACAGCCATATATATAGGTGTCACTTGGTGGATGGACGGACCCGCGTGGCTCTCATTCACTTCAATGGGAGTGCCAAAGATACCCGAAGTCCAGTCCTCAGCTATCTGCGGGGCTCCTATTATAGAGAATGGGGGCCACGTGGGCTCGTCCATCCACCAAGCAGAAGATGTGTGAAGTTACTGTCATTGTTAATGCCGTGTTGTTGATCTGATACTGAAGTAATACAGGAAGAAGAATTCTTATAAACTGTTTTATAACTGTGTATTGTGTATATTGTGCGACGATAACAGTGTGTTAAACTAGTAGCATGGAAACTCAATTTTTTTTTTTTTTTTTTTTGGGGGGGGGGGCGTCTTTCTATAGTCCGCCTCAGGCAGCAAAGAGGCTAGGGTCACCACTGAAGACACCCATGATATCCTGAGCAAAGATGCCCATGTTGTTCTGAGCAAAGGCACTACAATGTTCTGGGAAAAGATCTCCATTATGTCCTGGACAAAAACTGCCATAATGTGTTGAGCAAAGATTGCCATGATGTACTAAGCAAAGATTCCCATGAGGTTCTGAGCAAAAAGGACTGACAGCCACAATATTCTAAGCAAAGATGCCCATGATATCCAGAGTAAAGTCTTCTGTGATATACTAAAGTTCAGGCAGCCATGATGTCCTCAACAATGACGTTCTTGATAGATCACATGTGGTCAAGAAGTTGATCACAATCTACAGATCGACCTCTGATTAGTGACCATTAGATTGTGCCAACCGATAGCCCTCAAACTCTCTGAATATTAATAGGTTTCTCTGGGACTATGACCCAGGCACAGCCACACATACAGATCAGCCTCTTTATTGGTATAATATAGTTAGACCATATATTGTATATACATATAAATCACCTATATCACTAGCTGTAGTGAAGTGTCCTATTCACAGTGCTCACAGACTTCACACTGAGGTTCACTGTATGTGCCGCAGAAATCCTACTTGGAATAAATTCCTCTGGAGAGAAGGCGTCCAGTGTTTGCAGCGTGGACACGGCGGTGGAGGAACACTCTGTCCCTTTCATTCCACTAGTAATGATGCCGTGTGTTCAACTCCTGTAACTGCTAATCCCAGGAAATTATCACTCCGTCCCCAGGACCCTAAAAAGACAATATACCCTTCATAAAATCCATGCAGAAAGCAAGATCCATGTCCAAAGCAAGAATCATCCCTGAAATACTGCAGCAGTGGAATATGTGCCCTGAAACATGAATAATAGCACTAAGATTTATTCTAGGAATATGATAGATAATCCAGGAACTAACAGTCCAATAGTGTGAGACTTATTTATTATGCTTACTTGTATAGCGCCATCATATTCCATAGCGCTTTACAGAAAAGGCACTGAGCACATGTATTACAGCACATTACTGACTGATCCTAAATTCATACATACATTACATTACTTATCCTGTACTGATCCTGAGTTACATCCTGTATTATACTCCAGAGCTGCGCTCACTATTCTGCTGGTGCAGTCACTGTGTACATACATTACATTACTTATCCTGTACTGATCCTGAGTTACATCCTGTATTATACTCCAGAGCTGCGCTCACTATTCTGCTGGTGCAGTCACTGTGTACATACATTACATTACTTATCCTGTACTGATCCTGAGTTACATCCTGTATTATACTCCAGAGCTGTACTCACTATTCTGCAGTTACAGTCACTGTGTACATACATTACATTACTTATCCTGTACTGATCCTGAGTTACATCCTGTATTATACTCCAGAGCTGTACTCACTATTCTGCAGTTACAGTCACTGTGTACATACATTACATTACTTATCCTGTACTGATCCTGAGTTACATCCTGTATTATACTCCAGAGCTGCGCTCACTATTCTGCAGTTACAGTCACTGTGTACATACATTACATTACTTATCCTGTACTGATCCTGAGTTACATCCTGTATTATACTCCAGAGCTGCGCTCACTATTCTGCTGGTGCAGTCACTGTGTACATACATTACATTACTTATCCTGTACTGATCCTGAGTTACATCCTGTATTATACTCCAGAGCTGTACTCACTATTCTGCAGTTACAGTCACTGTGTACATACATTACATTACTTATCCTGTACTGATCCTGAGTTACATCCTGTATTATACTCCAGAGCTGTACTCACTATTCTGCAGTTACAGTCACTGTGTACATACATTACATTACTTATCCTGTACTGATCCTGAGTTACATCCTGTATTATACTCCAGAGCTGCGCTCACTATTCTGCAGTTACAGTCACTGTGTACATACATTACATTACTTATCCTGTACTGATCCTGAGTTACATCCTGTATTATACTCCAGAGCTGCGCTCACTATTCTGCTGGTACAGTCACTGTGTACATACATTACATTACTTATCCTGTACTGATCCTGAGTTACATCCTGTATTATACTCCAGAGCTGCGCTCACTATTCTGCTGGTGCAGTCACTGTGTACATACATTACATTACTTATCCTGTACTGATCCTGAGTTACATCCTGTATTATACTCCAGAGCTGCACTCACTATTCTGCTGGTGCAGTCACTGTGTACATACATTACATTACTTATCCTGTACTGATCCTGAGTTACATCCTGTATTATACTCCAGAGCTGCGCTCACTATTCTGCTGGTGCAGTCACTGTGTACATACATTACATTACTTATCCTGTACTGATCCTGAGTTACATCCTGTATTATACTCCAGAGCTGCGCTCACTATTCTGCTGGTGCAGTCACTGTGTACATACATTACATTACTTATCCTGTACTGATCCTGAGTTACATCCTGTATTATACTCCAGAGCTGCACTCACTATTCTGCTGGTACAGTCACTGTGTACATACATTACATTACTTATCCTGTACTGATCCTGAGTTACATCCTGTATTATACACCAGAGCTGCACTCACTATTCTGCTGGTGCAGTCACTGTGTACTTACATTACATTACTTATCCTGTACTGATCCTGAGTTACATCCTGTATTATACTCCAGAGCTGCACTCACTATTCTGCTGGTACAGTCACTGTGTACATACATTACATTACTTATCCTGTACTGATCCTGAGTTACATCCTGTATTATACTCCAGAGCTGCGCTCACTATTCTGCTGGTGCAGTCACTGTGTACATACATTACATTACTTATCCTGTACTGATCCTGAGTTACATCCTGTATTATACTCCAGAGCTGCGCTCACTATTCTGCTGGTGCAGTCACTGTGTACATACATTACATTACTTATCCTGTACTGATCCTGAGTTACATCCTGTATTATACTCCAGAGCTGCGCTCACTATTCTGCTGGTGCAGTCACTGTGTACATACATTACATTACTTATCCTGTACTGATCCTGAGTTACATCCTGTATTATACTCCAGAGCTGCGCTCACTATTCTGCCGGTACAGTCACTGTGTACACACATTACATTACTTATCCTGTACTGATCCTGAGTTACATCCTGTATTATACTCCAGAGCTGCGCTCACTATTCTGCTGGTGCAGTCACTGTGTACATACATTACATTACTTATCCTGTACTGATCCTGAGTTACATCCTGTATTATACTCCAGAGCTGCGCTCACTATTCTGCTGGTGCAGTCACTGTGTACATACATTACATTACTTATCCTGTACTGATCCTGAGTTACATCCTGTATTATACTCCAGAGCTGCACTCACTATTCTGCTGGTGCAGTCTTTTCTCCTTTATTACATCCATATACTGAGTAGTATACGGTATTTTTTGTTTTCCTATTATCGCTATGGCTATAATGTGAGTTGACAAAAGCTTGACTTATGAAACTTTCCCAACTTCAACTGGTCACATCCCAAACAGGAGTTAATTTTTGGGGGCTGATGACAGTAACTTTCCAGCTTGACCTCTCCTTAGATCGTCCATGGTCAGAGTGACCTCTCCTGAGCGTGCGCTCCACTCAGATCGCAGCTATTCCTGGCAGGTTACCAAGCAATTCTTTCAGGCTGTATTGTTCAGCAGGAAACAAACAAGGACCAAGCCACTGGGTGGGCACGGGTGGACATGTAAAAATAGACCTTGTCCCCTTCCCTATCCCCTCCCTCCGGCCATGAAGAGAAGCTGAGTGGTGCTGCCCTGGCCGTCACCGCAGATAACACTATCAGTACTGACTACCTCTAACTTCCAGGTGCCTCTGTTGTGATCCATGTCCAACCCGTCTGCAACAACAGCTGCTACTTGGTGTAAATTTATATTTGTGCTTCGATCTACAAAGGTCAATTATGAGTGACCGATCAATGAAAACTCCAAATCACCCTAAAGCTATGATCACATGACGAATATAAATACTATAATAATGCCTTTATGTACAAGAATATACTATAATACTGCCCCTTATGTACAAGAATATAACTACTATAATACTGCTCCTATGTACAAGAATATAACTACTATAATACTACTTCCTATGTACAGTCATGGCCAAAAGTTTTGAGAATGACACAAATATTCTATTTTCACATGATCTGCTGCCCTCTGGTTTTTATGTGTGTTTGTCAGATGTTTTTATCACATACAGAAATAGAATTGCATTCATATTATGAGTAACAGAAGCTTATATTGACAGTTAGAATGAGTTAATGCAGCAAGTCAATATTTGCAGTGTTGACCCTTCTTCTTCAGGACCTCTGCAATTCTCCCTGGCATGCTCTCAATCAACTTCTGGACCAAATCCTGACTGATAGCAGTCCATTCTTGCAGAATCAATGCTTTCATTTTGTCTGAATTTGTTGGTTTTTGTTTGTCCACCCGTCTCTTGATGATTGACCACAAGTTCTCAATGGGATTAAGATCTGGGGAGTTTCCAGGCCATGGACCCAAAATCTCTATGTTTTGTTCCCTGAGCCATTTAGTTATCACCTTTGCTTTATGGCAAGGTGCTCCATCATGCTGGAAAAGGCATTGTTGAGCGCCAAACTGCTCTTGGACGGTTGGGAGAAGTTGCTCTTGGAGGACATTCTGGTACCATTCTTTATTCATGGCTGTGTTTTTAGGCAAGACTGTGAGAGAGCCGATTCCCTTGGCTGAGAAGCAACCCCACACATGAATGGTTTCAGGATGCTTTACAGTTGGCATGAGACAAGACTGGTGGTAGCGCTCACCTCTTCTTCTCCGAATAAGCTGTTTTCCAGATGTTCCAAACAATCGCAAAGGGGATTCATCAGAGAAAATGACTTTCCCCAGTCCTCAGCAGTCCACTCCCTGTACCTTTTGCAGAATATCAGTCTGTCCCTGATGTTTTTTCTGGAGAGAAGTGGCTTCTTTGCTGCCCTCCTTGAGACCAGGCCTTGCTCCAAGAGTCTCCGCCTCACAGTGCGTGCAGATGCACTCACACCTGCCTGCTGCCATTCCTCAGCAAGCTCTGCACTGCTGGTAGCCCGATCCCGCAGCTGAAACACTTTTAAGAGACGGTCCTGCCGCTTGCTGGTCTTTCTTGGGCGCACTGGAGCATTTTTGGCACCAATGGAACCTCTCTCCTTGAAGTTCTTGATGATGCGATAGATTGTTGACTGAGGTGCAATCTTTCTAGCTGCAATACTCTTCCCAGTTAGGCCATTTTTGTGCAGTGCAATGATGACTGCACGTGTTTCTTTAGAGATAACCATGGTTAACAGAAGAGAAACAATGATGGCAAGCACCAGCCTCCTTTTAAAGTGTCCAGTGGTGTCATTCTTACTTAATCATGACAGATTGATCTCCAGCCCTGTCCTCATCAACACCCACACCTGTGTTAATGGAGCAATCACTGAAACGATGTTAGGTGGTCCTTTTAAGGCAGGGCTGCAATGATGTTGAAATGTGTTTTGGGGGATAAAGTTCATTTTCTAGGCAAATATTGACTTTGCAAGTAATTGCTGTTAAGCTGATCACTCTTTATAACATTCTGGAGTATATGCAAATTGCCATTAGAAAAACTGAAGCAGTAGAATTTGTAAAAATTAATATTTGTATCATTCTCAAAACTTTTGGCCATGACTGTACAAGAATATAACTACTATAATACTACTCCTATGTACAAGAATATAACTACTATAATACTGCTCCTATGTACAAGAATATAACTACTATAATACTGCCCCCTATGTACAAGAATATAACTACTATAATACTACCTCCTATGTACAAGAATATAACTACTATAATACTGCTCCTATGTACAAGAATATAACTACTATAATACTACTCCTATGTACAAGAATATAACTACTATAATACTGCCCCTATGTACAAGAATATAACTAGTATAATACTACCTCCTATGTACAAGAATATAACTACTATAATACTACTCCTATGTACAAGAATAGAAATACTATAATACTACCTCCTATGTACAAGAATATAACTACTATAATACTACCTCCTATGTACAAGAATATAACTACTATAATACTACCTCCTATGTACAAGAATATAACTACTATAATACTACCTCCTATGTACAAGAATATAACTACTATAATACTACCTCCTATGTACAAGAATATATCTACTATAATACTGCTCCTATGTACAAGAATATAACTACTATAATACTGCCCCTATGTACAAGAATATAACTACTATAATACTACCTCCTATGTACAAGAATATAACTACTATAATACTACTCCTATGTACAAGAATAGAAATACTATAATACTACCTCCTATGTACAAGAATATAACTACCATAATACTGCTCCTATGTACAAGAATATAACTACTATAATACTACCTCCTATGTACAAGAATATAACTACCATAATACTGCTCCTATGTACAAGAATATAACTACTATAATACTGCTCCCTATGTACAAGAATATAACTACTATAATACTGCTCCTATGTACAAGAATATAACTACTATAATACTACCTCCTATGTACAAGAATATAACTACTATAATACTGCTCCTATGTACAAGAATATAACTACTATAATACTACTCCTATGTACAAGAATAGAAATACTATAATACTACTGCTATGTACAAGAATATAACTACTATAATACTACTCCTATGTACAAGAATATAAATACTATAATACTACTGCTATGTACAAGAATATAACTACTATAATACTGCTCCTATGTACAAGAATATAACTACTATAATACTACCTCCTATGTACAAGAATATAATTACTATAATACTGCTCCCTATGTACAAGAATATAACTACTATAATACTACTCCTATGTACAAGAATATAACTACTATAATACTACTGCTATGTACAAGAATATAACTACTATAATACTGCCCCTATGTACAAGAATATAACTACTATAATACTGCTCCTATGTACAAGAATATAACTACTATAATACTGCTCCTATGTACAAGAATATAACTACTATAATACTACCTCCTATGTACAAGAATATAATTACTATAATACTGCTCCCTATGTACAAGAATATAACTACTATAATACTACTCCTATGTACAAGAATATAACTACTATAATACTACTGCTATGTACAAGAATATAACTACTATAATACTGCCCCTATGTATAAGAATATAACTACTATAATACTACCTCCTATGTACAAGAATATAACTACTATAATACTACCTCCTATGTACAAGAATATAACTACTATAATACTACCTCCTATGTACAAGAATATAACTACTATAATACTACCTCCTATGTACAAGAATATATCTACTATAATACTGCTCCTATGTACAAGAATATAACTACTATAATACTGCCCCTATGTACAAGAATATAACTACTATAATACTACCTCCTATGTACAAGAATATAACTACTATAATACTACTCCTATGTACAAGAATAGAAATACTATAATACTACCTCCTATGTACAAGAATATAACTACCATAATACTGCTCCTATGTACAAGAATATAACTACTATAATACTACCTCCTATGTACAAGAATATAACTACCATAATACTGCTCCTATGTACAAGAATATAACTACTATAATACTGCTCCCTATGTACAAGAATATAACTACTATAATACTGCTCCTATGTACAAGAATATAACTACTATAATACTACCTCCTATGTACAAGAATATAACTACTATAATACTGCTCCTATGTACAAGAATATAACTACTATAATACTACTCCTATGTACAAGAATAGAAATACTATAATACTACTGCTATGTACAAGAATATAACTACTATAATACTACTCCTATGTACAAGAATATAAATACTATAATACTACTGCTATGTACAAGAATATAACTACTATAATACTGCTCCTATGTACAAGAATATAACTACTATAATACTACCTCCTATGTACAAGAATATAATTACTATAATACTGCTCCCTATGTACAAGAATATAACTACTATAATACTACTCCTATGTACAAGAATATAACTACTATAATACTACTGCTATGTACAAGAATATAACTACTATAATACTGCCCCTATGTACAAGAATATAACTACTATAATACTGCTCCTATGTACAAGAATATAACTACTATAATACTGCTCCTATGTACAAGAATATAACTACTATAATACTACCTCCTATGTACAAGAATATAATTACTATAATACTGCTCCCTATGTACAAGAATATAACTACTATAATACTACTCCTATGTACAAGAATATAACTACTATAATACTACTGCTATGTACAAGAATATAACTACTATAATACTGCCCCTATGTACAAGAATATAACTACTATAATACTACCTCCTATGTACAAGAATATAACTACTATAATACTACCTCCTATGTACAAGAATATAACTGCTATAATACTACCTCCTATGTACAAGAATATAACTACTATAATACTACCTCCTATGTACAAGAATATAACTACTATAATACTACCTCCTATGTACAAGAATATAACTACTATAATACTACCTCCTATGTACAAGAATATAACTACTATAATACTGCTCCTATGTACAAGAATATAACTACTATAATACTGCTCCTATGTACAAGAATATAACTACTATAATACTACTGCTATGTACAAGAATATAACTACTATAATTCTGTTCCTATATACAAGAATATAACTACTATAATACTACCTCCTATGTACAAGAATATAACTACTATAATACTGCTCCTATGTACAAGAATATAAAGAATATAACTACTATAATACTGCTCCTATGTACAAGAATATAACTACTATAATACTGCTCCTATGTACAAGAATATAACTACTATAATACTGCTCCTATGTACAAGAATATAACTACTATAATACTACTCCTATGTACAAGAATATAACTACTATAATACTGCTCCTATGTACAAGAATATAACTACTATAACACTACTCCTATGTACAAGAATATAACTACTATAATACTGTCCCCTATGTACAAGAATATAACTACTATAATGCTGCCCCCTATGTACAAGAATATAACTACTATAATACTACCTCCTATGTACAAGAATATAACTACTATAATACTGCTCCTATGTACAAGAATATAACTACTATAATACTGCTCCTATGTACAAGAATATAACTACTATAATACTGCTCCTATGTACAAGAATATAACTACTATAATACTGCCCCTATGTACAAGAATATAACTACTATAATACTGCTCCTATGTACAAGAATATAACTACTATAATACTGCTCCTATGTACAAGAATATAAATACTATAATACTACTCCCATGTACAAGAATATAACTACTATAATACTACTCCTATGTACAAGAATATAACTACTATAATACTGCCTCCTATGTACAAGAATATAACTGCTATAATACTACCTCCTATGTACAAGAATATAACTACTATAATACTGCTCCTATGTACAAGAATATAACTACTATAACACTACTCCTATGTACAAGAATATAACTACTATAATACTGCCCCTATGTACAAGAATATAACTACTATAATACTGCTCCTATGTAAAAGAATATAACTACTATAATACTACCTCCTATGTACAAGAATATAACTACTATAATACTGCTCCTATGTACAAGAATATAACTACTATAATACTGCCCCTATGTACAAGAATATAACTACTATAATACTACCTCCTATGTACAAGAATATAACTACTATAATACTGCTCCTATGTACAAGAATATAACTACTATAATACTGCCCTATGTACAAGACTATAACTGCTATAATACTGCCCCTATGTACAAGAATATAACTACTATAATACTACCTCCTATGTACAAGAATATAACTACTATAATACTGTCTTACTATGTATAGTGCAATATGGACACCCAATTTTCCTAGGCTCAAGTAACTCAGAATTTGCATTCTGTGCTCTGGACATATTGTAAGTTGTGATTTTGTTTTTGTGCGGTATTCTGGTTGTTGCACCATTATACCCGCGCCTGGTATCTGACTACTTGGCACATACTGCAGAATAGTACATGAAATTTTTGGGGTGCGTCTCCCTGTTCTCTTCGGTGCTTCTGCCTGATATCAGTGACCGCTGATTGGGTCTGAGGGGTCACGTCGGCGTTATTATGTGTCATGCAGAGACCCCACACTATAATAATAGCAGTTTCGTTTCGGCTGCGTTTGGTCCGAACAAAACCACAGGGCGAGTTCTCCCAAGTGGTGCTCCCACAAGGACTCGGGCTGACGTGTCAAGTAAATAGGCCTCGCGTGCCACTCTTGGCACACGTGTTAGCCGACCCCTGGAAATGTAACCTCCAGGGGCCACGGGGGCCTTTACCTCCATATCCTATAAGGAACAGCTAAGAGTTTCACCACGAAGAAATTTGTGTGTAACCTTTTCTCCACTGGACACCAACATATACTCAGATTTTGTCCTAGTCTGCACCGGCATTATTTGGATACCAAATGGCGGTATTATTTTAATAACATATGCCAGTATTATTTGGGTAAATGGCAATATCCTTTAGGTATCACATGTGATATTTACACACTAGGTTTTGGTATTAAATTGGCATTATATCTCAGTAATGTGCAATCACCATATGGCAGTATTATTAGAGTAATATATGACAGTATTATTTGGGTACCAAATGGCAGAATCTTTTAGGTACAACATATGATATTATATGATTAATGGATGATGATATTGGGGCACTGTATCTCAGTACTGTGATGGCATCTTATGGTTGTTATTTCACTACCATATGGCAGTAATATTTGATTAATGTATGGCAGTATCTTTTAGGTACAACATATAGTGATATTTGGGCAGTGGACATTGCAATTAAATGGACACTCTATATCAGTAATGTGACGGCACTGTATGGTAGTATTTAATTACAATGTGGCAGTATTATTTAGTATCATACGGCAGTATTATTTGACTAATGTATGGCAGTAACTTATGGATGCAACGTGTGATATTTACACAATAGATGTTAGTATTAAATTCGCATCATATCTCAGTAATGTGAGTGCACCATATTGCAGTATTATTTGAATAACAAATGGCAGTATCCTCTAAGTATATCTGGAAATGGGCAAATTACTTCGACACCGGCCAGGTTCAACCCAAATATCCCAAATTGTTCAGTTTTTAACAAACTCAAAACTAATTGAATCTTAGGGGGTTCGCCAACTCTAGGTACAATATATGATGATATTTGATTAATAGATGAAGATTTTGGGCACTCTATCTCAGTACGGTGAGAGCATGTTACCAGTTATTATTTTGGTATCATGTGGCAGTAATATTTAATAAATGTATGGCAAAATCCTTTAGGTACAACATATTTGGGCACTGGATGTTGGTATTAAATGGACACTCTATATGAGCAATGTGAAGGCACTGTATAATAATATTATCCTGGTGGCACTATTATTTGAATAACATATGGCAGTATTATTTAAGTAATGTGTGGCAGTAACTTATAGGTTCCACATGAGATATTTATACACCATATGTTGGTATTAAATTGGTACTGTATTATATACCAGTAATGTGAGGACACCATATGGCAGTATTACTTGAGTAATATATGGCAGTATCCTTTAGGCACAACATGTAATGACGTGTGATTACTGGATGATGGTATTGGGTACTTTATCTTATGATGGTACAACATTTAGTGATATTTGGGCAATGAATGTTTGTATTTAATGGACACTATCAGTAATGTGTGGGCACTTATAATAGCATTATTTGAGTATTATGTGGCAATATTACTTTAGTGATTTACATACCATTTGGCAATTTTAGGTTCCACATGTGGAATATTTACTTACTGAATGTTGGTAATAATTGGGTAATCTACCTCAGTAATATGTGGGCATCATATGTTAGTATAATTTACGTATCACATGACAGTATTATATAACAGTGATACATCTAGTAGTATAAATTGGACCCTCTGTGGGAACTGTATGACAGTATGATATAGACACCATATGGCAGTATTATTTGAGTAATGTATAGGAGTATCCACATGTAATATTTGGTTATTGTATTTTTTGTTAATTGGACCCTCTTTGTCAGTAATGTCTAAGCTCTGTATGGTAATATGGATTGAGTACCATATGGCAGTATTACTGTATTTGAGCAATTTTTTTTTTTTCAAAAAATCTTTATAAAATGTATTCCATATTACAATATCAAATAGTCAATTAAAAGAACATCCACGATTAAGACCCCATCTCCTTGGGACTTTTGGACATCTTTTGATTTTCTGGCATTTTTTGTGAAATTAATACATTTTGTCATAAACTTTATTAACACATTTTGTTTCCGTGCTGTGGTGTCAAATGAAAGAGAAGATTCTCATCTTTCATATGCTGGTATGTATGGCATTCTACTTATATGATTTCCAGAGATATCACTGGCTGAAAATACAGTCAGTATTGCGATATTTATATGCAGCGGTATATACCGTATACAGTGAGAAACAGGGACAGATCTCAATAGAGAAACAATGGAAAGAGAGAAAAATGCAGAAAGTCACAGAAAGGAGACAAAATATATCAACGACACAAATACTGCCAGAATATCAAACGTTGTCTGAAAGGTTAGTTATGATTCACCTATATGGCAGTATTATCTAGGTACTATATGGCAGTATTATCTAGGTACCATATGGTAGTATTATTTAGTTACTATATGATTTGAGTAACATATACTATTATCCACATGTAACATTTGCCTACAGTATTTTGGTATTATTGGGACCCTCTGTGCCGATAATGTGGGGGCACTGTACAGTAGTATTATTTGGGTACCATATCACAATATTGTTTCAGTAACATATGGTAGTATCCTTTAGGTACCGTATCTAGTAATATTTGTGTTCTGTATTCTAATATTAATTGGTCCCTTTATATCAGTAATGTGTGGGCACCTTATGGTAGTATTATTTAGGTGACATATAGCAGTATTATTTAAATAACATATGGTAATATCCATTAGGCATCATATGGAGTAATATTTGCTTACTGTATTCTGGTATCTGTATCAGTAAAGTGTGTATGGTAATATTATTTATGTACCATATGACAGTATTATTTGAGTATTGTATAGTAGTATCCCCCTGTAACATTTGGTCACAATATGCTGATATTATTTGAGCCCTCTGTGTCAGTAATATGTGAGCACCTTATGGTAGTCTTATTTAAGTGCTATATGGCAGTATTATCTGAGTAACTTATAGTAATATCCAAATGTAACATTTGGTTACCATATACTGCTATTAGTTGGGTCCTCTGTGTCAGTAATGTGTGGGCACTGTTTGGTAGTATTATTTAGGTACGGTATGGCGGTATTATTTGAGTAACATATGGTAATATCTATTAGGTATCCTATGTCGTAATATTTAGGTTTTGTATTTTGGCATTAACCTTGGCCCCCTGTGTCAGTAATGTGTGGGCACTGTATGGTAGTATTATTTAGGTACGGTATGGCGGTATTATTTGAGTAACATATGGTAATATCTATTAGGTATCCTATGTCGTAATATTTAGGTTCTGTATTTTGGCATTAACCTTGGCCCCCTGTGTCAGTAATGTGTGGGCACTGTATGGTAGTGTAATTTGTGCACAAGGTGAGTGCCCCCTGGTGGTATGACTCAGGCACTGTATAGAAAGGATGGGGCTTCACACATGGTGCTGACACTAGATTTAGGAAGTGCCATTTTATTTTTATTACCCCCCATATTGGGATCTTGTTATCAAGAGGTTTCCGATCCCAGACTGTCAGGAGTTGGCGCTGTCTGGAATTTCAGATCAGACCCACACGTGGTCAGCTGCAGAGTGACATCTAGTGGCCGCTAGTAGGAAAAACATCTAGATAGAAAGCAACCTTTGGATGTAGCAGAGCTGACTATGTCATTTTCCCTATTCCTGCCCTAGTTTTTTGTGCAGTCCTATGAATAACCATAAACACAGTTATACCCCGGTGAGATGTGCCGTGCAGCACTCCCAGCTCTGCTGCATCTGTCCTGTCTAATTTCTCCCTGTGTCCCTCTTGCACAGTTGAGCCCTGCCGCTTCCATTATCCCGGCTCTTTCATCATGCGGTGTTTGCAGATGTTGTGTGTTTAATAATACATTGTTTTCCCACTTGTGGCGCTGTTGTAGTGTTGGCAATCTGTGCGCTCTGCCAATCACAGCCATTGTCCCGGGTCACATCTCGGATATTGGGTGTCATTTGCTTCTTGCATGGTTGCAAACATTTTATGTTGGGCATTTATCGGGGGCTGCTGTGATGTGACCCTGCAGGACCTACATCCAATATTGTCAGGACTCTGCAGGCCTGGGTGACTTGTCAGTACCGGGTCCGCCAACGCCGCCATCTGCCTGCGATCTGGAGGAGGGCGCCCCCCATGCACCATGGCAGGAGTTGTCAGGATTCGTCATTGTATGGAAAGTTCTGTCACTTTCCAATGGGCTGTGTGTATGTGAGAGCTCTGCTCGCTGTCAGTGAATGAGGACGCTGGGAGAGACTGAAAACCCGTCCTAGCACAGGTGCCCTGCTCGTTACAGTGTATCAGAGGGCTTATTAGGTCTGTGAGCAGCCAATAGGGGGCGCTTTATGAGATGGAAGCAAAGATCATCTGATACAGTTATGGCTGCTCTGTGGCTGTCGCTGCCTTTTGAGCACTGGGGCTGTCACTGTTATGGGGGGCACTGGGGGTGTCACTGTTATGGGGGCACTGGGGGTGTCACTGTTATGGGGGCACTGGGGGTGTCACTGTTATGGGGACATTAGAATCGTCACTGTTAGGGGGATCTACGGCTGACACTAATAGGGACACCAGGGCTGGGGGTGTTACTGTTATGGGGACATTGGAAGTGTCACTGTTATGGGGGCACTGGGGGTGTTACTGTTATGTAAGCATTGGGGCTGTCACTGCTATGGAGCACTGGCGCTGTCATTGTTATGGGGCACTGGGGGTGTCACTGCTATGGAGCTCTAGCGCTGACACTGTTATGGGGCTCATGGGCTGACACTGTTATGGGGACACTGGGGGTGTCATTGTTATGGGGGCACTGGGGGTGTCATTGTTATGAGGGTACCATGGCTGCCACTACTTTGGGACACTGGAGATGTCATTGTTATGGGGCACTTGTGACTGTCATTGAGATGGGGGCACTAAAGTAGTTACTTTTATGCGTGCCATGACTAGTCAGTGTTATGGGGGCACTCTAGCTATTACTGTTATGGTGGCACAAGGGCTTTCACTAATACAGTCTGCAACTGCTTTGTGCCATGTCATTGTTATGGAGGCATTATGACTGACACTGAAATGAAGGAACTGAGTCAGTCACTGTTATGGGGCCACTAGAGCTGGCACTATGGTGGGGAGGATTTGTGTATAACCCTCCACTGGAGAGGGCACCAGAGGACACTGTAGCTTTCATCCTGATCTTCCTGGCTTACGAATAGAATGATAGAACTACAGTAAAGACTGACACAACAGCCAAATATTAGTCCAATAGGAAACAGATTGAGGTGGAATAGATCGATCACTATTGCCTCTCCAAACGTGTCGTCCCTGCAACCCCATCATTCAGTTACACAATAGGCCCATGGCTGGCTTGGAGAGGGTTAATGCCATCCCTATTGTAGCAGCGTGAGATTATACGGATTCCTCCTCCCGCCTGGCAGAGATGTGTGCGGAGCCTCAATTTGTTTTATTTCACAATTTTATTTTCTCCATCACAGGCCGCCCCTTATCTGATGCTGCGAGACTAAGACGCTCTATCACATCTCGCCTTCCCATCCCCTTATAATCAGCCGAGGAATGTATGCACCAGATATGATTGCGAATCTCATCTCCGAAGGAAAAAAAAAACGTCATCTATCCTCGGGTCACCTTGTCAGCGAAGCCGTGATTATGTTCTAGTCGTTAGAATTATTGGATTTATTTATCATCGACGCTTTTTGGTACAAAAACAACAAAAATGTCTGGAGAGAGAATTACATTGTTAATATTTCTAAAAAAAATCTTTTTCTTCTGTAAAATTATTATTTTTAATTCATCATTTTTCCTGCAATGGCCATAATGGAATATGACGTTTTTTAAAGGTTTTAAGACAATTTTTTACAAATTTTTGCTTTGAATTAAATTTTAAAATACAAAACTTAAAAATGTATAAAGTATATATTTTTATGTCAGGGTAAAAAAAAAATTTTATTATTATTTTTTTTATTTTTTTTAATTAAATTGAGCACTTGGAATTTAATTCCAAGTTTTGCTAATTTTTTTTTTTTGTTTCTTTAGGTTTGTTTGACATTTTTTGAAAAAACATAAAGTACGTTTTTGCTTCTTTACTTTTGTTTACTTTTTTTATTTATTTTTTTCATGCAAATCAACAGGTTTTAAGTTATTTTTGTTTTTCTACCATTTTTTAATAAACATAAAGTGGTTAAAAATTTTATTTCTATTTTTTACATTAACTCAATATATTTTTTTCACATTTTGTATAGTTTTAATGTCTTTTATTGTTTTTAGCTTTTTAAAAAACAATTGAATTTTCCTATTTTTTTAAAAACAAATCACCACATATTTAGTTATTTTTGTTTTTTCACATTTTTGAATACAAATAAAGTAATTTCTCTTTTATTACTATTTTTCATACTAATACAATACATTTATTTACTTTTTGCCTACATTTAATACATTTATATTACCTAAATGTCTTTTTGTAATTTTTTTTCTTTATTTTTTTTTTTTACTTTTTCTTCATTTTATTTTTTATTTTCATATAAATCACTGGATATTTAGTTATTTTTGTTTTTTTAACATTTTTTGATTTTTTTTTAAACTTTTGTTTGAATTTTTCTTCTTTTTATTTTTTAATATAAAACACCAGAAATCGTCATCTGGAATACATAGTAGGGGTAAATGAGGTGTGAGGCAGGATGCATTGTGGGATTGCGGGGCTAGCGTTACTTTGTTATGGCTGTGTATATAGACCTGTCTGTGTTTTCATTGCAGTTATGTGTGAAATGCAGGTGAGCTGTCATGACAACCTCCATGTTTGCTCGCGGTGTTTGCTGCTATCTGATCCCTCAGGTGTGTATGAGAGGAAACCTAACAGCAGCCCCCTACCTGTATCGGCATTCTAACCTGTATCATGTTTCCTATAGGATCCCAGAAAACAAATACTGGACATACCTACTTAAACCTCTACCTACCTGCACGTTCATGTTCCTACTATTCGCCGTCACAGTATGGTTTCTACATTATAGCAACTACTGGCTGTTAACTTCAGCTTATGCTCTATGAATCAGGCTCGATCCATTTATATTATCCCGCCCCCCCACACTGGTGTCAGTAGACATCTACAGCATGTCATGTGACTGCTAAGCTCCTCCCCAGGAAATGACATTAGGTCAGGAGATCTATGGGAAATGTAGAGTAAGCAAAGCCCATCACTGTTAAAGGGGCTCAGTGGATGGCCTGGCTTGTGACCAACACAAATCTTAATATTAACCCAAACCCCCCCCCCCCCAAGTCTGTCATATATACCCCCCACCCTGCCTGGAGATCATTAACCCATTAATGAAAAAGTAGCAGTAGTCAAATAAGGAAGGCTGCGGAGAAAAATGTTGTTGTGTTGGCACACCTGTGACCTCCCTTCTTAACCTTCCACTCACGCCCCATGAGAGGACTGAGTTCATAGGATATATGAAACGAGCTTTATAAATTTTATATATTTATTAACCCGAGTGGGTTGGTACTAGCCACTAACATATACACAGTATCAGAGGATTGTCAAGCAAATACAGGTAAAAGCACAATACAGTACAGAAAATAAAATGGGAATAAAAGATAGGAAAATACCAGAACAAGTTTGTAGTTGGTTCTCTAGGCCTCAGCAGTTTGGCCTAGGGTACTTGCTTAAGTTAACAGCACAACGTGCGTATGATGGGGTTCGTGGCAAGACCCTCATCGTGTAGACACCAAGAATGACCCCACAGAACCCTTTGGTTAATGAGTTCAGTGTCTGGACCTTTTCCATAAGCCCACCAGTACCATGTTTGGATATGGGTCGTTCGTCTCCGCCTTGCTCACCCGAAGAATTTATCGATACGACGGTAGGATGTCCTCCTAGGGGAATATTACCATAAAACCATATTTCGTTTGGAAAACATGGCTGCCTTTCTCCTCTCAGGAAGTGACATCACATGTTTTGGTGACATGGGTATGCTGCACACCAATCCCATTCATGCACCACTGCCATGTGACCACTGCATGTGATGTCACTTCAGAAGAAGAAAGCAGCCATGTTTACTAATCCTGGAAAATCCCTTTAATAAAAGTAAAAGTCCCAAAATCCATGAATATTGTTACGGTAAAGATGACAATGAGGTCTAATGTTTTACATTGTATCTCTCAGTACAAGGAATAGTTTGTAAGACCGGTCACCTTACAGTAGCGCCGGCCCTTTAAATAAAAGTCTCATTGTCACCGTCACTTTCTGGAACCTCATTGCGCCAGGACAAGGTGACAGCGTATCCTTTATAAGTGTCTTCCCAAAGCCGAGAAAATTGTAGAGCGCTAATGTGTTCAGGAGAGATAGCGAGGCAGAGCCATGAATCACTGAACGTCTTAAGAGCTGATCCTTCCATGTGACCCGTTAAGTATCACCCCAGGGCGATATCAATACGCAGCTGGATATTGTCTACATTCATCATAACACACAGGGATTTTCAACTTGTATCAAAGTCTTACATCCTGTTATAATCCGTGGACATCTCCGCTCACTCAACAGCCGTTAATTACATGACTTAAAGGGGCGGCGTCCGGAATACGACATGCGATGGTTTGTAGCAACGGCAGTTATTGAAAAGCAAGTTATAGCCGATAAGATTAAGAGTGTTGGGGGAGAAGGAGGAGGAGGAATGATTTTACTGGAAGAAATGTCAAATATAAGGTTGTGGAAATCAGCGGCAGATCAGGAGAAATTATTTGTTTCCGTCAAAGCTGAAATGATAGAAACTGCGAGGAAAGAACTAAGAAAAAAATGTATAAATGAGGAAAATAAATCCAGATTGTAGAATAGAACTGAAATAACAAAAACATCCCTGATGGGGAAATCATTAATACATTGTATAGTAAACTAAAGTCTTTTCAAACACTTAATAGTCTGCCAGAAAATCTCAGGAGGGACCAGCATCATATCCATCAAAGAGATAAAACCTCATCAATATAAGAATATAACTACTATAATACTGCCCCCTATGTACAAGAATATACTATAATACTACTCCTATGTACAAGAATATAACTACTATAATACTGCTCCTATGTACAAGAATATAACTACTATAATACTACTCCTATGTACAAGAATATAACTACTATAATACTACCTCTTATGTACAAGAATATAACTACTATAATACTACTCCTATGTACAAGAATATATCTACTATAATACTACCCCTATATACAAGAATATAACTACTATAATACTGCTCCTATGTACAAGAATATAACTACTATAATACTGCCCCTATGTACAAGAATATAACTACTATAATACTGCTCCTATGTACAAGAATATAACTACTATAATACTACCTCCTATGTACAAGAATATAACTACTATAATACTACCTCCTATGTACAAGAATATAACTACGATAATACTGCCCCTATGTACAAGAATATACTATAATACTGCTCCTATCTACAAGAATATAACTACTATAATACTGCTCCTATGTACAAGAATATAACTACTATAATACTGCTCCTACGTACAAGAATATAACTACTATAATACTACCCCTATATACAAGAATATAACTACTATAATACTACCTCCTATGTACAAGAATATAACTACTATAATACTGCTCCTATGTACAAGAATATAACTACTATAATACTACTCCTATGTACATGAATATAACTATTATAATACTGCTCCCTATGTACTAGAATATAACTACTATAATACTGCTCATATGTACAAGAATATAACTACTATAATACTGCTCCTATGTACAAGAATATAACTACTATAATACTGCTGCTATGTACAAGAATATAACTACTATAATACTACCTCCTATGTACAAGAATATAACTACTATAATACTGCTCCTATGTACAAGAATATAACTACTATAATACTGCTCCTATGTACAAGAATATAACTACTATAATACTACTCCTATGTACAAGAATATAACTACTATAATACTACCTCTTATGTACAAGAATATAACTACTATAACACTACTCCTATGTACAAGAATATATCTACTATAATACTACCCCTATATACAAGAATATAACTACTATAATACTGCTCCTATGTACAAGAATATAACTACTATAATACTGCTCCTATGTACAAGAATATAACTACTATAATACTGCCCCTATGTACAAGAATATAACTACTATAATACTGCTCCTATGTACAAGAATATAACTACTATAATACTATCTCCTATGTACAAGAATATAACTACTATAATACTACCTCCTATGTACAAGAATATAACTACGATAATACTGCCCCTATGTACAAGAATATACTATAATACTGCTCCTATGTACAAGACTATAACTACTATAATACTGCTCCTATGTACAAGAATATAACTACTATAATACTACTCCTATGTACAAGAATATAACTACTATAATACTACTCCTATGTACAAGAATATAACTACTATAATACTACCCCTATATACAAGAATATAACTACTATAATACTGCTCCTATGTACAAGAATATAACTACTATAATACTACTCCTATGTACAAGAATATAACTATTATAATACTGCTCCCTATGTACAAGAATATAACTACTATAATACTGCTCATATGTACAAGAATATAACTACTATAATACTGCTCCTATGTACAAGAATATAACTACTATAATACTGCTGCTATGTACAAGAATATAACTACTATAATACTACCTCCTATGTACAAGAATATAACTACTATAATACTGCTCCTATGTACAAGAATATAACTACTATAATACTGCTCCTATGTACAAGAATATAACTACTATAATACTACTCCTATGTACAAGAATATAACTACTATAATACTGCTCCTATGTACAAGAATATAACTACTATAATACTGCTCCTATGTACAAGAATATAACTACTATAATACTGCTCCTATGTACAAGAATATAACTACTATAATACTACTCCTATGTACAAGAATATAACTACTATAATACTACCCCTATATACAAGAATAGACCTACTATAATACTAACTCCTATGTACAAGAATATAACTACTATAATACTGCTCCTATGTACAAGAATATAACTACTATAATACTGCTCCTATGTACAAGAATATAACTACTATAATACTGCTCCTATGTACAAGAATATAACTACTATAATACTACCTCCTATGTACAAGAATATAACTACTATAATACTACTCCTATGTACAAAAATATAACTACTATAATACTGCTCCCTATGTACAAGAATATAACTACTGTAATACTGCTCCTATGTACAAGAATATAACTACTGTAATACTGCTCCCTATGTACAAGAATATAACTACTATAATACTACTCCTATGTACAAGAATATAACTACTATAATACTACCTCCTATGTACAAGAATATAACTACTATAATACTGCTCCTATGTACAAGAATATAACTACTATAATACTGCTCCTATGTACAAGAATATAACTACTATAATACTACTCCTATGTACATGAATATAACTACTATAATACTGCTCCAATGTACAAGAATATAACTACTATAATACTACTCCTATGTACATGAATATAACTACTATAATACTGCTCCCTATGTACTAGAATATAACTACTATAATACTGCTCCTATGTACAAGAATATAACTACTATAATACTGCTCCTATGTACAAGAATATAACTACTATAATACTGCTCCTATGTACAAGAATATAACTACTATAATACTGCTCCTATGTACAAGAATATAACTACTATAATACTACCTCCTATGTACAAGAATATAACTACTATAATACTACTCCTATGTACAAAAATATAACTACTATAATACTGCTCCCTATGTACAAGAATATAACTACTGTAATACTGCTCCTATGTACAAGAATATAACTACTGTAATACTGCTCCTATGTACAAAAATATAACTACTATAATACTACTTCTATGTACAAGAATATAACTACTATAATACTGCTCCCTATGTACAAGAATATAACTACTATAATACTACTCCTATGTACAAGAATATAACTACTATAATACTACCTCCTATGTACAAGAATATAACTACTATAATACTGCTCCTATGTACAAGAATATAACTACTATAATACTGCTCCTATGTACAAGAATATAACTACTATAATACTACTCCTATGTACATGAATATAACTACTATAATACTGCTCCAATGTACAAGAATATAACTACTATAATACTACTCCTATGTACAAGAATATAACTACTATAATACTGCTCCCTATGTACTAGAATATAACTTCTATAATACTGCTCCTATGTACAAGAATATAACTACTATAATACTGCTCCTATGTACAAGAATATAACTACTATAATACTACCTCCTATGTAAAAGAATATAACTACTATAATACTGCCCCCTATGTACAAGAATATAACTACTATAATACTGCTCCTATGAACAAAAATATAACTACTATAATACTACTCCTATGTACATTAATATAACTACTATAATACTGCTCCCTATGTACTAGAATATAACTACTATAATACTGCTCCTATGTACAAGAATATAACTACTATAATACTGCTCCCTATGTACTAGAATATAACTACTATAATACTGCTCCTACGTACAAGAATATAACTACTATAATACTACCCCTATATACAAGAATATAACTACCATAATACTACCTCCTATGTACAAGAATATAACTACTATAATACTGCTCCTATGTACAAGAATATAACTACTATAATACTACTTCTATGTACAAGAATATAACTACTATAATACTACTCCTATGTACAAGAATATAACTACTATAATACTACCTCCTATGTACAAGAATATAACTACTATAATACTGCTCCTATGTACAAGAATATAACTACTATAATACTACTCCTATATACATGAATATAACTACTATAATACTGCTCCTATGTACAAGAATATAACTACTATAATACTACTCCTATGTACATGAATATAACTACTATAATACTGCTCCCTATGTACTAGAATATAACTACTATAATACTGCTCCTATGTACAAGAATATAACTACTATAATACTACCTCCTATGTACAAGAATATAACTACTATAATACTACTCCTATGTACAAGAATATAACTACTATAATACTGCTCCCTATGTACAAGAATATAACTACTATAATACTGCTCCTATGTACAAGAATATAACTACTATAATACTGCTCCTATGTACAAGAATATAACTACTATAATACTACCTCCTATGTACAAGAATATAACTACTATAATACTACTCCTATGTACAAAAATATAACTACTATAATACTGCTCCCTATGTACAAGAATATAACTACTGTAATACTGCTCCTATGTACAAGAATATAACTACTATAATACTACTCCTATGTACAAGAATATAACTACTATAATACTACCTCCTATGTACAAGAATATAACTACTATAATACTGCTCCTATGTACAAGAATATAACTACTATAATACTACTCCTATGTACAAGAATATAACTACTATAATACTCCCTATGTACAAGAATATAACTACTATAATACTACTCCTATGTACATGAATATAACTACTATAATACTGCTCCCTATGTACAAGAATATAACTTCTATAATACTGCTCCTATGTACAAGAATATAACTACTATAATACTACCTCCTATGTACAAGAATATAACTACTATAATACTACTCCTATGTACAAGAATATAACTACTATAATACTGCTCCCTATGTACAAGAATATAACTACTATAATACTGCTCCTATGTACAAGAATATAACTACTATAATACTGTGCCTATGTACAAGAATATAACTACTATAATACTACCTCCTATGTACAAGAATATAACTACTATAATACTACTCCTATGTACAAAAATATAACTACTATAATACTGCTCCCTACGTACAAGAATATAACTACTGTAATACTGCTCCTATGTACAAGAATATAACTACTATAATACTACTCCTATGTACAAGAATATAACTACTATAATACTACTCCTATGTACAAGAATATAACTACTATAATACTACCTCCTATGTACAAGAATATAACTACTATAATACTGCTCCTATGTACAAGAATATAACTACTATAATACTACTCCTATGTACATGAATATAACTACTATAATACTGCTCCCTATGTACTAGAATATAACTACTATAATACTGCTCCTATGTACAAGAATATAACTACTATAATACTACCTCCTATGTACAAGAATATAACTACTATAATACTGCTCCAATGTACAAGAATATAACTACTATAATACTACTCCTATGTACATGAATATAACTACTATAATACTGCTCCCTATGTACAAGAATATAACTACTATAATACTACCTCCTATGTAAAAGAATATAACTACTATAATACTGCCCCCTATGTACAAGAATATAACTACTATAATACTGCTCCTATGAACAAAAATATAACTACTATAATACTACTCCTATGTACATGAATATAACTACTATAATACTGATCCCTATGTACTAGAATATAACTACTATAATACTGCTCCTATGTACAAGAATATAACTACTATAATACTGCTCCCTATGTACAAGAATATAACTACTATAATACTGCTCCTACGTACAAGAATATAACTACTATAATACTACCCCTATATACAAGAATATAACTACCATAATACTACCTCCTATGTACAAGAATATAACTACTATAATACTGCTCCTATGTACAAGAATATAACTACTATAATACTACTTCTATGTACAAGAATATAACTACTATAATACTACTCCTATGTACAAGAATATAACTACTATAATACTACCTCCTATGTACAAGAATATAACTACTATAATACTGCTCCTATGTACAAGAATATAACTACTATAATACTGCTCCTATGTACAAGAATATAACTACTATAATACTGCTCCTATGTACAAGAATATAACTACTATAATACTACCTCCTATGTACAAGAATATAACTACTATAATACTGCTCCTATGTACAAGAATATAACTACTATAATACTACTCCTATGTACATGAATATAACTACTATAATACTACTCCTATGTACAAGAATATAACTACTATAATACTGCTCCTATGTACAAGAATATAACTACTATAATACTCCTATGTATAAGAATATAACTACTATAATACTGCTCCTATGTACAAGAATATAACTACTATAATACTACTCCTATGTACAAGAATATAACTACTATAATACTGCTCCTATGTACAAGAATATAACTACTATAATACTGCTCCTATGTACAAGAATATAACTACTATAATACTGCTCCAATGTACAAGAATATAACTACTATAATACTGCTCCTATGTACAAGAATATAACTACTATAATACTACCTCCTATGTACAAGAATATAACTACTATAATACTGCTCCTATGTACAAGAATATAACACTATAATACTGCTCCTATGTACAAGAATATAACTACTATAATACTGCTCCTATGTACAAGAATATAACTACTATAATACTGCCCCTATGTATAGGATTTGTATCTCTGTATATAGAGCTCATTAATGTTTCTGTATTATCTGCTATAATGAGATTTTGGTTACTATTTCTCCACTTAAAGGAGAAGTGTCCATATAACATTGAGCTCATTACCTGCATATTTATAGCCACAATAGTCAGGATAATTGACGTCTGGCGCCCCCTGGAGTCCCTGGTACTTATCATCAATTGGAGTATCCAAAAAAAATGATGTCAGGTTTATGTGGAGGATTGGCCCCCGCAGGACTCATTAGGCTTTGCTGGTGCTCAGATTTGCTGGGGTAAGGCCATTTCACCTGATCAGAGCGTTTTGCGGTAGATTAATGGCGTCCATCGGGGAAACATTTATTGCTGTAACTTAATAAGAGACGTTTGGAGCAAAGAAGAAGGAAATTCGGCTGAATATACAAGTTTACTTCTAAGGATCCTCACCTGACATCACTCGTACACTATGCCTGATCGAGTCACGGTAGAAAAGACAGTGAGGGACGCAATGTCCTTATATGAGGAACAGAGCACACTGTGGGCACTATTGTATGGGCACCATTATGTGGTTGTAATAAAAAGTACTACAAAGCTGGTATTGTTTCATGGCCGCTGCTGTATTGTAGAGGTAACACTGTGTGGGCTCTACTATGAGGCTGACACTACTATACAGGCACTATAGCTGGCACTATTGTGTGGGCACTACTATGGGGCTGACACTACTATACAGGCACTATAGCTGGCACTATTGTGTGGGCACTACTATGGGGCTGACACTACTATACAGGCACTATAGCTGGCACTATTGTGTGGGCACTACTATGGGGCTAACACTACTATACAGGCACTATAGCTGGCACTATTGTGTGGGCACTACTATGGGGCTAACACTACTATACAGGCACTATAGCAAGCACTATTGTGTGGGCACTACTATGAGGCTGACACTACTATACAGGTACTATAGCTGGCACTATTGTATGGGCACTACTATGGGGCTAACACTACTATACAGGCACTATAGCTGGCACTATTGTGTGGGCACTACTATGGGGCTGACACTACTATATAGGCACTATAGCTGACACTATTGTGTGGGCACTACTATGGGGCTGACACTACAATACAGGCACTATAGCTGGCAATATTGTGTGGGCACTACTATGAGGCTGACACTACTATACAGGCACTATAGCTCACACTATTGTATGGGCACTACTATGGGGATGACACTACTATACAGGTACTATAGCTGGCACTATTGTATGGGCACTACTATGGGGCTGACACTACTATACAGGCACTATAGCAGGCACTATTGTGTGTGCACTACTATGGGGCTGACACTACTATACAGGTACTATAGCTGGCACTATTGTATGGGCACTACTATGGGGCTGACACTACTATACAGGTACTATAGCTGGCAATATTGTGTGGGCACTACTATGGGCTGACACTACAATACAGGGACTATAGCTGGCACTATTGTGTGGGCACTGCTATTTGGCTGACACTACTATACAGGCACTGTAGCTGGCACTATTGTGTGGGCACTCCTATGAGGCTGACACTACTATACAGGTACTATAGCTGGCACTATTGTATGGGCACTATTATGGGGCTGACACTACTATACAGGCACTATAGCTGGCATTATTGTGTGGGCACTACTATGGGGCTGACACCACTATACAGGCACTATAGCTGGCACTATTGTATGGGCACTACTATGGGGCTGACACTACTATACAGGAACTATAGCAAGCACTATTGTGTGGGCACTACAATGAGGTTGACACTACTATACAGGTACTATAGCTGGCACTATTGTGTGTGCACTACTATGAGGCTGACACTACTATACAGGCACTATAGCTGGCACTATTGTATGGGCACTACTATGAGGCTGACACTACTATACAGGCACTGTAGCTGGCATTATTGTGTGGGCACTACTATGGGCTGACACTACTATACAGGGACTATAGCTGTCACTATTGTGTGGGAACTACTGTGAGACAGACACTACTATACAGGCACAATAGCTGGCACTATTGTGTGGGCACTACTATGGACTGACACTACTATACAGGCACTATAGCTGGCACTATTGTATGGGCACTACTATGGAGCTGACACTACTATACAGGTACTATAGCTGGCACTATTGTATGGGCACTACTATGGGGCTGACACTACTATACAGGCACTGTAGCTGGCACTATTGTGTGGGCATTGCTATGGGGCTGACACTACTATACAGGCACTATAGCTGGCACTATTGTATGGGCACTACTATGGGGCTGACACTACTATACAGGTACTATAGCTGGCACTATTGTGTGGGCACTACTATGGGGCTGACACTACTATACAGGTACTATAGCTGGCACTATTGTGTGGGCACTACTATGGGGCTGACACTACTATACGGGTACTATAGCTGGCACTATTGTGTGGGCACTGCTATGGGGCTGACACTACTATACAGGCACTATAGCTGGGACTATTGTGTGGGCACTACTATGAGGCTGACAGTAATATACAGGCATTATAGCTGGCATTATTGTGTGGGCACTACTATAAGGCTGACACTACTATACAGGTACTATAGCTGTCACTATTGTGTGGGCACTACTATGAGGCTTACACTAATATACGGGCATTATAGCTGATACTATTGTGTGGGCACTACTATGAGGCTGACACTAATATACAGGCACTATAGCAGGCACTATTGTGTGGGTACTACTATGAGGCTGACACTACTATACAGGCACTATAGCAGGCACTATTGTGTGGGAACTACTATGGGCTGACACTACTATACAGGCACTATAGCTGGCACTATTGTGTGGGCACTACTATTTGGCTGACACTACTATACAGGCACTGTAGCTGGCACTATTCTATGGGCACTGCTATGGGGCTGACACTACTATACAGGCACTGTAGCTGACACTATTGTGTGGGCACTACTATGAGGCTGACACTAATATACAGGCATTATAGCTGGCATTATTGTGTGGGCACTACTATGAGGCTGACACTACTATACAGGTACTATAGCTGGCACTATTGTGTGGGCACTAGTATTGGGCTGAGACTACTATACTGGCACTGTATCTGGCACTATTGTGTGGGCACTGCTATGGGGCTGACACTACTATACAGGCACTATAGCTGGCACTATTGTATGGGCACTACTATTGGGCTGAGACTATTATACTGGCACTGTATCTGGCACTATTGTGTGGGCACTGCTATGGGGCTGACAATACTATACAGTCATTATAGCTGGCACTATTGTGTGGGCACTACTATGAGGCTGACAGTAATATACAGTCATTATAGCTGGCACTATTGTGTGGGCACTACTATGAGGCTGACACTACTATATAGGTATTATAACTGGCACTATTGTGTGGGCACTACTATGGGGCTGACACTACTATACAGGTACTATAGCTGGCACTATTGTGTGGGCACTACTATGGGGCTGACACTACTATACAGGTACTATAGCTGGCACTATTGTGTGGGCACTACTATGGGGCTGACACTACTATACAGGTACTATAGCTGGCACTATTGTGTGGGCACTACTATGGGGCTGACACTACTATACGGGTACTATAGCTGGCACTATTGTGTGGGCACTGCTATGGGGCTGACACTACTATACAGGCACTATAGCTGGCACTATTGTGTGGGCACTACTATGAGGCTGACAGTAATATACAGGCATTATAGCTGGCATTATTGTGTGGGCACTACTATAAGGCTGACACTACTATACAGGTACTATAGCTGTCACTATTGTGTGGGCACTACTATGAGGCTTACACTAATATACGGGCATTATAGCTGATACTATTGTGTGGGCACTACTATGAGGCTGACACTAATATACAGGCACTATAGCAGGCACTATTGTGTGGGTACTACTATGAGGCTGACACTACTATACAGGCACTATAGCAGGCACTATTTTGTGGGAACTACTATGGGCTGACACTACTATACAGGCACTATAGCTGGAACTATTGTGTGGGCACTACTATTTGGCTGACACTACTATACAGGCACTGTAGCTGGCACTATTCTATGGGCACTGCTATGGGGCTGACACTACTATACAGGCACTGTAGCTGACACTATTGTGGGGGCACTACTATGAGACTGACACTAATATACAGGCATTATAGCTGGCATTATTGTGTGGGCACTACTATGAGGCTGACACTACTATACAGGTACTATAGCTGGCACTATTGTGTGGGCACTACTATTGGGCTGAGACTACTATACTGGCACTGTTTCTGGCACTATTGTGTGGGCACTGCTATGGGGCTGACACTACTATACAGGCACTATAGCTGGCACTATTGTATGGGCACTACTATTGGGCTGAGACTATTATACTGGCACTGTATCTGGCACTATTGTGTGGGCACTGCTATGGGGCTGACAATACTATACAGTCATTATAGCTGGCACTATTGTGTGAGCACTACTATGAGGCTGACACTAATATACAGTCATTATAGCTGGCACTATTGTGAGGCCCCACTACTATGAGGCTGACACTACTATACAGGTATTATAACTGGCACTATTGTGTGGGCACTACTATGGGGCTGACACTACTATACAGGTACTATAGCTGGCACTATTGTGTGGGCACTACTATGGGGCTGACACTACTATACAGGTACTATAGCTGGCACTATTGTGTGGGCACTACTATGAGGCTGACACTACTATACAAGCACTATAGCAGGCACTATTGTGTGGGCACTACTATGGGGCAGACAATACTATACAGGTACTATAGCAGGCACTATTGTGTGGGTACTACTATGAGGCTGACACTACTATACAGGCACTAGAGCAGGCACTATTGTGTGGGCACTACTATGGGCTGACACTACTATACAGGCACTATAGCTGGCACTATTGTGTGGGCACTACTATTTGGCTGACACTAATATACAGGCATTATAGCTGGCATTATTGTGTGGGCACTAATATGAGGCTGACACTACTATACAGGCACTATAGCTGGCACTATTGTGTGGGCACTACTATTGGGCTGAGACTACTATACTGGCACTGTATCTGGTACTATTGTGTGGGCACTGCTATGGGGCTGACACTACTATATAGGCACTATAGCTGGCACTATTGTATGGGCACTACTATTGGGCTGAGACTACTATACTGACACTGTATCTGGCACTATTGTGTGGGCACTGCTATGGGGCTGACACTACTATACAGGCACTGTAGCAGGCACTACTGTGTGGGCACTACTATGAGGCTGACACGAATATACAGGCATTATAGCTGGCATTATTGTGTGGGCACTACTATGAGGCTGACACTAATATACAGTCATTATAGCTGGCACTATTGTGTGGGCACTACTATGAGGCTGACACTACTATACAGGTATTATAACTGGCACTATTGTGTGGGCACTACTATGGGGCTGACACTACTATACAGGTACTATAGCTGGCACTATTGTATGGGCACTACTATGGGGCTGACACTACTATACAGGCACTATAGCAGGCACTATTGTGTGTGCACTACTATGGGGCTGACACTACTATACAGGTACTATAGCTGGCACTATTGTATGGGCACTACTATGGGGCTGACACTACTATACAGGTACTATAGCTGGCAATATTGTGTGGGCACTACTATGGGCTGACACTACAATACAGGGACTATAGCTGGCACTATTGTGTGGGCACTGCTATTTGGCTGACACTACTATACAGGCACTGTAGCTGGCACTATTGTGTGGGCACTCCTATGAGGCTGACACTACTATACAGGTACTATAGCTGGCACTATTGTATGGGCACTATTATGGGGCTGACACTACTATACAGGCACTATAGCTGGCATTATTGTGTGGGCACTACTATGGGGCTGACACCACTATACAGGCACTATAGCTGGCACTATTGTATGGGCACTACTATGGGGCTGACACTACTATACAGGAACTATAGCAAGCACTATTGTGTGGGCACTACAATGAGGTTGACACTACTATACAGGTACTATAGCTGGCACTATTGTGTGTGCACTACTATGAGGCTGACACTACTATACAGGCACTATAGCTGGCACTATTGTATGGGCACTACTATGAGGCTGACACTACTATACAGGCACTGTAGTTGGCACTATTGTGTGAGCACTACTATGGTGCTGACACTACAATACAGGCAATATAGCTGGCACTATTGTGTGGGCACTACTATGAGGCTGACACTAATATACAGGCATTATAGCTGGCATTATTGTGTGGGCACTACTATGAGGCTGACACTAATATACAGGCATTATAGCAGGCACTATTGTGTGGGCACTACTATGAGGCTGACACTACTATACAGGCACTATAGCTGGCACTATTGTGTGGGCACTACTATGGGGCTGACACTAATATACAGGCATTATAGCTGGCACTATTGTGTGGGCACTACTATCAGGCTTACACTACTATACAGGTACTATAGCTGGCACTATTGTGTGGGCACTACTATGGGGCTGACACTATTATACAGGTACTATAGCTGGCACTATTGTGTGGGCACTGCTATGGGGCTGACACTACTATACAGGCACTATAGCTAGCACTATTGTGTGGGCACTACTATGAGGCTGACACTAATATACAGGCATTATAGCTGGCATTATTGTGTGGGCACTACTATGGGGCTGACACTTCTATACAGGTACTATATCTGGCACTATTGTGTGGGCACTACTATGAGGCTTACACTAATATACAGGCATTATAGCTGGCACTATTGTGTGGGCACTACTATGAGGCTGACACTAATATACAGGCACTATAGCAGGCACTATTGTTTGGGTACTACTATGAGGCTGACACTACTATACAGGCACTAAAGCAGGCACTATTGTGTGGGCAGTACTATGGGGCTGACACTACTATACAGGCACTATAGCTGGCACTATTGTGTGGGCACTACTATGAGGCTGACACTAATATACAGGCATTATAGCTGGCACTATTGTGTGGGCACTACTATGAGGCTGACTCTACTATACAGGTACTATAGCTGGCACTATTGTGGGGGCACTACTATGGGGCTGACACTACTATACAGGTACTATAGCTGGCACTATTGTGTGGGCACTACTATGGGGCTGACCCTACTATACAGGCACTATAGCTGGCACTATTGTGTGGGTACTACTATGAGGCTGACACTACTATACAAGCAATATAGCAGGCACTATTGTGTGGGCACTACTATGGAACTGACACTACTATACAGGCATTATAGCTGGCACTATTGTGTGGGCACTACTATGAGGCTGACACTACTATACAGGTACTATAGCTGGCACTATTGTGTGGGCACTACTATGGGGCTGACACTACTATACAGGTACTATAGCTGGCACTATTGTGTGGGCACTGCTATGGGGCTGACACTACTATACAGGCATTATAGCTAGCACTATTGTGTGGGCACTACTATGAGGCTGACACTAATATACAAGCACTATAGCTGGCACTATTGTATGGGCACTACTATGGGGCTGAAAGTACTATATAGGCGCTGTAGCTGGCACTATTGTGTGGGCACTACTATGGGGCTGACACTACTATACAGGTACTGTCGCTGGCACTATAGTGTGGGCACTACTATGGGGCTGACACTACTATACAGGTACTATAGCTGGCACTATTGTGTGGGCACTACTATGGGGCTGACACTACTATACAGGTACTATAGCTGGCACTATTGTATGGGCACTACTATGGGGCTGATAGTACTATACAGGCACTGTAGCTGGCACTATTGTGTGGGCACTACTATGGGGCTGACACTACTATACAGGTGCAATAGCTGGCACTATTGTGTGGGCACTACTATAGGGCTGACACTACTATACAGGTACTATAGCTGGCACTATTGTGTGAGCACTACTATGGTGCTGACACTACAATACAGGCAATATAGCTGGCACTATTGTGTGGGCACTACTATGAGGCTGACACTAATATACAGGCATTATAGCTGGCATTATTGTGTGGGCACTACTATGAGGCTGACACTAATATACAGGCACTATAGCAGGCACTATTGTGTGGGCACTACTATGAGGCTGACACTACTATACAGGCACTATAGCTGGCACTATTGTGTGGGCACTACTATGGGGCTGACACTAATATACAGGCATTATAGCTGGCACTATTGTGTGGGCACTACTATGAGGCTTACACTACTATACAGGTACTATAGCTGGCACTATTGTGTGGGCACTACTATGGGGCTGACACTACTATACAGGTACTATAGCTGGCACTATTGTGTGGGCACTGCTATGGGGCTGACACTACTATACAGGCACTATAGCTAGCACTATTGTGTGGGCACTACTATGAGGCTGACACTAATATACAGGCATTATAGCTGGCATTATTGTGTGGGCACTACTATGGGGCTGACACTTCTATACAGGTACTATAGCTGGCACTATTGTGTGGGCACTACTATGAGGCTTACACTAATATACAGGCATTATAGCTGGCACTATTGTGTGGGCACTACTATGAGGCTGACACTAATATACAGGCACTATAGCAGGCACTATTTTTGGGTACTACTATGAGGCTGACACTACTATACAGGCACCATAGCAGGCACTATTGTGTGGGCACTACTATGGGGCTGACACTACTATACAGGCACTATAGCTGGCACTATTGTGTGGGCACTACTATGAGGCTGACACTAATATACAGGCATTATAGCTGGCACTATTGTGTGGGCACTACTATGAGGCTGACTCTACTATACAGGTACTATAGCTGGCACTATTGTGGGGGCACTACTATGGGGCTGACACTACTATACAGGTACTATAGCTGGCACTATTGTGTGGGCACTACTATGGGGCTGACCCTACTATACAGGCACTATAGTTGGCACTATTGTGTGGGTACTACTATGAGGCTGACACTACTATACAAGCAATATAGCAGGCACTATTGTGTGGGCACTACTATGGAACTGACACTACTATACAGGCATTATAGCTGGCACTATTGTGTGGGTACTACTATGAGGCTGACACTACTATACAGGTACTATAGCTGGCACTATTGTGTGGGCACTACTATGGGGCAGACACTACTATACAGGTACTATAGCAGGCACTATTGTGTGGGCACTACTATGGGGCTGACACTACTATACAGGTACTATAGCTGGCACTATTGTGTGGGCACTACTATGGGGCTGACTCTACTATACAGGTACTATAGCTGGCACTGTTGTGTGGGCACTACTATGGGGCTGACACTACTATACAGGAACTATAGCTGGCACTATTGTGTGGGCACTACTATGGGGCTGACACTACTATACAGGCACTATAGCTGGCACTATTGTGTGGGCACTACTATGGGGCTGACACTACTATACAGGCACTATAGCTGGCACTATTGTGTGGGCACTACAATGAGGCTGACACTAATATACAGGCATTATAGCTGGCATTATTGTGTGGGCACTACTATGAGGCTGACACTACTATACAGGCACTATAGCTGGCACTATTGTATGGGCACTACTATGAGGCTGACTAATATACAGGCATTATAGCTGGCACTATTATATGGGCACTACTATGGGGCTGACACTACTATACAGGCACTGTATCTGGCATTATTGTGTGGGCACTACTATGGGCTGACACTACTATACAGCACTATAGCTGGCACTATTGTGTGGGCATTACTATTTGGCTGACACTACTATACAGGCACTGTAGCTGGCACTATTGTGTGGGCACTAATATGGGGCTGACACTACTATACAGGTACTATAGCTGGCACTATTGTGTGGGCACTACTATGGGGCTGACACTACTATACAGGTACTGTCGCTGGCACTATTGTGTGGGCACTACTATGGGGCTGACAATACTATACAGGTATTATAGCTGACACTATTGTATGGACACTACTATGGGGCTGATAGTACTATACAGGCACTATAGCTGGCACTATGGTGTGGGCACTACTATGGGGCTGACACTACTATACAGGTACTATAGCTGGCACTATTGTGTGGGCACTACTATGGGGCTGACACTACTATACAGGTACTATAGCTGGCACTATTGTGTGGGCACTACTATGGGGCTGACACTACTATACAGGCACTATAGCTGGCACTATTGTGTGGGCACTACTATGGGGCTGACACTACTATACAGGAACTATAGCTACCACTATTGTGTGGGCACTACTATCAGGCTGACACTAAAATACAGGCATTATAGCAGGCACTATTGTGTGGGCACTACTATGAGGCTGACACTACTATACAGGTACTATAGCTGGCACTATTGTGTGGGCACTACTATGGGGCTTACACTACTATACAGGAACTATAGCTACCAATATTGTGTGGGCACTACTATGAGGCTGACACTAAAATACAGGCATTATAGCAGGCACTATTGTGTGGGCACTACTATGGGGCTGACACTACTATACAGGTACTATAGCTGGCACTATTGTGTGGGCACTGCTATGGGGCTGACACTACTATACCGGCACTATAGCTGGCACTATTGTGTGGGCACTACTATGAGGCTGACACTAATATACAGGCATTATAGCTGGCATTATTGTGTGGGCACTACTATGGGGCTGACACTACAATACAGGTACTATAGCTGGCACTATTGTGTGGGCACTACTATGAGGCTTACACTAATATACAGGCATTATAGCTGGCACTATTGTGTGGGCACTACTATGAGGCTGACACTAATATACAGGCACTATAGCAGGCACTATTGTGTGGGTACTACTATGAGGCTGACACTACTATACAGGCACTATAGCAGGCGCTATTGTGTGGGCACTACTATGGGCTGACACTACTATACAGGCACTATAGCTGGCACTATTGTGTGGGCACTACTATTTGGCTGACACTACTATACAGGCACTGTAGCTGGCACTATAGTGTGGGCACTACTATGAGGCTTACACTAATATACAGGCGTTATAGCTGGCATTATTGTGTGGGCACTACTATGAGGCTGACACTAATATACAGGCATTATAGCTAGCACTATTGTGTGGGCACTACTTTGAGGCTGACACTAGTATACAGGTACTATAGCTGGCACTATTGTGTGGGCACTACTATGGGGCTGACACTACTATACAGGCAGTATAGCTGGCACTATTGTGTGGGTACTACTATGAGGCTGACACTAATATACAGGCACTATAGCAGGCACTATTGTGTGGGTACTACTATGAGGCTGACACTACTATACAGGCACTATAGCAGGCACTATTGTGTGGGCACTACTATGGGCTGACTACTATACAGACACTATAGCTTGCACCATTGTATGGCACTATTATTGGGCTGACACTACTATACAGGCACTGTATCTGGCACTATTGTGTGGGTACTACTATGAGGCTGACACTACTATACAAGCACTATAGCAGGCACTATTGTGTTGTCACTACTATGGAACTGACACTACTATACAGGCATTATAGCTGGCACTATTGTGTGGGCACTACTATGAGGCTGACACTACTGTATAGGTACTATAGCAGGCACTATTGTGTGGGCACTACTATGGGCTGACAATACTATACAGGCACTATAGCTGGCACTGTTGTGTGGGCACTACTATTTGGCTGACACTACTATACAGGCACTGTAGCTGGCACTATTTTGTGGGCACTGCTATGGGGCTGACACTACTATACAGGCACTGTAGCTGGCACTATTGTGTGGGCACTACTGTGAGGCTGACACTAATATAAAGGCATTATAGCTGGCATTATTGTGTGGGCACTACTATGAGGCTGACACTAATATACAGGCATTATAGCTGGCTCTATTGTGTGGGCACTACTATGAGGCTGACACTACTATACAGGCACTATAGCTGGCACTATTCTGTGGGCACTACTATGGGGCTGACACTACTATACAGGCACTATAGCTGGCACTATTGTGTGGGCACTACTATGAGGCTGACACTAATATAGAGGCATTATAGCTGGCATTATTGTGTGGGCACTACTATGGGGCTGACACTACTATACAGATACTATAGCTGGCACTATTGTGTGGGCACTACTATGAGGCTTACACTAATATACAGGCATTATAGCTGGCACTATTGTGTGGGCAATACTATGAGGCTGACATTAATATACAGGCACTATAGCAGGCACTATTGTGTGGGTACTACTATGAGGCTGACACTACTATACAGGCACTATAGCTGGCACTATTGTGTGTGCACTACTATGAGGCTGACACTACTATATAGGCACTATAGCAGGCACTATTGTATGGGCACTCCTATGAGGCTGACACTAATATACAGGCACTGTAGCTGGCACTATTGTGTGGGCACTACTATTTGGCTGACACTACTATACAGGCACTGTAGCTGGCACTATTGTGTGGGCACTACTATGGGGCTGACACTACTATACAGGTACTATAGCTGGCACTATTGTGTGGGCACTACTATGGGGCTGACTCTACTATACAGGTACTATAGCTGGCACTATTGTGTGGGCACTGCTATGGGGCTGACACTACTATACCGGCACTATAGCTGGCACTATTGTGTGGGCACTACTATGAGGCTGACACTAATATACAGGCATTATAGCTGGCATTATTGTGTGGGCACTACTATGGGGCTGACACTACAATACAGGTACTATAGCTGGCACTATGGTGTGGGCACTACTATGAGGCTTACACTAATATACAGGCATTATAGCTGGCACTATTGTGTGGGCACTACTATGAGGCTGACACTAATATACAGGCACTATAGCAGGCACTATTGTGTGGGTACTACTATGAGGCTGACACTAATATACAGGCACTATAGCAGGCGCTATTGTGTGGGCACTACTATGGGCTGACACTACTATACAGGCACTATAGCTGGCACTATTGTGTGGGCACTACTATTTGGCTGACACTACTATACAGGCACTGTAGCTGGCACTATAGTGTGGGCACTACTATGAGGCTTACACTAATATACAGGCATTATAGCTGGCATTATTGTGTGGGCACTACTATGAGGCTGACACTAATATACAGGCATTATAGCTAGCACTATTGTGTGGGCACTACTTTGAGGCTGACACTAGTATACAGGTACTATAGCTGGCACTATTGTGTGGGCACTACTATGGGGCTGACACTACTATACAGGCAGTATAGCTGGCACTATTGTGTGGGTACTACTATGAGGCTGACACTAATATACAAGCACTATAGCAGGCACTATTGTGTGGGTACTACTATGAGGCTGACACTACTATACAGGCACTATAGCAGGCACTATTGTGTGGGCACTACTATGGGCTGACTACTATACAGACACTATAGCTTGCACCATTGTGTGGCACTATTATTGGGCTGACACTACTATACAGGCACTGTATCTGGCACTATTGTGTGGGTACTACTATGAGGCTGACACTACTATACAAGCACTATAGCAGGCACTATTGTGTTGTCACTACTATGGAACTGACACTACTATACAGGCATTATAGCTGGCACTATTGTGTGGGCACTACTATGAGGCTGACACTACTGTATAGGTACTATAGCAGGCACTATTGTGTGGGCACTACTATGGGCTGACACTACTATACAGGCACTATAGCTGGCACTGTTGTGTGGGCACTACTATTTGGCTGACACTACTATACAGGCACTGTAGCTGGCACTATTTTGTGGGCACTGCTATGGGGCTGACACTACTATACAGGCACTGTAGCTGGCACTATTGTGTGGGCACTACTGTGAGGCTGACACTAATATAAAGGCATTATAGCTGGCATTATTGTGTGGGCACTACTATGAGGCTGACACTAATATACAGGCATTATAGCTGGCTCTATTGTGTGGGCACTACTATGAGGCTGACACTACTATACAGGCACTATAGCTGGCACTATTCTGTGGGCACTACTGTGGGGCTGACACTACTATACAGGCATTATAGCTGGCACTATTGTGTGGGCACTACTATGAGGCTGACACTAATATAGAGGCATTATAGCTGGCATTATTGTGTGGGCACTACTATGGGGCTGACACTACTATACAGATACTATAGCTGGCACTATTGTGTGGGCACTACTATGAGGCTTACACTAATATACAGGCATCATAGCTGGCACTATTGTGTGGACAATACTATGAGGCTGACATTAATATACAGGCACTATAGCAGGCACTATTGTGTGGGTACTACTATGAGGCTGACACTACTATACAGGCACTATAGCTGGCACTATTGTGTGTGCACTACTATGAGGCTGACACTACTATATAGGCACTATAGCAGGCACTATTGTATGGGCACTCCTATGAGGCTGACACTAATATACAGGCACTGTAGCTGGCACTTTTGTGTGGGCACTACTATTTGGCTGACACTACTATACAGGCACTGTAGCTGGCACTATTGTGTGGGCACTACTATGGGGCTGACACTACTATACAGGTACTATAGCTGGCACTATTGTGTGGGCACTACTATGGGGCTGACTCTACTATACAGGAACTATAGCTGGCACTATTGTGTAGGCACTACTATGGGGCTGACACTACTATACCGGCACTATAGCTGGCACTATTGTGTGGGCACTACTATGAGGCTGACACTAATATACAGGCATTATAGCTGGCATTATTGTGTGGGCACTACTATGTGGCTGACACTACTATACAGGTACTATAGCTGTCACTATTGTGTGGGCACTACTATGAGGCTTACACTAATATACGGGCATTATAGCTGATACTATTGTGTGGGCACTACTATGAGGCTGACACTAATATACAGGCACTATAGCAGGCACTATTGTGTGGGTACTACTATGAGGCTGACACTACTATACAGGCACTATAGCAGGCACTATTGTGTGGGCACTACTATGGGCTGACACTACTATACAGGCACTATAGCTGGCACTATTGTGTGGGCACTACTATTTGGCTGACACTACTATACAGGCACTGTAGCTGGCACTATTCTATGGGCACTGCTATGGGGCTGACACTACTATACAGGCACTGTAGCTGACTCTATTGTGTGGGCACTACTATGAGGCTGACACTACTATACAGGCACTATAGCTGGCACTATTGTATGGGCACTACTATTGGGCTGAGACTACTATAATGGCACTGTATCTGGCACTATTGTGTGGGCACTGCTATGGGGCTGACACTACTATACAGGCACTATAGGTGGCACTATTGTATGGGCACTACTATTGGGCTGAGACTACTATACTGGCACTGTATCTGACACTATTGTGTGGGCACTGCTATGGGGCTGACACTACTATACAGGCACTGTAGCAGGCACTACTGTGTGGGCACTACTATGAGGCTGACACGAATATACAGGCATTATAGCTGGCATTATTGTTTGGGCACTACTATGAGGTTGACACTAATATACAGTCATTATAGCTGGCACTATTGTGTGGGCACTACTATGAGGCTGACACTAGTATACAGGTACTATAGCTGGCACTATTGTGTGGGCACTACTATGGGGCTGACACTACTATACAGGCAGTATAGCTGGCACTATTGTGTGGGCACTACTATGAGGCTGACACTAATATACAGGCACTATAGCAGGCACTATTGTGTGGGTACTACTATGAGGCTGACACTACTATACAGGCACTATAGCAGGCACTATTGTGTGGGCACTACTATGGGCTGACTACTATACAGGCACTATAGCTTGCACCATTGTATGGCACTATTATTGGGCTGACACTACTATACAGGCACTGTATCTGGCACTATTGTGTGGGTACTACTATGAGGCTGACACTACTATACAAGCACTATAGCAGGCACTATTGTGTTGTCACTACTATGGAACTGACACTACTATACAGGCATTATAGCTGGCACTATTGTGTGGGCACTACTATGAGGCTGACACTACTATATAGGTACTATAGCTGGCACTATTGTGTGGGCACTACTATGGGCTGACACTACTATACAGGCACTATAGCTGGCACTGTTGTGTGGGCACTACTATTTGGCTGACACTACTATACAGGCACTGTAGCTGGCACTGTTTTGTGGGCACTGCTATGGGGCTGACACTACTATACAGGCACTGTAGCTGGCACTATTGTGTGGGCACTACTGTGAGGCTGACACTAATATAAAGGCATTATAGCTGGCATTATTGTGTGGGCACTACTTTGAGGCTGACACTAATATACAGGCATTATAGCTGGCTCTATTGTGTGGGCACTACTATGAGGCTGACACTACTATACAGGCACTATAGCTGGCACTATTCTGTGGGCACTACTATGGGGCTGACACTACTATACAGGCACTATAGCTGGCACTATTGTGTGGGCACTACTATGAGGCTGACACTAATATAGAGGCATTATAGCTGGCATTATTGTGTGGGCACTACTATGGGGCTGACACTGCTATACAGATACTATAGCTGGCACTATTGTGTGGGCACTACTATGAGGCTTACACTAATATACAGGCATTATAGCTGGCACTATTGTGTGGGCAATACTATGAGGCTGACATTAATATACAGGCACTATAGCAGGCACTATTGTGTGGGTACTACTATGAGGCTTACACTACTATACAGGCACTATAGCTGGCACTATTGTGTGTGCACTACTATGAGGCTGACACTACTATATAGGCACTATAGCAGGCACTATTGTATGGGCACTCCTATGAGTCTGACACTAATATACAGGCACTGTAGCTGGCACTATTGTGTGGGCACTACTATTTGGCTGACACTACTATACAGGCACTGTAGCTGGCACTATTGTGTGGGCACTACTATGGGGCTGACACTACTATACAGGTACTATAGCTGGCACTATTGTGTGGGCACTACTATGGGGCTGACTCTACTATACAGGAACTATAGCTGGCACTATTGTGTAGGCACTACTATGGGGCTGACACTACTATACCGGCACTATAGCTGGCACTATTGTGTGGGCACTACTATGAGGCTGACAGTAATATACAGGCATTATAGCTGGCATTATTGTGTGGGCACTACTATGGGGCTGACACTACTATACAGGTACTATAGCTGTCACTATTGTGTGGGCACTACTATGAGGCTTACACTAATATACGGGCATTATAGCTGATACTATTGTGTGGGCACTACTATGAGGCTGACTCTAATATACAGGCACTTATAGCAGGCTGGCACTATTGTGTGGGCACTACTATGGGGCTGACACTACTATACAGGCACTGTATCTGGCACTATTGTGTGGGCACTACTATTTGGCTGACACTACTATACAGGCACTGTAGCTGGCACTATTGTGTGGGCACTACTATGGGGCTGACACTACTATACAGGTACTATAGCTGGCACTATTGTGTGGGCACTACTATGGGGCTGACACTACTATACAGGTACTGTCGCTGGCACTATTGTGTGGGCACTACTATAAGGCTGACACTACTATACAGGTACTATAGCTGACACTATTGTGTGGGCACTACTATGGGGCTGACAGTACTATACAGGCACTATAGCTGGCACTATTGTGTGGGCACTACTATGGGGCTGACACTACTATACAGGTACTATAGCTGGCACTATTGTGTGGGCACTACTATGGGGCTGACACTACTATACAGGCACTATAGCTGGCACTATTGTGTGGGCACTACTATGGGGCTGACACTACTATACAGGTACTATAGCTGGCACTATTGTGTGGGCACTACTATGGGGCTGACACTACTATACAGGCACTATAGCTGGCACTATTGTGTGGGCACTACTATGGGGCGCCAAACAGGCACTAAGCGGCACGGGGGCACTACTATGGGGCTGACACTACTATACAGGCACTATAGCTGCCACTATTGTGTGGGCACTACTATGAGGCTGGCACTAAAATACAGGCATTATAGCAGGCACTATTGTGTGGGCACTACTATGAGGCTGACACTACTATACAGGCACTATAGCAGGCACTCTTGTGTGGGTACTACTATAAGGCTGACACTACTATACAGGCACTATAACTGGCACTATTGTGTGGGCACTACTATGGGGCTGAAACTAATATACAGGCATTATAGCTGGCACTATTGTGTGGTCACTACTATGAGGCTGACACTACTATACAGGTACTATAGCTAGCACTATTGTGTGGGCACTACTATGGGGCTGACACTACTATACAGGTACTATAGCTGGCACTATTGTGTGGGCACTGCTATGGGGCTGACACTACTATACCGGAACTATAGCTGGCACTATTGTGTGGGCACTACTATGAGGCTGACACTAATATACAGGCATTATAGCTGGCATTATTGTGTGGGCACTACTATGGGGCTGACACTACTATACAGGTACTATAGCTGGCACTATTGTTTGGCACTACTATGAGGCTTACACTAATATACAAGCATTATAGCTGGCACTATTTGTGGGCACTACTATGAGGCTGACACTAATATACAGGCACTATAGCAGGCACTGTTGTGTGGGTACTACTATGAGGCTGACACTACTATACAGGCACTATAGCAGGCACTATTGTGTGGGCACTACTATGGGCTGACACTACTATACAGGCACTATAGCTGGCACTATTGTGTGGGCAGTACTATTTGGCTGACACTACTATACAGCCACTGTAGCTGGCACTATTGTGTGGGCACTACTATGAGGCTTACACTAATATACAGGCATTATAGCTGGCATTATTGTGTGGGCACTACTATGAGGCTGACACTAATATACAGGCATTATAGCTAGCACTATTGTGTGGGCACTACTATGAGGCTGACACTAGTATACAGGTACTATAGCTGGCACTATTGTGTGGGCACTACTAGGGGGCTGACACTACTATACAGGCAGTATAGCTGGCACTATTGTGTGGGCACTACTATGAGGCTGACACTAATATACAGGCACTATAGCAGGCACTATTGTGTGGGTACTACTATGAGGCTGACACTACTATACAGGCACTATAGCAGGCACTATTGTGTGGGCACTACTATGGGCTGACTATTATACAGTCACTATAGCTTGCACCATTGTATGGCACTATTTTTGGGCTGACACTACTATACAGGCACTGTATCTGGCACTATTGTGTGGGTACTACTATGAGGCTGACACTACTATACAAGCACTATAGCAGGCACTATTGTGTTGTCACTACTATGGAACTGACACTACTATACAGGCATTATAGCTGGCACTATTGTGTGGGCACTACTATGAGGCTGACACTACTATATAGGTACTATAGCAGGCACTATTGTGTGGGCACTACTATGGGCTGACACTACTATACAGGCACTATAGCTGGCACTGTTGTGTGGGCACTACTATTTGGCTGACACTACTATACAGGCACTGTAGCTGGCACTATTTAGTGGGCACTGCTATGGGGCTGACACTACTATACAGGCACTGTAGCTGGCACTATTGTGTGGGCACTACTGTGAGGCTGACACTAATATAAAGGCATTATAGCTGGCATTATTGTGTGGGCACTACTATGAGGCTGACACTAATATACAGGCATTATAGCTGGCTCTATTGTGTGGGCACTACTATGAGGCTGACACTACTATACAGGCACTATAGCTGGCACTATTCTGTGGGCACTACTATGGGGCTGACACTACTATACAGGCACTATAGCTGGCACTATTGTGTGGGCACTACTATGAGGCTGACACTAATATAGAGGCATTATAGCTGGCATTATTGTGTGGGCACTACTATGGGGCTGACACTACTATACAGATACTATAGCTGGCACTATTGTGTGGGCACTACTATGAGGCTTACACTAATATACAGGCATTATAGCTGGCACTATTGTGTGGGCAATACTATGAGGCTGACATTAATATACAGGCACTATAGCAGGCACTATTGTGTGGGTACTACTATGAGGCTGACACTACTATACAGGCACTATAGCTGGCACTATTGTGTGTGCACTACTATGAGGCTGACACTACTATATAGGCACTATAGCAGGCACTATTGTATGGGCACTCCTATGAGGCTGACACTAATATACAGGCACTGTAGCTGGCACTATTGTGTGGGCACTACTATTTGGCTGACACTACTATACAGGCACTGTAGCTGGCACTATTGTGTGGGCACTACTATGGGGCTGACACTACTATACAGGTACTATAGCTGGCACTATTGTGTGGGCACTACTATGGGGCTGACATCTACTATACAGGAACTATAGCTGGCACTATTGTGTAGGCACTACTATGGGGCTGACACTACTATACCGGCACTATAGCTGGCACTATTGTGTGGGCACTACTATGAGGCTGACACTAATATACAGGCATTATAGCTGGCATTATTGTGTGGGCACTACTATGGGGCTGACACTATGTGTGGGCACTACTACGAGGCTTACACTAGCTATAGCTGGCACTATTGGCCTATACTGCTGGCACTATTGTGTGGGTGTGGGCACTACTATGAGGCTTACACTAATATACAGGCACTATAGCTGGCACTATTGTGTGGGCACTACTATGAGGCTGACACTAATATACAGGCACTATAGCAGGCACTATTGTGTGGGCACTACTATGAGGCTGACACTACTATACAGGCACTATAGCAGGCACTATTGTGTGGGCACTACTATGAGGCTGACACTACTATACAGGCACTATAGCTGGCACTATTGTGTGGGCACTACTATGAGGCTGAACACTATCGCCTGTAGCGGGCTTTTGTGTGGGACTACTATGGGGCTGCACTACTATACAGGCACTGTAGCTGGCACTATTGTGTGGGCACTACTATGGGGGGGGGGCGCACTGACTATGGGGCTGACACTACTATACAGGCACTGTAGCTGGCACTATTGTGTGGGCACTACTATGAGGCTGACACTACTATACAGGCACTATAGCTGGCACTATTGTGTGGGCACTACTATGGGGCTGAGACTACTATACAGGCACTATAGCTGGCACTATTGTGTGGGCACTACTATGGGGCTGACACTACTATACAGGCACTATAGCTGGCACTATTGTGTGGGCACTACTATGGGGCTGACACTACTATACAGGCACTATAGCTGGCACTATTGTGTGGGCACTACTATGGGTGACCTTAGGGGGTTGGGGGGGGTGTTTCGGCCTGTGCTGGCCTATTGTGTGGGCACTACTATGGGGCTGACACTACTATACAGGCACTATAGCTGGCACTATTGTGTGGGCACTACTATGGGGGGGGGGCCTGGGGGACACTACTATACAGGCACTATAGCTGGCACTATTGTGTGGGCACTACTATGGGGGATAGGGTTTTGGGGGGGGGGCTGCACTACTATACAGGCACTATAGAGGCACTTTGTGTGGGCACTACTATGGGCCTGACAGCTGGCACTATTGTGTGGGCACTACTATGGGGCTGACACTACTATACAGGCACTATAGCTGGCACTATTGTGTGGGCACTACTATGAGGCTGACACTACTATACAGGCACTATAGCAGGCACTATTGTGGTGTGGGCACTACTATGGGGCTGACACTACTATACAGGCATTATAGCTGGCACTATTGTGTGGGCACTACTATGAGGCTGACACTACTATACAGGCACTATAGCAGGCACTATTGTGTGGGCACTACTATGGGCTGACACTACTATACAGGCACTATAGCTGGCACTATTGTGTGGGCACTACTATGTGGCTGACACTACTATACAGGCACTGTAGCTGGCACTATTGTGTGGGCACTACTATGGGGCTGACACTACTATACAGGCACTGTAGCTGGCACTATTGTGTGGGCACTACTATGAGGCTGACACTAATATACAGGCATTATAGCTGGCACTATTGTGTGGGCACTACTATGAGGGGACTGACACTACTATACAGGCACTATAGCTGGCACTATTGTGTGGGCACTACTATGAGGCTGACACTACTATACAGGCACTATAGCTGGCACTATTGTGTGGGCACGGCTATTGTGTGGGCACTCTACTATGGGGCTGACACTACTATACAGGCACTATAGCTGGCACTATTGTGTGGGCACTACTATGAGGCTGACACTAATATACAGGCACTATAGCTGGCACTTATTGTGTGGGCACTACTATGGGGCTGACACTACTATACAGGCACTATAGCTGGCACTATTGTGTGGGCACTACTATGAGGCTGACACTAATATACAGGCATTATAGCTGGCACTATTGTGTGGGCACTACTATGAGGCTGACACTAATATACAGGCACTATAGCTGGCACTATTGTGTGGGTACTACTATGAGGCTGACACTACTATACAGGCACTATAGCTGGCACTATTGTGTGGGCACTACTATGAGGCTGACACTACTATACAGGCACTATAGCAGGCACTATTGTGTGGGCACTCCTATGGAGGCTGACACTACTATACAGGCACTATAGCTGGCACTATTGTGTGGGCACTACTATGGGGCTGACACTACTATACAGGCACTGTAGCTGGCACTATTGTGTGGGCACTACTATGGGGCTGACACTACTATACAGGCACTATAGCTGGCACTATTGTGTGGGCACTACTATGGGGCTGACACTACTATACAGGCACTATAGCTGGCACTATTGTGTGGGCACTACTATGGGCCTATGGGGCTGACACTACTATACAGGCACTATAGCTGGCACTATTGTGTGGGCACTACTATGAGGCTGACACTAATATACAGGCATTATAGCTGGCACTATTGTGTGGGCACTACTATGGGGCTGACACTACTATACAGGCACTATAGCTGGCACTATTGTGTGGGCAACTGGGGGCGGGCAGCGGACTATGGGGCACTATGGGGCTGACACTACTATACAGGCACTATAGCTGGCACTATTGTGTGGGCACTACTATGAGGCTGACACTACTATACAGGCACTATAGCTGGCACTATTGTGTGGGTACTACTATGAGGCTGACACTACTATACAAGCACTATAGCAGGCACTATTGTGTGGGCACTACTATGGGGCTGACACTACTATACAGGCATTATAGCAGGCACTATTGTGTGGGCACTACTATGAGGCAGACACTACTATACAGGCACTATAGCTGGCACTATTGTATGGGCACTACTATGGGGCTGACACTACTATACAGGTACTATAGCTGGTACTATTGTATGGGCACTACTATGGGGCTGATAGTACTATACAGGCACTGTAGCTGGCATTATTGTGTGGGCACTACTATGGGGCTGACACTACTATACAGGTACTATAGCTGGCACTATTGGGTGGGCACTACTATGGGGCTGACACTACTATACAGGTACTATAGCTGGCACTATTGTGTGGGCACTACTATGGGGCTGACACTACTATACAGGCGCTATAGCTGGCACTATTGTGTGGGCACTACTATGAGGCTGACACTAATTTTTGTGTGGACAACACAGTACCCACAAAAGTGGTGAGGTGCTTCTCCAATAACAAACCATGGATTAACTCTGATATAAAAACACTACTTAAGGAGAAAAAGATGGCATTCAGGACAAGAGATAGAGGGAGGGGGTTGAGGGAAGTACAAAAGGAGCTGAGGAATCAAATCAGGCAGGGAAAAGCCAGTTATAAAGAAAAAATGGAAAAGCAAATGGAAAGAAAAGACATAAGGGGGGGGTCTGGGAGGGGCTTAAGTCAATTTCGGGTCATAAACAGTCTGTCTGCCAGATTGAGGCAGCTGTTAAATGGCTTAATGAACTAAACCTATTCTTCAACAGATTTGATCACACACCAGCTCCTCCCACCCTAGTATGTCCTTCAGCTTCCCCCACCACAATGACTTCTCCCCATGCGGCCACTTCCCAACAGACCAGTAAATCCAGAAATCCGTCTTTATCTGGCCACAGTCTGACCTTCACACGGGCCCAGGTGAGGAAGGAGATGAAAAAGATCAAGGCGAGGAAAGCCGCAGGTCCAGATGACATCAGTGCAAGGCTAATTAAGACTTGCGGTGACCAGCTGTGTGGTATAATTACATATATGTATAATATGAGCCTGAGGCAGGAAATAGTCCCTGAATTATGGAAATCTTCTTGTGTGGTACCAGTTCCAAAGAAACCCCACCCTATGGACCTCAACGACTACAGACCTGTAGCACTGACATCCCACCTGATGAAGATCTTGGAGAGATTGGTTCTCACACATCTCCGCCCTCTAGTGAGCCACGCTATGGACCCACTCCGGTTTGCTTATCGGCCGGGCATTGGGGTAGATGATGCCATCATCCATCTTCTGCACAGGGCTCTGTCTCACCTGGAGAAACCAGGGAACACAGTAAGAATAATGTTCTTTGACTTCTCCAGTGCTTTTAACACCATACAGCTGGGGTTACTGAGAGACAAGCTGGGCCTTGCTGGAGTGGACCACCACCTCTCCAACTGGATCCTAGACTACCTCACAAATCGACCTCAATACGTGAGAGCCCAAGACTGTGTGTCAGGTACCGTGATCTGTAATACGGGGGCACCTCAGGGTACGGTTCTCGCCCCTTTCCTCTTCACACTGTACACTGCAGATTTTAGGTGCAACTCATCCAGCTGCTACCTACAGAACTATTCTGACGACTCTGCAATAGTAGGCCTCATCACAGACGATGATGACAGGGAGTACAGAGAACTGAACCAGGATTTTGTGGACTGGTGCCACCGGAACCACCTGAAGATTAACGCGGGGAGACCAAGGAGATGGTGGTGGACTTCCGCAAAGGCAGAAGCCCTCCTAAACCAGTGGACATCCTGGGGACGGGCATCGAGATTGTGAACACCTATAAGTACCTGGGTCTGCTCCTTAATAATAAGCTGGACTGGGCAGATCATATGGAGGTCCTGTACAGGAAGGGCCACAGCAGGCTCTACCTGCTTAGGAAGCTGAGAGCCTTTGGAATCCGGGGGGCACTTCTTAGGACTTTCTTCAACTCGGTAGTGGCATCAGCCATCTTCTTTGGAGTGGCCTGCTGGGGGAGCAGTATATCAACCAGGGACAGAAATAAACTCGACAAGCTGATTAGAAGGGCCAGCTCTGTCCTGGGGAGCCCACTGGACCCTGTGCAGGTGGTGGGTGACAGAAGGATACTGTCCGTGGTGAGCTCCATGCAGAAGAAGAAGTCCCATCCCATGCATGAGACTGTGATCGCGCTGGGCAGTACTGTCAGTGACCGACTGCTCCACCCTAGGTGTGAGAAGGAGCGCTATCGGAAGTCTTTCCTCCCCACCGCGGTTAGGCTGTACAACCAACACCGACCTAAGCGGAGATCATTACACACAGAGAACTGAAATATCTCTCTGCCTGTTATATCCCCCCCCCCCCCCACCTCTGCTACGTCCTATCTGTCTGTCTGCTATTAATGTAATGCCTCTCACCTTGGAACATTCCTGTACATGTTGTATTTGTATTTGTATCTGCTTATCTTATCTTATCTTTGCTGCTGTAACACACTGAATTTCCCCATTGTGGGACTATTAAAGGACTATTATTATTATACAGGCATTATAGCTGGCATTATTGTGTGGGCACTACTATGGGGCTGACACTACTATACAGGTACTATAGCTGGCACTATTGTGTGGGCACTACTATGAGGCTTACACTAATATACAGGCATTTTAGCTGGCACTATTATGTGGGCAATACTATGAGGCTGACAATAATATACAGGCATTATAGCTGGCACTATTGTATGGGCACTACTATGGGGCTGACACTACTATACAGGTACTATATCTGGCACTATTGTGTGGCCACTACTATGGGGCTGACACTGCTATACAGGTACTATAGCTGGCACTATTGTGTGGGCACTACTATGGGGCTGACACTAATATACAGGTACTATAGCTGGCACTATTGTGTGGGCACTACTATGGGGCTGACACTAATATACAGGCATTATAGCTAGCACTATTGTGTGGGCACTACTATGGGGCTGACACTACTATACAGGTACTATAGCTGGCACTATTGTGTGGGCACTACTATGGGGCTGACACTAATATACAGGCATTATAGCTGGCACTATTGTGTGGGCACTACTATGAGGCTGACACTACTATACAGGCACTATAGCTGGCACTATTGTGTGGGCACTACTATGGGGCTGACACTAATATACAGGCATTATAGCTGGCACTATTGTGTGGGCACTACTATGAGGCTGACAATAATATACAGGCATTATAGCTGGCACTATTGTATGGGCACTACTATGGGGCTGACACTACTATACAGGTACTATATCTGGCACTATTGTGTGGCCACTACTATGGGGCTGACACTGCTATACAGGTACTATAGCTGGCACTATTGTGTGGGCACTACTATGGGGCTGACACTAATATACAGGTACCATAGCTGGCACTATTGTGTGGGCACTACTATGGGGCTGACACTACTATACAGGTACTATAGCTGGCACTATTGTGTGGGCACTACTATGAGGCTGACACTACTATACAGGCACTATAGCTGGCACTATTGTGTGGGCACTACTATGGGGCTGACACTAATATACAGGCATTATAGCTGGCACTATTGTGTGGGCACTACTATGAGGCTGACACTACTATACAGGTACTATAGCAGGCACTATTGTGTGGGCATTGCTATGGGGCTGACACTACTATACAGGCACTATAGCTGGCACTATTGTGTGGGCACTACTATGGGGCTGACACTACTATACAGGCACTATAGCTGGCACTATTGTATGGGCACTACTATGAGGCTGACACTACTATACAGGCACTATAGCAGGCACTATTGTGTGGGCACTACTATGGGGCTGACACTAATATACAGGCATTATAGCTGGCACTATTGTGTGGGCACTACTATGAGGCTGACACTACTATACAGGTACTATAGCAGGCACTATTGTGTGGGCATTGCTATGGGGCTGACACTACTATACAGGCACTATAGCTGGCACTATTGTGTGGACACTACTATGGGGCTGACACTACTATACAGGCATTATAGCTGGCACTATTGTATGGGCACTACTATGGGGCTGACACTACTATACAGGCACTATAGCAGGCACTATTGTGTGGGCACTACTATGGGGCTGACACTACTATACAGGCAGTATAGCTGGCACTATTGTGTGGGCACTACTATGAGGCTGACTCTACTATACAGGTACTATAGCTGGCACTATTGTGTGGGCACTACTATGGGGCTGACACTACTATACAGGTACTATAGCTGGCACTATTGTGTGGGCATTGCTATGGGGCTGACACTACTATACAGGCACTATAGCTGGCACTATTGTGTGGGCACTACTATGGGGCTGACGCTACTATACAGGCACTATAGCTGGCACTATTGTATGGGCACTACTATGGGGCTGACACTACTATACATGCATTATAGCAGGCACTATTGTGTGGGCACTACTATCAGGCTGACACTACTATGAAGTAGGCACTAAGGTACCCTCACTAGGTTCACCGCAACAGTCTGTCACAGTAAGGTGTGGAGGAATCACCCTCCTAAATTGTCAGACTGCAGCACGGTGTGAACTGCAATTTACTACGTTTAATTCCCCTACAAGTTCACGTAGAGGAACAAATTATTTTTTAATGTATGTACCTAATGCATGACTTGTGTGTCCAGTACTATACCGCTACCTAGTGGCCAGTTTTGTTGCTGCTGAGATGATATTCTATTCTGTGGAAAGGACCTTTGGGTCACATACTGCCTTTTATGCAGGTCCTCAAATTGAAAAGTTCATGGAAATTAGAGATTGTACTGGAAAATTCTATGGTGACTCCACTTGTGACATGCTACAATTTGGGAGACCTGCCCTACTGCACTTTACATACCCCCATCAGTGTGTACCACTAGCATTACCCCCGTTTTCAGCGTCGTAAAGCATGTCATTTCATTCCTCTTGCAGTAATGTGAAGGTATTTTGGGTGAATTGATAGAAGTAAAGTCCACATTTCCGTATATTTCTGGTCGGTGACTGCAGCTCCGCGACACTTCTGTCTTTGGATTCCTTCCAGAAACCTTTCCTTGGAGGTTTTGAGCTGCTGCCTTGAATAATCGCATTCCCGTAAAGTAATGTGCAGTAAATCACCTGTAGCTCAGATGCCAGACTATTGGATGTCACCAACTAGTCCTCTCCGGCGCTTCCAGGTGGAGACTGAAAAATGATTGTCATGGAGCATTATATAAACTATAATGTAACACTGAGCATGTGCAGGGTGTAGGCAATATTAGCAGGCGCCGTGCTGGCACTATAAACAGGGTGCTATAACAGCACTGGGTACACTATGGCGGATATGTGGGCACATAACCTGATTAATCTATAACCGTATACAATAAGCTCTTTAGCTTCCTCTAGTGACGGCTACTGGTAGTAATGACAATCATGTAGCATTTTATAGTCCCACCTCTAGAGGGAGCTCAATGCATATGTACCTACAGTTCTCCCATTGATTTAGGAACTTCAGTGAGCGCCCCTAGTGGTGGCTGCAGTGTGTCTCCTATCACTGATTATAAGGGGCACTCTCCTGGCATTGTTTATAGGGACACTTTCCTAGCACTGATTATAAGGGGCACTCTCCTGGCACTGATTATAAGGGGCACTTTCCTGGCATTGTTTATAGGGACACTCTCCTGGCACTGTTTATAAGGGGCACTCTCCTGGCTCTGATTATAAGGGGCACTCTCCTGGCACTGATTATAAGGGGCACTCTCCTGGCACTGTTCATAAGGGGCTCTCTCCTGGCACTGTGTATAGGGGCACTTTCCTGGCACTATTTATAAGGGGCAATCTCCTGGCACTGTTTATAGGGACACTTTCCTGCTACTGTTTATAGGGGAACTCTCATGGCACTATTTATAAGGGGTACTCTCCTGGCACTGTTTGTTTATAAGGAGCACTCTCCTGGCACTGTTTATAGGGACACTCTCCCGGCACTGTTTATAGGGACACTTTCCTAGCACTGTTTATAAGGGGCACTCTCCTGTCACTGTTTATAGGGACACTTTCCTGGCACTGTTTATAGGGGCACTCTCCTGGCACTGTTTATAAGGGGCACTCTCCTGGCACTGTTTATAAGGGGCACTCTCCTGGCACAGTTTATAGGGAAACTTTCCTGGTACTGTTTATAGGGGCACTCTCCTGGCACTGTTTCTAAGGGGCACTCTCCTGGCACTGTTTATAAGGGGCACTCTCCTGGCACTGTTTATAGGGACACTTTCCTAGCACTGTTTATAAGGGGCACTCTCCTGGCACTGTTTATAAGGGGCACTCTCCTGGCACTGTTTATAAGGGGCACTCTCCTGGCACAGTTTATAGGGAAACTTTCCTGGTACTGTTTATAGGGGCACTCTCCTGGCACTGTTTATAAGGGGCACTCTCCTGGCACAGTTTATAGGGAAACTTTCCTGGTACTGTTTATAGGGGCACTCTCCTGGCACTGTTTATAAGGGGCACTCTGCTGGCACTATTTATAAGGGGCACTCTCCTGGCACTGTTTATAAGGGGCACTCTGCTGGCACTATTTATAAGGGGCACTCTCCTGGCACTGTTTATAAGGGGCACTCTCCTGGCACTGTTTATAAGGGGCACTCTCCTGGCACTGTTTATAAGGGGCACTTTCCTGGCACTGTTTATAGGTGCACTTTCCTGGTACTGTTTATAGGGGCACTTTCCTGGCACTGTTTATAGGGGCACTCTCATGGCACTGTTTATAAAGGTCAATTTCCTGGGACTGTTTATAGGGACTCTCTCCTGATACTTTTTATAGGGACACTCTCCTGTCACTGTTTATAAGGGGCACTCTCCTGGCACTGTTTATAAGGGGCACTCTCGTGGCACTGTTTATAGGAGCACTCTCCTGATACTGTTTATAGGGGCACTCTCCTGGCACTGTTTATAGGGACACTCTCCTGGTACTGTTTATAAGGGCACTCTCCTGGCACTGTTTATAAGGGGCACTCTCCTGGCACTGTTTATAGGGACTCTCTCCTGATACTGTTTATAGGGGCACTCTCCTGGCACTGTTTATAAGGGCACTCTCCTGGCACTGTTTATAAGGGCACTCTCCTGGCACTGTTTATAAGGGGCACTCTCCTGGCACTGTTTATAGGGACTCTCTCCTGATACTGTTTATAAGGGCACTCTCCTGGCACTGTTTATAAGGGGCACTCTCCTGGCACTGTTTATAGGGGCACTCTCCTGGCACTGTTTATAGGGGCTCTCTCCTGGCACTGATTATAAGGGGCACTCTCCTGGCACTGTTTATAGGGGCACTCTCCTGATAATGTTTATAGGGGCACTTTCCTGGCACTGTTTATAGGGGCACTTTCCTGGCACTGTTTATAGGGGCACTCTCATGGCACTGTTTATAAAGGTCAATTTCCTGGGACTGTTTATAGGGACTCTCTCCTGATACTTTTTATAGGGACACTCTCCTGGCACTGTTTATAAGGGGCACTCTCCTGGCACTGTTTATAAGGGGCACTCTCGTGGCACTGTTTATAGGAGCACTCTCCTGATACTGTTTATAGGGGCACTCTCCTGGCACTGTTTATAGGGACACTCTCCTGGTACTGTTTATAAGGGCACTCTCCTGGCACTGTTTATAAGGGGCACTCTCCTGGCACTGTTTATAGGGACTCTCTCCTGATACTGTTTATAAGGGCACTCTCCTGGCACTGTTTATAAGGGGCACTCTCCTGGCACTGTTTATAGGGGCACTCTCCTGGCACTGTTTATAGGGGCACTCTCCTGGCACTGTTTATAGGGGCTCTCTCCTGGCACTGATTATAAGGGGCACTCTCCTGGCACTGTTTATAGGGGCACTCTCCTGATAATGTTTATAGGGGCACTCTCCTGATACTGTTTATAAGGGCTCTCTCCAGGCACTGTTTATAGGGGCTCTCTCCAGGCACTGTTTATAGGGGCACTCTCCTGGCACTATTTATAAGGGGCACTCTCCTGGCACTGATTATAAGGGGCACTCTCCTGGCACTGTTTATAAGGGCACTCTCCTGATACTGTTTATAAGGGGCACTCTCCTGGCACTGTTTATAGGGGCACTCTCGTGGCATTGTTTATAGGGGCACTCTCCTGATAATGTTTATAGGGGCACTCTCCTGATACTGTTTATAAGGGCTCTCTCCTGGCACTGATTATAAGGGGCACTCTCCTGGCACTATTTATAAGGGACACTCTCCTGGCACTGATTATAAGGGGCACTCTCCTGGCACTGTTTATAGGGGCACTCTCGTGGCATTGTTTATAGGGGCACTCTCCTGATAATGTTTATAGGGGCACTCTCCTGGCACTGTTTATAAGGGCTCTCTCCAGGCACTGTTTATAAGGGGCACTCTCCTGGCACTGATTATAAGGGGCACTTTCTTGTGGTCGGTGTGGGTCTCAGTGCTCGGACCTCCCATGGTTCTATGACTTCTCCCCTCTCCTGTGTACACCTATATAGGGGACAAGTAGTACAGATGTAGGACTTTAGGACTGTGTGCGCCTAGGAGCTTCCCTGTGGGCCTGTACAGAGAACGTGCAGTCGCTGGGATTTGTACCCATCCTGTTTGATGCCCACGGCCTGGCATTGCCTTCCATAATACTGCCATGCATCATTCCTATAATACTAGAGAGACTCGCGGGGAGAATGTTCTGTTTTCTCTCATGTGAAATTCATCTCAGCATCCTACGAATTGGATTCAGCGAGAAAGTACAGAGCGGCAATGTACGTGGCTCCCCTCATTACTGCTCCGAATGGAGCTCCGACAGCAGCCCTAATATATCTGCAATCACAATAAAGACGCCACGCTGCCACCCGCTGTGCGGTTATCAGTCTCACATAGCGGTGCCGCAGCCGGGGGTGTCATATACCGCAGCAAATCATGGATCCAGGGGACACAACCAGAAAGTGAGAATTAACCCACCATATGATAGATAGATAGATATTAGATAGATAGATAGATAGATAGATAGATAGATAGATAGGAGATAGATAGATAGATAGATATGAGATAGATGGATAGATATGAGATAGATAAACAGATAGATATGAGATAGATAGATAGATAGATAGATAGATAGATAGATAGATAGATATGAGATAGATAGATATGAGATAGATGGATAGATAGATAGATAGATAGATAGATATGAGATAGATAGATAGATAGATAGATATGAGATAGATAGATATGAGATAGATAGATAGATAGATAGATAGATAGGAGATAGATAGATATGAGATAGATGGATAGATATGAGATAGATAAACAGATAGATATGAGATAGATAGATAGATAGATAGATAGATAGATAGATAGATATGAGATAGATGGATAGATAGATATGAGATAGATATGAGATAGATAAATAGATAGATAGGAGATAGATAGATAGATAGATAGATAGATAGATAGGAGATAGATGGATTGATAGGAGATAGATAGATAGATAGATAGATAGATAGATAGATAGATAGATATGAGATAGATGGATAGATAGATATGAGATAGATACATAGATAGATATGAGATAGATACATAGATAGATATGAGATAGATAGATAAATAGATAGATAGATATTAGATAGATAGATAAATATGAGATAGATATGAGATAGATAGATATGAGATAGATAGATAGATATGAGATAGATAGATATGAGATAGATAGATATGAGATAGATATGAGATAGATAAATAGATGATAGATAGATAGATAGATAGATAGATAGATAGATATGAGATAGATAGATATGAGATAGATAGATAGATAGATAGATAGATGGATAGATAGATAGATAGATAGATAGATAGATAGATAGATAGATATGTGATGGATAGATATGAGATAGATAGATATGAGATGGATAGATATGAGATAGATAGATATGAGATAGATAGATAGATAGATAGATATGAGATAGATATGAGATAGATAGATAGATATGAGATAGATAGATAGATAGATAGATAGATAGATAGATAGATATGAGATGGATAGATAGATAGATAGATATGAGATGGATAGATAGATAGATAGATATGAGATGGATAGATAGACGGATAGATAGACAGATAGATAGATGGGCAGCACGGTGGCTCAGTGGTTAGCACTGCAGCCTTGCAGCGCTGGAGTTCTGGGTTTGAATCCTGCCAAGGACAACACCTGCAAGGAGTTTGTATGTTCTCTCCATGTTTGGTGGGTTTCCTCCGGGTACTCCGGTTTCCTCCCACACTCCGAAGACCTACTGATAGGGAATGTAGATTGTGAGTCCTATATGGGACAGTGACTGTCAATGTCTGTACAGCGCTGAAGAATATGATGGCGCTATATAAGTAAGCAAAATAAATAGATATATAGATAATGTAGCAGATAGATAGATATGAGCAGTGTCGGACTGGGATGTCTAGGGCCCACAGTGGAATTGGACCCCTACAGATCAGTGGTACCAAGACAGGGTGGTTAAAGGTAATAACGTGTCGGGAGCCATGCTGCTCACCCGCAATACGCCTACCTAAACCTACTGCTACACCCTGTATGGCAAGTAAACAGCGTGTCTCCTAGAATTGTTACCATTACCTGGAATAGCTGATCTGCAGAGGTCCTGGCTGTTGTACCCCTGCCCATGTAATATAGATGGCCTATATTAAGGACAATCAATGTTAGAAAGATGGATAAATCCTTTAAAGAGGTTGTCCAGGAATTGGAGCAGCCCATGTGCCGGGTGGGAGGTGTAAAATAAAAAATAAATAAATAAAACCCTTACTCACCTGTCCCCTGTGCTCGGTTTTCCGCTGCCAGTGTCCATTCAGTCTCGTGCCGGCGCCTTCTTGCTGGGAGTCTTGCACCTCATGTGACCACTAAGACCAATTAGGTACAGAATTTCCAGAAATGAGGAATGGAGGCCGCCATGAGACTGAACAGACACAGGCAGGGGACAACGGGGTGCTGGGGACAGGTGAATATGCTTTTTTTAAATTTTATTATTTTTACACCTCCCTGACGGCCGCCACAGTGGTCGCTCCAGTTTATGGACAACCTCTTTTAAGGGGTTGTCTGGGCCAAATTTTTTTATGGCCACTTCACTGGTCCCCCCCATACAGTGGCCTCTTCACTGGTCCCCCATTATATTCACTGGTCTGGCGTAATTAAAAAAAAAAATGTTACCCTGGACAACCCCTTTAATGTCCCCCAGGCTATTGGTCTCCATCACTGCCCCACCCACAATATAATGGCCCCATCATTGGTCCCCATACTGTATATGGGACCAGTGAAGGGGCCAATGTATGGGGGGGGGATCAGTGAAGGGACCACAGAAGGGGGGAATAGTGCAGGGGCCACTGTATACCTATACAGTGGCCCCTTCACTGGTCCCCCCTATGATAGATTGGATAATTACTTACCTATCTGCTCCCCGGTCCCACTCCTTCTTGCTCCGGGCGCAATGATGTGACGTCATGTGCTCCTGGAGAAGGAAGAAGCAGGAGGCGCTGGAGAGCAGGTAAGTATCAGAGCTTAGCCAGTGACTTTCTGCTCTTCTAGTAGCAGAAACGGGTCGGCGGCCCCACTTCTCCCCGATATTGCGATCCAGTTCTTAAAACCGGATCGCAAAACTGGGGAGAACCTGGCTGCATCACTTACCTCTCCCCGCTCCTACTCGCAGCTTCTCCTCTTTCCGCTTCAGCCTGGGCCCTGTGTGTCGCAATGACGTAATGTGCGGCGTACGGGGAACCCCCTGGCCAGGAGCGGGGAGAGGTAAGTGAACAGGGGCCATTACCGCACCTCCACTGCATATTATAAAAAAGCAGTGGGGATCCGGTAGAGCCCCCTACTGGCACGGGGAATACCAGGGGATTCACTGGACCCCCAGTGGGCCAGTCTGACCCTGGATATGAGATAGATAGATAGATAGATAGATAGATAGATAGATAGATAGATAGATAGATAAATAGATAGAAAGAAAGATAGATAGATAGATAGATAGATAGATATGAGGTAGATAGATAGATAGATAGATAGATATGAGATAGATAGATATGAGATAGATAGATAGATAGATAGATAGATATGAGATAGATAGATAGATATGAGATAGATAGATATGAGATAGATAGATAGATAGATAGATAGATAGATAGATAGACAGATACATATGAGATAGATAGATATGAAATAGATATGAGATAGATATGAGATAGATAGATAGATAGATAGATATGAGATAGATAGATATGAGATAGATAGATATGAGATAGATAGATAGATAGATAGATAGATAGATAGATAGATATGAGATAGATAGATATGAAATAGATATGAGATAGATAGATAGATAGATAGATAGATAGATAGATATGGGATAGTTAGATAGATAGATAGATAGATAGATAGATATGAGATAGATAGATAGATAGATAGATAGATAGATATGAGATAGATAGATATGAGATAGATAGATATGAGATAGATAGATAGATAGATAAATAGATAGATAGGTAGATAGATATGAGATAGATACAGTGCTGGCCAAAAGTATTGGCACCCCTGCAATTCTGTCAGATAATACTCAATTTCTTCCAGAAAATGATTGCAATCACAAATGCTTTGGTAATAATATCTTCATTTAATTTGTCTTCAATGGAAAACCACAAAAAGAATTGTCAAAAAGCCAAATTGGATATAATTCCATACCAAACATAAAAAAGGGGGTGGACAAAAGTATTGGCACCCTTTGAAAAATCATGTGATGCTTCTCTAATTTGTGTAATTAACAGCACCTGTTACTTACCTGTGGCACATAACAGGTGGCGGCAATAACTAAATCACACTTGCAGCCAGTTGAAATGGATTAAAGTTGACTCAACCTCTGTCCTGTGTCCTTGTGTGTACCACATTGAGCATGGAGAAAAGAAAGAAGACCAAAGAACTGTCTGAGGACTTGAGAAGCAACATTGTGAGGAAGCATGAGCAATCTCAAGGCTACAAGTCCATCTCCAAAGACCTGAATGTTCCTGTGTCTACCGTGCGCAGTGTCATCAAGAAGTGTAAAGCCCATGGCACTGTGGCTAACGTCCCTAGATGTGGACGGAAAAGAAAAATTGACGAGAGATTTCAACGAAAGATTGTGCGGATGGTGGCTAAAGAACCTCGACTAACATCCAAACAAGTTCTAGCTGCCCTGCAGTCCGAGGGTACAACAGTGACAACCCGTACTATCCGTCGGCGTCTGAATGAAAAGGGACTCTATGGTAGGATACCCAGGAAGACCCCACTTCTGACCCAGAGACATAAAAAAGCCAAAACTTACCTGAGAGAGCCAAAAACTTTTTGGAAGAATGTTCTCTGGTCAGATGAGCCAAAAGTAGAGCTTTTTGGGAAAAGGCATCAACATAGAGTTTACAGGAAAAAAAAAGAGGCCTTCAAAGAAAAGAACACGGTCCCTACAGTCAGACATGGCGGAGGTTCCCTGATGTTTTGGGGTTGCTTTGCTGCCTCTGGCACTGGACTGCTTGACCGTGTGCATGGCATTATGAAGTCTGCAGCATAATGTAGGGCCCAGTGTGAGAAAGCTGGGTCTCCCTCAGAGGTCATGGGTCTTCCAGCAGGACAATGACCCAAAACACACTTCAAAAAGCACTAGAAAATGGTTTGAGAGAAAGCACTGGAGACTTGTAAAGTGGCAGCAATGAGTCCAGACCTGAATCCCATAGAACACCCAAGGAGAGATCTCACAATGGCAGTTTGGAGAAGGCGCCCTTCACATCTCAGGGACCTGGAGAAATTCCAGCAGAGCATTGGAAGAAACTCATTGATGGTTATCGGAAGCGGTTGTTCGCAGTTATTTTGTCTAAAGGTTGTGCTACCAAGTATTAGGCTGAGGGTGCCAATACTTTTGTCCGGCCCATTTTTGGACTTTTGTGTAAAATGATCAATGATTTGACTTTTTTTTTCATTCTCTTTTGTGTTTTTTCATTGCAAGCAAATAAATGAAGATCTTATTACCAAAGCATTTGTGATTGCAATCATTTTCTGGAAGAAATTGAGTATTATCTGACAGAATTGCAGGGGTGCCAATACTTTTGGCCAGCACTGTAGATATGAGATAGAGAGATAGATAGATGGATATGGGATAGATAGATATGAGATAGATATTAGATAGATAGATAGATAGATAGATAGATATTAGATAGATAGATAGATAGATAGATAGATAGATAGATAGATAGATATGAGATAGATATGAGATAGATAGATAGATAGATATGGGATAGATAGATAGATATGAGATAGATAGATAGATAGATATGAGATAGATAGATAGATAGATAGATAGATATGAGATAGATATGGGATAGATAGATAGATAGATATGAGATAGATAGATAGATAGATAGATAGATAGATAGATAGATAGATAGATATGGGATATATAGATAGATAGATAGATAGATATGAGATAGATATGAGATAGATATGAGATAGATAGATAGATAGATATGAGATAGATATGAGCTAGATAGATAGATAGATAGATATGAGATAGATAGATAGATAGATATGAGATAGATAGATATGAGATAGATAGATAGATATGAGATAGATATGAGATAGATATGAGATAGATAGATAGATAGATAGATATGAGATAGATATGAGATAGATATGAGATAGATAGATAGATATGAGATAGATAGATAGATAGATAGATATGAGATAGATAGATAGATAGATAGATATGAGATAGATAGATATGAGATAGATAGATAGATAGATAGATATGAGATAGATAGATAGATAGATAGATATGAGATAGATATATAGATAGATAGATATGAGATAGATAGATATGAGATAGATAGATAGATAGATAGATAGATATGAGATAGATAGATAGATAGATAGATAGATATGAGATAGATATGAGATAGATAGATATGAGATAGATAGATAGATATGAGATAGATAGATAGATAGATATGAGATAGATAGATGGATATGAGAGATAGATATGAGATAGATAGATAGATATGAGATAGATAGATAGATAGATAGATAGATATGAGATAGATATGAGATAGATAGATAGGAGATAGATAGATAGATAGATATGAGATAGATAGATAGATAGATATGAGATAGATAGATAGATAGATAGATAGATATGAGATAGATAGATAGATAGATAGATATATATGAGATAGATAGATGATAGATAGATATGAGATAGATAGATATGAGATAGATAGATATGAGATAGATAGATAGATAGATAGATAGATAGATAGATATGAGATAGATAGATAGATAGATAGATAGATAGATAGATATGAGATAGATAGATAGATATGAGATAGATAGATAGATATGAGATAAATAGATATGAGATAGATAGATATGAGATAGATAGATAGATAGATAGATAGATAGATAGATAGATATGAGATAGATAGATAGATAGATAGATAGATAGATATGAGATAGATAGATAGATCTTGTGGAATATGTTGGTCCTTTATAAATAGTAACTATGACAGAATATCGCAGTTGTGTAGTGTTTCGGCTCCGCGGCGCTGTCACTTATAGCGGGTGTACTGTATATGTATATAGGGGGCTGTGCAGTCTTGTATGGTTTACGGGACAGACTATCATAATTCTACAAGTTTTTTCTGCTTTGGCAGACATTAATGACTTACAGCGGGAGTCTTTTGTTACGGCCAAAAACAGTTTCCCCCAGAGAGTTTCTTACTGCCATGAAATATTTCCGAGGTGGCGATAGAAAGGATTTATCCTAAGACCAGACGTACTCTCCATAAATGAATTCATAATGTGGTATTTTATGTCCCCTCCCCCGCTCGCTCCTCTGGGTTCTGAGAATCACATCACTAGCTTATACTACAGCTGACCAGACACTGCACCTGCCCCTCCATTCTGGTTTATAACGGGTGTCCTGGGCAATGGTGGATTATACTATGGGCGGTTGGGGCAGCCATCCCATACTCCTGGCTCATAGACACCCAAAGATTTGCTGCATTTTGCTATTTTGGCACAATTCACAGTAAAAATCACAACAAAACTTAGAAATGGCAGTGGTCCTGAAACCACAGATGTGTGCAGGTCTTGTTACTGTAAAAGGACCTTCACCGGTAAGGTCACATGACCAGATAAGTGCAGGTTCTGAAGCCAAAGAGCAAAACTGCGAGATGCCACAGTGTGAGTAGCCGTATGTAAGTGCATGGGGTGGATCATAGTTCAGGAGGTCTGGTCTTTGGTCTGAATTTATTTAGGGGGTCTGGATCATTATACAGGTGGTCTCACCAGGGGCCTGTATTTATTTGGGGAGTCTAATCGAGGGTCTGTTTTAAGGCATGTATTTGTTTAGTGGGTGTCTCTTATGGGGTCTGTTTGGTCAGGGGTTTCTATGTACAGTATTTAAAGTGTCTTATTCTGGGGTCTATATTTTGGGGTCTGGTCTAGGTCTGTATTTATTGTGGGCTCTGTTCTGGGGTCTATATTTTGGGGGTCTAGTCTGGGTCTGTATTTATTGTGGGCTCTGTTCTGGGGTCTATATTTAGGGGGTCTGGTCTGGGTCTGTATTTATTGTGGGGTCTGTTCTGGGGTCTATATTTTGGGGTCTGGTCTAGGTCTGTATTTATTGTGGGGTCTGTATTTTGGGGTCTGGTCTGGGTCTGTATTTATTGTTGGGTCTGTTTTGAGGTCTATATTTTGGGGGTCTGGGTCTGTATTTATTGTGGGGTCTGTTCTGGGGTCTATATTTTGGGGGTCTGGTCTGGGTCTGTATTTATTGTTGGGTCTGTTTTGGGGTCTATATTTTGGGGGTCTGGGTCTGTATTTATTGTGGGCTCTGTTCTGGGGTCTATATTTAGGGGGTCTGGTCTGGGTCTGTATTTATTGTGGGGTCTGTTCTGGGGTCTATATTTTGGGGTCTGGTCTAGGTCTGTGTTTATTGTGGGGTCTGTATTTTGGGGTCTGGTCTGGGTCTGTATTTATTGTGGGGTCTGTTCTGGGGTCTATATTTAGGGGGTCTGGTCTGGGTCTGTATTTATTGTGGGCTCTGTTCTGGGGGTCTATATTTTGGGGGTCTGGTCTGGGTCTGTATTTATTGTGGGGTCTGTTCTGGGGTCTATATTTTGGGGGTCTGGTCTGGGTCTGTATTTATTGTGGGGTCTGTTCTGGGGTCTATATTTTGGGGGTCTAGTCTTGGTCTGTATTTATTGTTGGGTCTGTTTTGAGGTCTATATTTTGGGGTCTGGTCTAGGTCTGTATTTATTGTGGGGTCTGTATTTTGGGGGTCTGGTCTGGGTCTGTATTTATTGTGGGCTCTGTTCTGGGGTCTATATTTTGGGGGTCTGGGTCTGTATTTATTGTGGGCTCTGTTCTGGGGGTCTATATTTTGGGGGGTCTGGTCTGGGTCTGTATTTATTGTGTGGTCTGTTCTGGGGTCTATATTTTGGGGTCTGGTCTAGGTCTGTATTTATTGTGGGGTCTGTATTTTGGGGGTCTGGTCTGGGTCTGTATTTATTGTAGGGTCTGTTCTGGGGTCTATATTTAGGGGGTCTGGTCTAGGTCTGTATTTATTGTGTGGTCTGTTCTGGGGTCTATATTTTGAGGGTCTGGGTCTGTATTTATTGTGGGCTCTGTTCTGGGGTCTATATTTAGGGAGTCTGGTCTGGGTCTGTATTTATTGTGGGGTCTGTTCTGGGGTCTATATTTTGGGGTCTGGTCTGGGTCTGTATTTATTGTGGGCTCTGTTCTGGGGTCTATATTTTGGGGGTCTGGTCTGGGTCTGTATTTATTGTGGGGTCTGTTCTGGGGTCTATATTTTGGGGGTCTAGTCTTGGTCTGTATTTATTGTTGGGTCTGTTTTGAGGTCTATATTTTGGGGGTCTGGGTCTGTATTTATTGTGGGGTCTGTTCTGGGGGTCTATATTTTGGGGGTCTGGTCTGGGTCTGTATTTATTGTGGGCTCTGTTCTGGGGGTCTATATTTTGGGGGTCTGGTCTGGGTCTGTATTTATTGTTGGGTCTGTTTTGGGGTCTATATTTTGGGGGTCTGGGTCTGTATTTATTGTGGGCTCTGTTCTGGGGTCTATATTTAGGGGGTCTGGTCTGGGTCTGTATTTATTGTGGGGTCTGTTCTGGGGTCTATATTTTGGGGTCTGGTCTAGGTCTGTGTTTATTGTGGGGTCTGTATTTTGGGGTCTGGTCTGGGTCTGTATTTATTGTGGGGTCTGTTCTGGGGTCTATATTTAGGGGGTCTGGTCTGGGTCTGTATTTATTGTGGGCTCTGTTCTGGGGGTCTATATTTTGGGGGTCTGGTCTGGGTCTGTATTTATTGTGGGGTCTGTTCTGGGGTCTATATTTTGGGGGTCTAGTCTTGGTCTGTATTTATTGTTGGGTCTGTTTTGGGGTCTATATTTTGGGGGTCTGGGTCTGTATTTATTGTGGGCTCTGTTCTGGGGTCTATATTTAGGGGGTCTGGTCTGGGTCTGTATTTATTGTGGGGTCTGTTCTGGGGTCTATATTTTGGGGTCTGGTCTAGGTCTGTATTTATTGTGGGGTCTGTATTTTGGGGGTCTGGTCTGGGTCTGTATTTATTGTGGGGTCTGTTCTGGGGTCTATATTTAGGGGGTCTGGTCTGGGTCTGTATTTATTGTAGGGTCTGTTCTGGGGTCTATATTTAGGGGGTCTGGTCTGGGTCTGTATTTATTGTGTGGTCTGTTCTGGGGTCTATATTTTGGGGGTCTGGGTCTGTATTTATTGTGGGCTCTGTTCTGGGGTCTATATTTAGGGGGTCTGGTCTGGGTCTGTATTTATTGTGGGGTCTGTTCTGGGGTCTATATTTTGGGGTCTGGTCTAGGTCTGTATTTATTGTGGGGTCTGTATTTTGGGGTCTGGTCTGGGTCTGTATTTATTGTGGGCTCTGTTCTGGGGGTCTATATTTTGGGGGTCTGGTCTGGGTCTGTATTTATTGTGGGCTCTGTTCTGGGGTCTATATTTAAGGGGTCTGGTCTGGGTCTGTATTTATTGTGGGCTCTGTTCTGGGGGTCTATATTTTGGGGGTCTGGTCTGGGTCTGTATTTATTGTGTGGTCTGTTCTGGGGTCTATATTTTGGGGTCTGGTCTAGGTCTGTATTTATTGTGGGGTCTGTATTTTGGGGGTCTGGTCTGGGTCTGTATTTATTGTGGGCTCTGTTCTGGGGTCTATATTTAAGGGGTCTGGTCTGGGTCTGTATTTATTGTGGGCTCTGTTCTGGGGGTCTATATTTTGGGGGTCTGGTCTGGGTCTGTATTTATTGTGTGGTCTGTTCTGGGGTCTATATTTTGGGGTCTGGTCTAGGTCTGTATTTATTGTGGGGTCTGTATTTTGGGGGTCTGGTCTGGGTCTGTATTTATTGTAGGGTCTGTTCTGGGGTCTATATTTAGGGGGTCTGGTCTGGGTCTGTATTTATTGTGTGGTCTGTTCTGGGGTCTATATTTTGGGGGTCTGGGTCTGTATTTATTGTGGGCTCTGTTCTGGGGTCTATATTTAGGGGGTCTGGTCTGGGTCTGTATTTATTGTGGGGTCTGTTCTGGGGTCTATATTTTGGGGTCTGGTCTAGGTCTGTATTTATTGTGGGGTCTGTATTTTGGGGTCTGGTCTGGGTCTGTATTTATTGTGGGCTCTGTTCTGGGGGTCTATATTTTGGGGGTCTGGTCTGGGTCTGTATTTATTGTGGGCTCTGTTCTGGGGTCTATATTTAAGGGGTCTGGTCTGGGTCTGTATTTATTGTGGGCTCTGTTCTGGGGGTCTATATTTTGGGGGTCTGGTCTGGGTCTGTATTTATTGTTGGGTCTGTTTTGGGGTCTATATTTTGGGGGTCTGGGTCTGTATTTATTGTGGGCTCTGTTCTGGGATCTATATTTAGGGGGTCTGGTCTGGGTCTGTATTTATTGTGGGGTCTGTTCTGGGGTCTATATTTTGGGGTCTGGTCTAGGTCTGTATTTATTGTGGGGTCTGTATTTTGGGGTCTGGTCTGGGTCTGTATTTATTGTGGGGTCTGTTCTGGGGTCTATATTTAGGGGGTCTGGTCTGGGTCTGTATTTATTGTGGGCTCTGTTCTGGGGGTCTATATTTTGGGGGTCTGGTCTGGGTCTGTATTTATTGTGGGCTCTGTTCTGGGGTCTATATTTAGGGGGTCTGGTCTAGGTCTGTATTTATTGTGGGGTCTGTATTTTGGGGTCTGGTCTGGGTCTGTATTTATTGTGGGGTCTGTTCTGGGGTCTATATTTAGGGGGTCTGGTCTGGGTATGTATTTATTGTGGGGTCTGTTCTGGGGTCTATATTTAGGGGGTCTGGTCTGGGTCTGTATTTATTGTGGGCTCTGTTCTGGGGGTCTATATTTTGGGGGTCTGGTCTGGGTCTGTATTTATTGTGTGGTCTGTTCTGGGGTCTATATTTTGGGGTCTGGTCTAGGTCTGTATTTATTGTGGGGTCTGTATTTTGGGGGTCTGGTCTGGGTCTGTATTTATTGTGGGCTCTGTTCTGGGGTCTATATTTAAGGGGTCTGGTCTGGGTCTGTATTTATTGTGGGCTCTGTTCTGGGGGTCTATATTTTGGGGGGTCTGGTCTGGGTCTGTATTTATTGTGTGGTCTGTTCTGGGGTCTATATTTTGGGGTCTGGTCTAGGTCTGTATTTATTGTGGGGTCTGTATTTTGGGGGTCTGGTCTGGGTCTGTATTTATTGTAGGGTCTGTTCTGGGGTCTATATTTAGGGGGTCTGGTCTGGGTCTGTATTTATTGTGTGGTCTGTTCTGGGGTCTATATTTTGGGGGTCTGGGTCTGTATTTATTGTGGGCTCTGTTCTGGGGTCTATATTTAGGGGGTCTGGTCTGGGTCTGTATTTATTGTGGGGTCTGTTCTGGGGTCTATATTTTGGGGTCTGGTCTAGGTCTGTATTTATTGTGGGGTCTGTATTTTGGGGTCTGGTCTGGGTCTGTATTTATTGTGGGCTCTGTTCTGGGGGTCTATATTTTGGGGGTCTGGTCTGGGTCTGTATTTATTGTGGGCTCTGTTCTGGGGTCTATATTTAAGGGGTCTGGTCTGGGTCTGTATTTATTGTGGGCTCTGTTCTGGGGGTCTATATTTTGGGGTCTGGTCTGGGTCTGTATTTATTGTGGGGTCTGTTCTGGGGTCTATATTTAGGGGGTCTGGTCTGGGTCTGTATTTATTGTGGGCTCTGTTCTGGGGGTCTATATTTTGGGGGTCTGGTCTGGGTCTGTATTTATTGTGGGCTCTGTTCTGGGGTCTATATTTTGGGGGTCTAGTCTGGGTCTGTATTTATTGTTGGGTCTGTTTTGGGGTCTATATTTTGGGGGTCTGGGTCTGTATTTATTGTGGGCTCTGTTCTGGGATCTATATTTAGGGGGTCTGGTCTGGGTCTGTATTTATTGTGGGGTCTGTTCTGGGGTCTATATTTTGGGGTCTGGTCTAGGTCTATATTTATTGTGGGGTCTGTATTTTGGGGTCTGGTCTGGGTCTGTATTTATTGTGGGGTCTGTTCTGGGGTCTATATTTAGGGGGTCTGGTCTAGGTCTGTATTTATTGTGGGGTCTGTATTTTGGGGTCTGGTCTGGGTCTGTATTTATTGTGGGGTCTGTTCTGGGGTCTATATTTAGGGGGTCTGGTCTGGGTCTGTATTTATTGTGGGGTCTGGGGTCTATATTTAGGGGGTCTGGTCTGGGTCTGTATTTATTGTGGGGTCTGTTCTGGGGTCTATATTTAGGGGGTCAGGTTTAGGTCTGTATTTATTCTGGGGTCTAGTCTGCATTCTAAATTTATATGAGTGGGTATAGAGGTTGGAGACAGCTGAAGAAGTGGGGCCCAAGATGTCTCGACAGCAATCCTTGCACATAAGTTGCCAATAGATGTCATCATGATGGTCTGGGCTGGAGGGAGAAGATGCAGAAAGTGAAGAAAAAGTACAGAATTACAAATGCTAAAAATCTGGTCAAATCTGGTCCAGTGACCAAAATCACCATCAAGAAAAGTGTATAGTATTGTCATTGATCTCAGCCACTGGTAGAAATGTTTTTTTTTTATGTTCCTGACGTGTTTATAGAAGATAAGGTGACTCTTCTAATGCTACATGTTCTGATGTGATGGCAATTCTGACATTTAAAGGGTCTGCAGGTGGGATAAAGTAAAAGAGAATCAATACTCACCCACCCTTAGTCCTCCAACCCAGCGTTGGGTCCCCTGTTCATTCCATGCCCAAACTAACTCAAGTGGTTCAGGTGACCAGGGCAGCCAATCACTGGCCTCAGCAGATGCACGTTAGGTATCGGTGACATCACTACTAATACATCAGAGGTACCCAACATGTGACTGCGGAGGGCAGTGATTGGCCGCAGTGCTCAATTAACCATTTCACTTCTGACCCAGGAATAAAAGGGGGAACCTGATGCCAGAGCAGAGGACCAGGGGCAGGTGACTCATGGTAAGGCCCCACTGATACCACTCACAGGGCTAAAGATAACGTCAAACCTGGTCCTTCACAATATGGTTGGTGAGAGAGCCCTTACAGACTTTCTATCAAGGCTCAGGGGCTTTGCATCTTAAGGTAGACGCAGCTTTTTCTTCCTTTGAGATCCTTTTATACAGCGAGAAGCTGAAGGTATATAATGCTGTAAAGTGTTACAGTCAGGACACAGCTGCTGCGATTGTCGCCCCCACATATAGTGCCCACAGAACACATGCATTAGGCTGGCACTGGGGGCTTTGCTGATAGACGATTACCTGTAAAACATTCCCACTGTAAAGCTTTATCTTCACTTAAAAGAGAAAAATTCCATTCCGTGTTTACAGCGACAAATCCTCGGAGTAAACCTTCCAGCCGGCTCGCCAAGCACAACAACAAGAATGCTGTAAGATGGTTTTATTACATAGGTTATTGCTGTAGCGTAGACTAATAGATAGACATATTAGATAAATGATAGATATATAGATAGATAGATATAAGATAAATAGATATCAGATAAATGTGTTAAGATAGACAGATAGATATGAGAGATAGATATGAGATAGATAGATATGAGAGATAGATAGATAGATATGAGATAGATAGATAGATAGATATGAGATAGATATGAGATAGATAGATAGATAGATATGAGATAGATAGATATGAGATAGATAGATATGAGATAGATAGATAGATAGATATGAGATAGATAGATAGATAGATAGATAGATATGAGATAGATATGAGATAGATAGATAGATAGATATGAGATAGATAGATATGAGATAGATAGATATGAGATAGATAGATATGAGATAGATAGATAGATAGATAGATATGAGAGATAGATATGAGATAGATAGATATGAGAGATAGATATGAGATAGATAGATAGATATGAGATAGATAGATAGATAGATATGAGATAGATAGATATGAGATAGATAGATAGATAGATATGAGATAGATAGATATGAGATAGATAGATAGATAGATAGATAGATATGAGATAGATAGATAGATATGAGATAGATAGATAGATAGATAGATAGATAGATAGATATGAGATAGATAGATAGATAGATAAACATATATGATAATTATGGTAGGTACATAGATCAATAGATAGATAGGTAGGAGATAGATAGATAGATAGATAGATAGATAGATAGATAGATAGATAGATAGATATGAGATAGACATATATGATAGGTATGATAGGTAGATAGATCAATAGATAGTCTGCGCTGTGTAATACTTCTCTTTAGGAGTGGGTGCTTGCATTGAGAATCCGGAACACAATCCCACATATATAAAATACAAAAATAGTCAGAACTCTGTGTGCCGAGCGCTGCCTATTTGTGTATTGAGATAGATAGACATGAGATAGATCGGATATAATAATCACCTACTGTAGATACAGTACATGGATAGATGAGATCACATTTGTCTTTTCTTTGCATGCACATCCATGTCCTTGCTCACTTCTTTTACATTACAGCGCATCTCAATATGCACCAAGGACTCTTCATGACTAAATCCCATAAAATAAGGAAATATCTTCCGATTCCGCCTTTACTCACTACTTATCAGCGCTCATTCAGGTGAACACAATGTTCTCCTCGTCTGCGTGTCCTGTGTTCTAATATAATATACATTGTTGTATGTTTTTATTATTTACTGTGCACCCTCATACTATTCTCTGGTGTCACCCTGGCACTCCGGGCACGTGCCCACCAGTCCCTCCAGCTACATCCTGGTCATTGATTACTTGTACTTGCATATTTGCTGTTTCATATGCACAATAGTCAGGGGTTGGTGGGGGCTCTAACGTCCTAACAATGGGAATGTCCCACCTGGTGACCTACAGACTTATAGACACTCGAAAAGTATTTTGATCCATAAAACTTCCATCAAATTTTTGTTTTTCTTTTACTCTGGGTTATCAATTTCTGGTAATGTCTTAAAACTTGGATATGTTCAATCTGAATACAGCAAAGTCCTTACAAATTGTGGGGTTGACAACGGACAATCACAGAATTATCTGGGGTAATATTTTTAAAAGGATTCGCTATGGTTGGAAATTTACCAAAGTTTTGGGAATCTATCCTTAATATAGTAGACGTAGAATAATATCTCAGTCAAGGGAACCTACAGAAGCAGCGAGAAAGGCTGTTAACTAGGATAGATTCACATCCAAAACAACAAAGACACATCAGCAGATAGCAGAAGGAGAACAGAGAGCAGAAGAAGTAGAACCTCCAAAGCAGAAGAGGAAGAGCCACCAAAAGAGAATACCAGAGAATCACCAGAAGAAAGCAGATGAGTAAGAACGGATACAAGAGAAGAGGAAGAACCATGAGAAGAGAGAAGACAGAAAACCACCGAAAGAGAGTGAACCTCCAGAAGAGAGCAGAAGAGGGAGAGCCTTCAGAAGAAAGCAAAAAAGGAAGAGCCTCCAATAGAGAGAAGTAGAGGGGAATCACCAAAAGTGAAAAAAAAAAACTTGCAGATGTAGGCAGCAGAACAGGGAGAATCACCAGAAGAAAATAGAAGAGAATGGAAGAAAGAACCACTATAGGTGATCAGAAGAAGGGCAACCACCCAAAAAATGAGTTTAAAAGATAAAATGAGCAAGAAACAATGAGAATGATTGACCTCCAAAAAGAGAGAAAGCCACCAGAAGAGAACAGAAGAACGAGCAAGAGGACCGGCCACTAGAAGAGAACAGGAGAGAGAGAGAGAACATCCAGCAGAAAGCAGGAGAACCAAGAGAAAGGACCTCAAGAAGACATCAGTAGAGAGAAAGAACATCCAAAAGGAAGCAGAAGAGAATAATGCAGAAGGGAGCTGATGAAGATATAACTCCAGGAGAAGGGTCACAAGAAGAATCTAGATGAAAACACCCTCATTGAGAGTAAAAGAGGGAATGTCACCATAAGAGAAAGGATCAGAAGATGAAATAAAGAAAGAGAAGAAGAAGAAGAGAGGGGGGACCACTAGGGGAGAGTAGAAGAGGTTACATCTGACCTAACCAGAAAAGGAAAGACAACCAAAAGAGAGGAGGAAAAGTAGAACCACTGTAGTAGAGATTAAGGGGAATGATCACCAAAAGACAGTCAACCAAGAGAAGAAAGCAGAAGAGGAACCATCTGAAGTGATCAGAAGAGGAAGTACCACTCAAGAAAAGGTAGAACCACTGAAAGAGAGCAGATGAGGGAACATTTTAATGATCCTGACTAGCAGGTGGTTAAGACTAAGCATGATCATGTGAGGGTGGGATTTCTTCATGGGTCGAGGTTCATGTTCCTTGGAGCTTTAAGGCCTTTAGAAGAATGCTTACCCCAGTTAGGTTGCATTTGTTCTCTCGTTTGGAGAAGAGTGGCCACTGTTTCTGAATAAAAATGTCTCGGACGCAGAATTGTCCCCTGTGCTCTTTGCACTTCTTGAAGGAGCTCTGCTGTTTCTCTATTACGTTGCTCCTTCTTCTGTATCTAATTTGAAGGATCATAGTTGCTGGTTTGGAATATAATAAAACACATTAATTAAAAAGAGCACGCGAAGATGAAATAATACGCCGTTCATTACATGGCACACGTTGTAACTCCATAATTCCTCGCAGTTCACTTGGTAGCATAATTAAGGTCCTGGCAGACACAATTGGAGGAGGTTTTGGCTGAGAACTCGACGCTGCATTTCAATGTTGTGCTCTGCAGCGGACACAGTAGGTTAATCCCTTTATAAAAGTTGCTTATAACCTAAAATATGATGCTCCACTAACCAAATCTCATTTCCTGATGTGTACGAGCTCCGTTGTGTGAGGACTTGGAGGAAGATGCGCTTTTTTGTTGAGTGTTTAGATTTGCTTAATGGTGTTTGTTTTATGATGAAAATCATTACAATGGCTTAATAAGAAGATGCCAAGACTTAGAGAGCAGCAGGAGGGCAAGACATAGGTAATGGAGATGTCAAAAAAAATCAGACACTTGTCATGTAATGTACCGAGATGGTGGGACCTCTATGCTCCAACTAAGAGGAGCATGAAGACTAAAGAGCTCTCCGGTTCTTCACCCTTAATCCTACATGGAGGGGTCAGATACTCAGGTTGGAACCCTGATTGGTGGCAGGTATGATCAAGACATGTCAATGAGGGTGGATGGCAAGACTTTGAGAGTGACAGGAGGGTAGAAATATATAAAAACCAAAGGAGATCTAAGAAAATCAAACGCTTGTTATGGACCGTACCAAGTTGGTGAGCCCTCTATGACGCAAGTAAGTGGACCATGAAGACTAAAGAACTCTCTGGTTCTTCATCCTTATCCCTATACAGAGGGGTCAGATACACATGTCCGAACCCTGACTGGCCACAAATATGCTGATGACAGGAATTTGAGATTGGCGGAAGGGCAGAAATATGTAGAAAGAGATTGAGATGTCAAAAAATCAGATGCTTGTTATGAAACGTACCAAGATGGTGGGACCTCTATGCCACAAGTAAGCTGGGTGTGAATTCTAAAGAACTCTCAGGCTTTTCATCCTTAACCCTACATGGAGAGATCAGATCCTGAGGGTGGAACCCTGTCTGGTGGCAGTTTTGCAAAAGTCATGTCAATGAATATGGATGCCAGGACTTTGAGAGTGGTGGGGGGGCCGAAATATGTAAAAAGCAATGGAGATTTAAAAAAAAATTAGACACTTGTTATAGAACGTACTAAGATGGTGGGACATCTAGTCTTCACTCTCCACTTAGTTGTGGCATAGAGGTCTCATCATCTTGGTACATTCCAATTGCTTTTTACATATTTCTGCCACCCACCTCTCTCAAAGTCCTTGCTTCCATATTCATTGACATGTCTTCAGCATACCTTTGGCCAGTCAAGGATCCACCCTGAGGATCTGACCCTACCATGTAGGATAATGGAGAACAACTGGAGAGTTCTTTAGTCTTCACTCTCCACTTAGTTGTTGCATAAAGAATTCTCCGGTTCCTCACCCTTAACCCAACATGGAGGAGTCAGCTACACAGGATGGAACCCAGATTGGTGACAGGTATGTTAAAGACACGTCAATGAGTATGGATGCAAGGACTTTGAGAGAGGAGGGAGGACAAACATAGTGGGGAATGTGGGCACTGTACTGCCCATATAACCCATAAGAGGGCACTACATTGTGTGTGGGATATAAAAAGTACATTATCTGTGTGAAGGGTATATGGGGGAATTATACTATGTGGAGGCATAAAGGGGACATTATAATGTGTGAAGGGTATAAGAGGCATTATATTGTTTAGGGGTCCTTATACTGTGTGAAGGGTATTTGGGGGGATTATACTGTGTGAGGGTCACAAAGGCATTATGCTGTGTGTCGGAACCTTATCCCTCCTGTAGAGGATATTATACTGTGTGGGAGTCAATGAGGGAGCATTATACTATGTGGACACCAAAAGGGAACATTATACTGTGTGGGGGCACTAAGAAGGCATTATATGCCCCCAGTGAACCCACCTCTAGAACATCCTCCATATCCCTCCGTACCTAACATCAAATATGCTGTGTTAGACCCAACACCTATTACATACCTGCCCATATGAGAGAGGCATCATAACTGAATATAAGGATAGCTCCCAAGGATCACCGAGGGGTAAGGCTTATGAAACTTCTCCCATTCTGGGCGTACCTGGCTGGATCAGGGTCCTATAGGAAATTATTCCCTTCTAAAAACATTATTGGGCTTTAACCCCTTACTACACCCTCATGCGAGGATATCAATTCTTCTAGTCGGGCTAAGAAAAAAAAGTTTAATAAAGTTTCATTTAAAAAAAAAAATCACTGCATAGTGAAGGCCCAAAATAGGCCAGGTCCTTAAGGGGCTCAGTGTGTGAAATGAGGTTAGCGGAGCTCCATTCTTCACACTTTTTTACCATCTTTTTTTCATCTTTAACATGTTTTATTACAGGAGGTTCCAGAAACGGTCTGAAAAGTCTATAGAATAAATGGCGACAGGACGGGAGTCGCGGGAAAATCATCTACAACTTTCTTGGGAAAAAAGGTGCAAAGGACCTCGTGACTACGACAAGGTGCAAATGTGTCTGCACGGACCTTTCCACAAATTTCATTAAAGGGGTAGTATGCCACATATCGTCTATAGGATAGAGGACAAATATCAGATGGGTGGAGGTCCGACCACTGGACCTGCACCGATCCGGAGGACAGGAGGTGTTTTACCCCCACAGCCCGGCTGAATGAAGGTGTGTCTGGTGTGGACCATTCACTTCAATGGCGGCACTGGACATAGCCGAGTGTCACCACAACGCAGCCCCATAATACTGCAAGTAGAGTGTCCCCCATAAATAGTGTCAACATAGTGTATGTTATTAATAACACTTTTAGTAGAGTGCCCCTATATACAATGCCATAAATAATACCTTTAGTAGAGTTTCCCCCATAAACAGTATCAACACAGAGAACCCCCATAAATAATACTTCAAGTAGAGCATCCTCATGAACAGTGTCAGCAAAGTGCACCCCATAAATAATATTTTAAGTAGTGTGACACCCATAAAGTGCACCCCCATAGTAATACTTGACGTAGAGTGTCCTCCATGAACAGTTTCAACATAGTACAACCCATAAATAATGTAGATGTTTATGTAGAAATACCCCATGAACAGTGTCATCGCAGTGCACCCACATAAATAACACTTCAAGTAGAGTATCCCCCATGAACAGTGTCATCACAGTGCACCCCCGAAATAATACTTCAAACATGGTGTCCCCCATATATAGTGTCAACACATTGCACGCCCATAATACTTCAAGTAGAGCATCCCATAAAAAAATATCAAGACAGTGCTCCCACAGAAATAAAACTTCGAGTCTCCCCCATGAACAGTGTCATCACATTGCACCCCTGAAATACTTCAAGTACAATGTCCCCCATACAGTGTCACCACATTGCACCCCCATAATAATACTTGAAGTAGATTGTCCTCCATAAGCAGTGTCACCAAAGTGCACCACCACAAATAATACCCAAAACAGACTACCCCTCGTAAACAGTGTCATCACAGTGCACCCTGATAATAATACTTTAAATAGTGTTCCCCATGCACAGTGTCACCACGGTGGACCCCCATAATAATACTTCTAGCACAGTGTCCCTCATATGCACCCCCATAACAAAACTATTAACAAAGTGCCCCCAACCCAAACCAAGCCTCAACATAAGCACAATGACAAATTTTGGTTACCTGCAGCTGCCACTAGGCGGAGCTCACTACATACATAAAATAAAGCTGGGAGCTACATCAGTATTTATGTAACAAACGCCCCCTAGTGGTGGCCACCACCCCATATCAGGAACCACCTTAAACTGGTCAAAGTGGGCAGGTCTGACTGTGGGCAATGTAGAAAAGTGGTTTTGTAGGAGTTCCCCCTTTAACCGTATGGCGGCTCCCTGTAAATATCTATAGTATCCGTCGCTGCAGTGCGTCTATATGAGAGGCGGACAGATCCCCGAGCTGTGTCCTTGGATGTCAGTCCTCACATACAGAACATGAAGAATGGAGCTTTTGTTTCCAGGCCTTTTGTGATGTGTCTATTGTGTCATCATCTGAACGACCTCGCAATGGAAAGGAAAGTGTTCCGGAATTTTCTGTATGTAAATCTTATATATAAGCGAATCTTCACACCGTCCTTATTTATCATAAAATCTACTTCATGCCCCCCTTAAAGAGTAACCAAAGGTTAAGACAATTCAGTTCATCTCTCCTGACAACTTTTAGTAAATACTTATATTACCCACAAAACAGCGCTGGGCTGTACTGTTCCTCTGTTATTCCTCCTGAAATTGTATGAATAAATTGACTTCTGAGCACGTTCATGCAGTCAATCTCAGCTCTGATTGGACAGTGCCAGATTGTGTGGGGACACACCCCTAACTGGTAACACTCAGTTGTCAATTTATTCATACATTTCCAAGAGGAATAACAGAGGAACATCACACAGACATGTAGGAAAAGGTGCTCAAAAGGGTGATCATCTGACATATAACACCTCAGTTGTAAAATAGTAGTCCTCCGATATTACGGCCTGCACATAAATATCACATATTCTCAAAATCCCTTTAAGGCTCTTAGGTCGTACGGTTCTGTTGATCCCTTTATATGACACACATATCTGGGATATTCCTAATACTCTTCTTACTGCACAATGATGTCTAATATTCCTGAGGATTTGCTAATTGATCTTAGATATTCCTAATAATTACCTCACTGATCCAATCCAAGATATCTTGAGAATTATTTTACTTGTCTGATTATTACCTCACTGATCCAAGATATCCCAGATTATTACCTCACTGATCCAAGATATCCCAGATTATTACCTCACTGATCCAAGATATCCCAGATTATTACCTCATTGATCCAAGATATCCCAGATTATTACCTCACTGATCCAAGATATCCCAGATTATTACCTCACTGATCTAAGATATCCCAGATTATTACCTCACTGATCCAAGATATCCCAGATTATTACCTCATTGATCCAAGATATCCAACATGACTACCTTACTGATCTCAGGTATTATATTTTCTCACTCAACCTAGATATTCCTGATTATTACCTCACTGATCGCAGGTATATTTTCTCACTGATCCTAGATATTATACTTTCTCATTGATCCTAGATATTCCTGATTATTACCTCACTGATCACAGATATATTTTCTCACTGATCCAAGATATTCCTGATAATTACCTCATTGATCCCAGGTATTATATTTTCTCAATGATCCCAGATATTATTTTATCTCACTGATCCAAGACATTATATTTTTCGACTGATCCCAAATATTATATTTTCCTCACTGATCCCAGTTATATTTTCTCACTGATACAGATATTATATTTTCTCAATGATCCAAGATATTCCTGATTATTACCTCACTAATCCCAGATATCTCACACGATTACTTCACTGATCTCAGAAATGATATTTTCTCTCTGATCCCAGATATTCCTGTTTATTTCCTCACTGTTACAAGATATTCCTAAAAATTACCTCACTGATTCCAGATATTCCTGATTGTTACCTCACTGATCCCAGATATTTCTGGTTATTACTTCACTGATCCCAGATATCCCACATGATTACCTGACTGATCCCAGATATTATATTTTCTCACTGATCTCAGATATTATATTTTCTCACTGATCTCAGATATTATATTTCTCAATGATCCCAGACATGCCTGATTATTATCTCACTGATCCCAAATATTTTATTTTCATACTGATCTCAGAGATTATATTTTCTAACTGACCCAAGATATTATATTTTCCCACTGATCCCAAATATTATATTTTCCCACTGATCCCAAGTATTACATTTTTTCACTAATCCCAGATATTATACAGTATATTCTCACTGATCCCAGGTATTATATTTTCTCACTGATCCCAGATATTATACTTTCTCACTGATCCCAGTTATTCTATTTTCTCACTGATCCCAGATATTATATTTTCTCACTGATCCCAGTTATTCTATTTTCTCACTGATCCCAGTTATTCTATTTTCTCACTGATCCCAGGTATTATATTTTCTCACTGATCCCAGGTATTATATTTTCTCACTGATCCCAGGTATTAGATTTTCTCACTGATCCCAGGTATTATATTTTCTCACTGATCCCAGGTATTATACTTTCTCACTGATCCCAGATATTATATTTTCTCACTGATCCCAGGTATTATATTTTCTCACTGATCCCAGGTATTATACTTTCTCACTGATCCCAGATATTATATTTTCTCACTGATCCCAGGTATTATACTTTCTCACTGATCCCACGTATTATACTTTCCCACTGATCTCAGATATTATATTTTCTCTCTCATCCCAGATATTATATTTTCTCACTGATCCCAGAATTTCCCGATCCCCAGATGACTCCTCGCCCCATCACTATGTGCACCCCACATTTCTCTACATTCCACACTACGGCACCGACCCCAGATATGCTGTTAACCCTCTCACTGCCACTCATCTAACAATTCCCTGACTCTCCCCCATTCCTGTTTAACCCCATCATTGCTCATCCCCACCACGCTGAACCCAAAACCCAGATAATCCCACCATGTCACTACACACAGGCCATGGATTTTGCCCCTCTCTTTGTACATCTGCCCCGGCATTCCCTGGCTGTCTGTACAGCGCCCTCGCTGCCGGTGGATGCCTGGGAGTCGGCAGCAGCATCTGGTGGAGGAGATGCTGATGTTCTGCAGGCGGCTATGATGAATGCCTTATATTCAGACAGACTTTGATCAATCCTTCAAGACGGGGGGTGAAAAAAATCCTCACTTTTCGGAGAAAGCCACTCTCTAGCCATCGCTCTCTGTCACTGCGTGCTTAACCTGCGGCCAATCAGAGGCGGGCGCATCCTAATCTCCCCTAAATACCTCCCCGCCATTCAGATTTAAATGCAAGGTTGTGCATTGTTCTCGCTCCCTCCATCCCCGGACTCAGACATGAAACAAGCTGGGGAGGAAAGAGAACAATTCCATGCCTTCGCTTCTCCCGAGCCTTTGCCGATTTAAGGTGGCGCAGTCGTTCCCTTGCAGTCATCCAGCAGATTTACCAGGGATACCTTAAGAGGTGTCTATTTTTTCCGTTTCGCACTGGCTCAGCTGCATTGTACGGGCAGGGGCATGGAAATCTGCGTCCAGTGACTTGGGTAGAATGCTGTATGATACCGGGGCTGTCTCTGCGCCTGTCTGACCACCGACCATTGCTTGTTGTATGTGCACGGCTACCAGGAGCAGCAGTAAGAGGATCTCCCCCGCGTTTTACCTTGCGTCTCGCATTGCACGGGAGAAGATGAAGCAGCCTCCTTCAGCCAGGTACCGGACTTTCATTCATTTGCACTGACCAGGGGGATGACATTGTTTTTTGGGGGGAGCTGCCTCGGTTTGCTGTTATGACCCTGTAAATACCCCAGACAGGGCAGAGTGGCTTTCAGGCTAGGGCTACACACGCCGACTTTACGACTTCGCTCACCCTGTGTCGCCCTGTGACTCCTTCCCTAATTTCGACCCTAAGGGTGCTGAGACTTCTTGTTGCAAAAAAAATCAGCCGTGCTCGATCTTTTTGCGACTAGTCGCATCACCCCTGGGGTCACAAAGTCACAGCCATGGAGCCCTAGCCTTAGTGTCTGACAACCAGTTTCCCCAACAATACCCCAAGATGGGGTAATTGTCAGCTCTTATTGCATTACAGTCACAGCTACAGAGCTAATGGGGCATCTGAAGGGGTCAAATAGACATTTCTATGCAGAATTGGCACCAGTGGCCCCCATGGACGAAGGGGTATTTTACCTTCAGGTTGGACCTGACGGACGTGTGACTTTTCCCAATAGCTTTTCCTATGCTTCTTAAAGAGACAGTGCCCCCTTTCTATTGTAGTCTGCTTGTATTGGGGTCCTATAGCATTGGCACACTGAGATTGCTCTCCTGACACGCCGGCTGCCACTTAGCATCCCAACTCAGATGCCAGGGTTTATGTTACCACTGGATAGGTATTGGGGTCTCCAGGGGAATTCTGTGATTTTGTTTTCCAAAAGTGCAAATTTCATCGCCCAGGGGAGGTGCAATTGCGAATCCACCTGCAGGCAGTGCCGCATGAATATGCATAGGAATACAGGCAGAGGCATGTGCACATGGGAGAGGCTGCGTGTACTAGTGATGTAAATGAAGTTATTACACCCCATGTACATTGCACTAAACCATCCCAGAGCAGCACAAAATTATAATCCCATCCATAATCAATCATTTCCCAAAACCCAAAAATGTTTCCTGGAGTGAATAGATTGATAGATAGATAGATAGATAGATAGATAGATAGATAGATAGATATGAGATAAATAGATATGAGATAGATAGATATGAGATAGATATATAGATAGATATGAGATAGATAGATAGATAGATAGATAGATAGATAGAGAGAGAGAAAGATGAAATAGATAGATATGAGACAGATATGAGATAGATAGATAGATATGAGATAGATAGATATGAGATAGATATATAGATAGATATGAGATAGATAGATATGAGATAGATAGATATGAGATAGATAGATATGAGATAGATAGATAGATAGATATGAGATGGATAGATATGAGATAGATAGATATTAGATAGATAGATATGAGATAGATAGATAGATAGATATGAGATAGATAGATAGATAGATATGAGATAGATAGATATTAGATAGATATGAGATAGATAGATAGATATGAGATAGATAGATAGATAGATAGATAGATAGATATGAGATAGATAGGTAGATATTAGATAGATTACACTATCTGCTGGGTCCATAAGAACACTGCAGGGGAGATGTCTGACAATTGACTTCCCACATTGTTACAGCAGGTAATAACATCTGTCGCTGGAGAAGATTCTACCTGAGTGCAACTTGTATAGAAAAATCCTTGGCTTTTATGCATAGACCTGTATGGGGGATGTTCTGCTCCTGCTGTTTAGTCATACTGTATAATACAGGGATAGCACATGGGGCTGCCGAATACGTGACAGGTAGATAATATGAGATGGATGAATAAATAGATAGATACGAGAAAGATAGATAGATAGATAGATAGATAGATATGAGATAGATAGATAGATAGATAGATATGAGATAGATAGATAGATAGATAGATAGATAGATATGAGATAGATAGATATGATATAGATAGATAGATAGATATGAGATAGATATGGGATAGATAGATAGATAGATAGATATGAGATAGATATATATGAGATAGATAGATAGATAGATAGATAGATAGATAGATATGAGATAGATAGATAGATATGAGATAGATATGGGATAGATAGATAGATATGAGATAGATATGGGATAGATAGATAGATAGATAGATAGATAGATAGATATGAGATAGATAGATATGAGATAGATAGATAGATAGATAGATAGATATGAGATAGATAGATAGATATGAGATAGATAGATAGATAGATAGATATGAGATAGATATGAGATAGATAGATAGATAAGAGATAGATAGATATGAGATAGATAGATAGATAGATATGAGATAGATAGATAGATAGATAGATAGATAGATAGATATTAGATAGATAGATATGAGATAGATAGATAGATAAGAGATAGATAGATAGATAGATATGAGATAGATAGATAGATAGATATGAGATAGATATGAGATAGATAGATAGATATGAGATAGATATGAGATAGATAGATAGATAGATATGAGATAGATAGATAGATAGATAGATATGGGATAGATAGATAGATAGATAGATAGATAGATAGATAGATAGATAGATATTGAGATAGATATGAGATAGATAGATATGAGATAGATATGAGATAGATAGATAGATATGAGATAGATAGATAGATAGATATTAGATAGATATGAGATAGATAGATAGATAGATAGATATGAGCTAGATAGATAGATATGAGATAGATAGATAGATAGATAGATAGATATGAGATAGATAGATAGATAGATAGATATGAGATAGATAGATATGAGATAGATAGATATGAGATAGATAGATAGATAGATAGATAGATAGATATGAGATAGATAGATATGAGATAGATAGATAGATAGATATGAGATAGATAGATATGAGATAGATATGGGATAGATAGATAGATAGATAGATAGATATATATGATATAGATAGATAGATATTAGATAGATATGAGATAGATAGATAGATATGAGATAGATATGAGATAGATAGATAAGAGATAGATAGATATGAGATAGATATGAGATAGATAGATAGATATGAGATAGATAGATAGATATGAGATAGATAGATAGATAGATATGAGATAGATAGATATGAGATAGATAGATAGATAAGAGATAGATAGATAGATAGATAGATAGATATGAGATAGATAGATAAGAGATAGATAGATAGATAGATATGAGATAGATAGATAGATATGAGATAGATAGATATTAGATAGATATGAGATAGATAGATAGATAGATAGATATGAGATAGATATGGGATATATAGATAGATAGATAGATAGATAGATATGAGATAGATAGATAGATAGATAGATATGAGATAGATAGATATGAGATAGATAGATAGATAGATAGATATGAGATAGATAGATATGAGATAGATATGGGATAGATAGATAGATAGATAGATAGATAGATATGAGATAGATAGATAGATATTAGATAGATATGAGATAGATAGATAGATATGAGATAGATATGAGATAGATAGATAGATAAGAGATAGATATGAGATAGATAGATATGAGATAGATAGATAGATAGATATGAGATAGATAGATAGATAGATATGAGATAGATAGATAGATAAGAGATAGATAGATAGATATGAGATAGATAGATAGATAGATATGAGATAGATATATATTTGATAGATATGAGATAGATAGATATTAGATAGATATGAGATAGATAGATAGATAGATAGATATGAGATAGATAGATATTTGATAGATATGAGATAGATAGATATTAGATAGATATGAGATAGATAGATAGATAGATAGATATGAGATAGATAGATATTTGATAGATATGAGATAGATAGATATTAGATAGATATGAGATAGATAGATAGATAGATAGATAGATATGGGATAGATAGATAGATAGATAGGTAGATAGATATGAGATAGATAGATAGATAGATATGAGATAGATATGAGATAGATAGATATTAGATAGATATGAGATAGATAGATATTAGATAGATATGAGATAGATAGATAGATAGATATGAGATAGATATGAGATGGATAGATAGATATGAGATAGATAGATAGATAGATAGATAGATATTAGATAGATATGAGATAGATAGATAGATAGATATGAGATAGATAGATATGAGATAGATAGATAGATAGATAGATATGAGATAGATAGATATGAGATAGATAGATAGATAGATAGATAGATAGATAGATATGATATAGATAGATATGAGATAGATATGGGATAGATAGATAGATAGATAGATAGATATGAGATAGATAGATATTAGATAGATAGATAGATAGATAGATAGATATGAGATAGATAGATAGATATTAGATAGATATGAGATAGATAGATACATAGATAGATAGATAGATAGATAGATAGATAGATAGATATGAGATAGATAGATAGATATGAGATAGATAGATAAATAGATAGATAGATATGAGATAGATAGATAGATAGATAGATAGATAGATAGATAGATAGAGATATTTGTACACATATTAATATCTCAGATATCACTTCTCATCCTCCAGTCTCGGCTTCCTCATTTTGTCCTCATGTACAATATTTGCTATCTGTAATTTTTGCCTAAATTCTCCCAAAAATCCCCAAAACTATACAAAACCCCCCCAATGTTTATTACGGCCCCTGGTGAGAGTGCGGTGTGTGCCTACACCTGACATGTAATATGACTGTATTATATCACTACTGTATCATATACGCCATGTGTACATTCTCTTTGTTACATCTGTTTTCGGAAAAGCTGGATTACACCCAATATGACCATGACTGCTACCCCCACGATGGATGTCACTCAGCTTTCCCAGACTACTAATAGCTAGTAGTAATACAAAGCTGCCCAGTTATCTGATGATATACAGTGAATATACAGTGATATAGCAGCACAAAGAATATAAATGGGCAGATCTGCCATTTAGGAGTCCTAGAAAGCTGGGTGACATCCACTATGTAAGATGTAGTCGTGGCCATAGTGTTCGTCACCCAGCTTTCCCAGAAATGATAAGACTACTTTGTGAGTGGAATAATGACATATATGTATCACCCAGCTTTTCCAGATATATCTGAAAGGCAACCAACTGAGGTATGAAAACAGTATGTGAAGGGTTAAAGTTACCATCTACACCACTGTATCTTTATAATCTATGAGATCCAACTTGTCTTACTATATCTTGGGTTTTCTGATACAGAGCAACAAATCTCCTGTATATACATAGATTATATAAAGTTCTGTTTGTCTGCAGCCACCACTAGGGGGAGCTCACATTACTGCATTCTGGTTATACATAGAAGTCAAGGATAACACAGCGTATGCAGTGAGCTCTGCCTAGTGGTGGCTGCAGTTAGAAAGTATACACTGCAGGTGAGGAGCAGAGAGACTGTATACACTGCAGATAAGGAGCGCATAGACTGTATACACTGCAGGTGAGGAGCAGAGAGACTGTATACACTGCAGATAAGGAGCGCATAGACTGTATAAACTGCAGGTGAGGAGCGCATAGACTGTATACACTGCAGGTGAGGAGCAGAGAGACTGTATACACTGCAGGTGAGGAGCAGAGAGACTGTATACACTGCAGGTGAGGAGCGCATAGACTGTATACACTGTAGGTGAGGAGCACATAGACTGTATACACTGTAGGTGAGGAGCACATAGACTGTATACACTGCAGGTGAGGAGCACATAGACTGTATACACTGCAGGTGAGGAGCACATAGACTGTATACACTGTAGGTGAGGAGCACATAGACTGTATACACTGCAGGTGAGGAGCGCATAGACTGTATACACTGTAGGTGAGGAGCGCATAGACTGTATACACTGCAGGTGAGGAGCATAGACTGTATACACTGCAGGTGAGGAGCGCATAGACTGTATACACTGCAGGTGAGGAGCATAGACTGTATACACTGTAGGTGAGGAGCGCATAGACTGTATACACTGCAGGTGAGGAGCATAGACTGTATACACTGCAGGTGAGGAGCGCATAGACTGTATACACTGCAGGTGAGGAGCGCATAGACTGTATACACTGCAGGTGAGGAGCGCATAGACTGTATACACTGCAGGTGAGGAGCACATAGACTGTATACACTGTAGGTGAGGAGCACATAGACTGTATACACTGCAGGTGAGGAGCATAGACTGTATACACTGCAGGTGAGGAGCGCATAGACTGTATACACTGCAGGTGAGGAGCATAGACTGTATACACTGCAGGTGAGGAGCGCATAGACTGTATACACTTCAGGTGAGGAGCAGAGAGACTGTATACACTGCAGATAAGGAGCGCATAGACTGTATACACTGCAGGTGAGGAGCGCATAGACTGTATACACTGCAGGTGAGGAGCAGAGAGACTGTATACACTGCAGGTGAGGAGCGCATAGACTGTATACACTGCAGGTGAGGAGCACATAGACTGTATACACTGCAGGTGAGGAGCAGAGAGACTGTATACACTGCAGGTGAGGAGCGCATAGACTGTATACACTGCAGGTGAGGAGCGCATAGACTGTATACACTGCAGGTGAGGAGCAGAGAGACTGTATACACTGCAGGTGAGGAGCATAGACTGTATACACTGCAGGTGAGGAGCGCATAGACTGTATACACTGCAGGTGAGGAGCATAGACTGTATACACTGCAGGTAAGGAGCGCATAGACTGTATACACTGCAGGTAAGGAGCGCATAGACTGTATACACTGCAGGTGAGGAGCATAGACTGTATACACTGCAGGTGAGGAGCACATAGACTGTACACACTGCAGGTGAGTAGCGCATAGACTGTATACACTGCAGGTGAGGAGCGCATAGACTGTATACACTGCAGGTGAGGAGCACATAGACTGTATACACTGCAGGTGAGGAGCGCATAGACTGTATACACTTCAGGTGAGGAGCAGAGAGACTGTATACACTGCAGATAAGGAGCGCATAGACTGTATACACTGCAGGTGAGGAGCGCATAGACTGTATACACTGCAGGTGAGGAGCAGAGAGACTGTATACACTGCAGGTGAGGAGCGCATAGACTGTATACACTGCAGGTGAGGAGCACATAGACTGTATACACTGCAGGTGAGGAGTAGAGAGACTGTATACACTGCAGGTGAGGAGCGCATAGACTATACACTGCAGGTGAGGAGCATAGACTGTATACACTGCAGGTGAGGAGCGCATAGACTGTATACACTGCAGGTGAGGAGCATAGACTGTATACACTGCAGGTAAGGAGCGCATAGACTGTATACACTGCAGGTAAGGAGCGCATAGACTGTATACACTGCAGGTGAGGAGCATAGACTGTATACACTGCAGGTGAGGAGCACATAGACTGTACACACTGCAGGTGAGTAGCGCATAGACTGTATACACTGCAGGTGAGGAGCGCATAGACTGTATACACTGCAGGTGAGGAGCACATAGACTGTATACACTGCAGGTGAGGAGCGCATAGACTGTATACACTGCAGGTGAGGAGCACATAGACTGTATACACTGCAGGTGAGTAGCGCATAGACTGTATACACTGCAGGTGAGGAGCGCATAGACTGTATACACTACAGGTGAGGAGCATAGACTGTATACACTGCAGGTGAGGAGCGCATAGACTGTATACACTGCAGGTGAGGAGCGCATAGACTGTATTCACTGCAGGTAAGGAGCGCATAGACTGTTTACACTGCAGATGAGGAGCGCATAGACTGTATACACTGCAGGTGAGTAGCGCATAGACTGTATACACTGCAGGTGAGTAGCGCATAGACTGTATACACTGCAGGTGAGGAGCGCATAGACTGTATACACTGCAGATGAGGAGCGCATAGACTGTATACACTGCAGGTGAGTAGCGCATAGACTGTATACACTGCAGGTGAGTAGCGCATAGACTGTATACACTGCAGGTAAGGAGCGCATAGACTGTATACACTGCAGGTGAGGAGCGCATAGACTGTATACACTGCAGGTGAGGAGCACATAGACTGTATACACTGCAGGTGAGGAGCACATAGACTGTATACACTGCAGGTGAGGAGCACATAGACTGTATACACTGCAGGTAAGGAGCGCATAGACTGTATACACTGCAGGTGAGTAGCGCATAGACTGTATACACTGCAGGTGAGGAGCGCATAGACTGTATACACTGCAGGTGAGTAGCGTATAGACTGTATACACTGCAGGTAACGAGCGCATAGACTGTATACACTGCAGGTAAGGAGCGCATAGACTGTATACACTGCAGGTAAGGAGCGCATAGACTGTATACACTGCAGGTGAGTAGCGCATAGACTGTATACACTGCAGGTGAGGAGCGCATAGACTGTATACACTGCAGGTGAGGAGCACATAGACTGTATACACTGCAGGTGAGGAGCGCATAGACTGTATACACTGCAGGAAAGGAGCGCATAGACTGTATACACTGCAGGTGAGGAGCGCATAGACTGTATACACTGCAGGTGAGGAGCGCATAGACTGTATACACTGCAGGTGAGTAGCGCATAGACTGTATACACTGCAGGTGAGTAGCGCATAGACTGTATACACTGCAGGTAAGGAGCGCATAGACTGTATACACTGCAGGTGAGTAGCGCATAGACTGTATACACTGCAGGTGAGGAGCATAGACTGTATACACTGCAGGTGAGTAGCGCATAGACTGTATACACTGCAGGTGAGGAGCGCATAGACTGTATACACTGCAGGTGAGGAGCACATAGACTGTATACACTGCAGGTGAGGAGCGCATAGACTGTATACACTGCAGGTGAGGAGCGCATAGACTGTATACACTGCAGGTAAGGAGCGCATAGACTGTATACACTGCAGGTGAGGAGCGCATAGACTGTATACACTGTATATATCAGTAGGATTATATGGAGTCATCCTTCAGGTATACATTGGTAAATTAGGCTGAACTAGAACTCCAACATACACTACAAGCACAGTGTGAACACTCCCCAAGCTGTCAGAGTGATCCGCCCTGAGCCCCAGTGGTTATATCTACCTGATCAGGAATTCTTCATTATCACATGAGGTCATTGATCGCCACTCTGGGTATTGAGTAGTGGGAGATGAAACACAAACACCCCCCCCCCCCCCAACACTGTCAGACACATGGAAGATTCCGCTCATCGATTCTCCATCCAGCCATCAATATTCCCAAGTGCTCAGATAGTAAGAATATGAGAGGGCTGTGTAGTGTCAGGTGATCCCGAGATCTGATGGATCATCCATCTACAGACTGAGCTGCTATCCTGGAAGCTGAGATCTAGGATGCTGTATGTAGTCAAGTGCTGAGATGTGCAGGCTGAAGTAAATGAAGCTTCATCGCTGGTTAATATAAAGATCTAGAACTTTCCCATAGAACTAATGTGTCCATTTCTTGTCAATATCTCTGCTTGCTGCCGGTGAGTGAGAACCTTCTTACCCAGAGAACTAGTTATACATCCACATAGATGCAGTTTGTTACAATGTATCATTATAGGTAAAAGCTATCAGTTGAGGACAAGATAAATATTTGAAGTGTCCAGATCATGGAGGAATGTCTGCACTGATACACTGTAACAAACCCCCAGCTGTGTGATAGCAGCACTAGTAATTTGGCATGGGATTATTCTTTATCAGATTTCTGGACCATTTGGTGCTCATGCAGGGGCTTTCCCAGGATACACATTATACAAGGTCACTAGGACATGGTGCCAATGTCTGGTTACTGGGGGTCCGACCACTAATATAGTGAGAACAAAATGGCGGCCATGCTCAGAAATCACTGCTGCACCTTATCTATTGTCTTCACTTGTGACCCTGTTCTGTACCCCCCGCCAGTTACATACTGATGGTGTATGCTGGCCATATAATACCAATGTCTACCCATCTAAGCTTAATTGACGTAAAAATGAATTACTCCTTTAAGGAACTGTCCAACATACAGCATCCCACATCTCAGCTTCCTGCAACTATGATTTGGATTAGGAGGAAAAGATGAGGGAAGGTTGTGATTAAAAGTGCCAAACCATAATTTTCACGTTTGTCGGGTAGTCAGCACTTAGGGTAATTTATTATCCAACATACAGCATCCTATATCTCAGCTTCCTATAACTATGAGTTAGATAAGAAGGAAAAGATGGGTGCGGGATGAGATTAGTTGCTCCAAACTACCACTTTCAGATTTGTTTGAAGCTGTAGATGGGGTCATCAGCCATTGGGGTGATTTCATATTTCAACAAATGGCATCCCATATCTCAGCTCCCTGCAGTTACGATTTGGACTGGAAAGGGGGAAGTTGTGAGTATTTGCTGCAAAGCGTTATTTTCAACGTTACCTGAAGCTGTAGATAGGGTCGTCAGTCCTTGGGGTGATTTACTATCCCACATACAGCATCCCATATCTCAGCTTCCTGCAACTATGATTTGGACTGGGAGGAAAAGAGAGGTTAGCTTTGTGATTAATTGCACCAAACCATAATTAGGTGCTTTGTCTGGGGCTGTAGATGGGGTAGTCAGCTCTTGGGGTGATGTAGTATCCTAGTCGGGTACCCCCCTAATACTGACTCCCATTCCGAGCACTGACGCTGGCGATTACCCCGCAGCCCCCCGCGCCCGCTCCACAACGTGGTTAATATTTCATGTCCCTGGAAATCTAATGCAGATATTCCACTGCTCGGTGCCAAGAAAGCTGTGAGCTTATGGCCGTGTATTTCCCCCTGGCACATGGAGGGTCCTCTGGTATATAATTGGCCACCTGTCACAAGCTGCTACCCACAAAAGCTGGACCCGCTCCTCCGCTCACAGCCAGGCATTCCCTTAAAGGGACAGGACAGATTAAAAAAAAATACCGTTTCAAAAATTCCCCAAAAAATTGAGATTTCAAAAATTTCAAAAACTTTCTAATCATAAATAAATACAATAAAAGCTGCAGCTTGTGGAACAGAAGGGGTCAAGCTTTTCCTCAATCTGGAAAGTGCCCAGTAAGCTTCCACCAACACACACGAAAATGCAAATCCGCAGCGGCCAGACACCGTCGCCAAATGCCCGTACAAAGCTTCTTTCATGGTTGCCAAATTTTAAAAGTGATTTCCAGGCAGAGACCTTTCATGGACCAGTGATTGAATGAATGCCGTGCACAGCGCCCTCTTGTGGAGCACAAATAACTGCACACAAGGGAACTGGATAACTGCATAGGACAAAGTTCTCAGGATGCAGCCTGCAGTGTAAAGTATGGGAGCTGTGTTATTGATTTCCTACATACTGATTGTAGGAAAAACAATATATAATGTGCTCTGTGTATACTGTATACTGTAGTATACACCAACTTGTAGTTATCCAGCTGTTACAAAACTACAACACCCAGCATGCCCTGGTACCCTTCTGTTGGGAATTGTACTTTTACAAAAGATGGACTTAATGGGTTGTGGAATACTAGAGTAAAAGAAAGGACAATGCGGCTCTCTATTGTAATGTCACAGAGCTTATTGGTATAATAAGACCAGTACCATACTAGCAGAATAGTGAGCGCAGCTCTGGAGTATAATATAGGATAAGTAATGTAATGTATGTACACAGTGACTGCACCAGCAGAATAGTGAGTGCAGCTCTGGAGTATAATACAGGATGTAACTCAGGATCAGTACAGGATAAGTAATGTAATGTATGTACACAGTGACTGCTCCAGCAGAATAGTGAGCGCAGCTCTGGAGTATAATAAAAGGATGTAACTCAGGATCAGTACAGGATAAGTAATGTAATGTATGTACACAGTGACTGTACCAGCAGAATAGTGAGCGCAGCTCTGGAGTATAATACAGGATGTAACTCAGGATCAGTACAGGATAAGTAATGTAATGTATGTACACAGTGACTGTACCAGCAGAATAGTGAGCGCAGCTCTGGAGTATAATACAGGATATAACTCAGGATCAGTACAGGATAAGTAATGTAATGTATGTACACAGTGACTGCACCAGCAGAATAGTGAGCGCAGCTCTGGAGTATAATACAGGATGTAACTCAGGATCAGTACAGGATAAGTAATGTAATGTATGTACACAGTGACTGCACCAGCAGAATAGTGAGCGCAGCTCTGGAGTATAATACAGGATGTAACTCAGGATCAGTACAGGATAAGTAATGTAATGTATGTACAGTGACTGCACCAGCAGAATAGTGAGTGCAGCTCTGGAGTATAATACAGGATGTAACTCAGGATCAGTACAGGATAAGTAATGTAATGTATGTACACAGTGACTGCACCAGCAGAATAGTGAGCGCAGCTCTGGAGTATAATACAGGATGTAACTCAGGATCAGTACAGGATAAGTAATGTAATGTATGTACACAGTGACTGCACCAGCAGAATAGTGAGTGCAGCTCTGGAGTATAATACAGGATGTAACTCAGGATCAGTACAGGATAAGTAATGTAATGTATGTACACAGTGACTGCACCAGCAGAATAGTGAGCGCAGCTCTGGAGTATAATACAGGATGTAACTCAGGATCAGTACAGGATAAGTAATGTAATGTATGTACACAGTGACTGCACCAGCAGAATAGTGAGCGCAGCTCTGGAGTATAATACAGGATGTAACTCAGGATCAGTACAGGATAAGTAATGTAATGTATGTACACAGTGACTGTACCAGCAGAATAGTGAGCGCAGCTCTGGAGTATAATACAGGATGTAACTCAGGATCAGTACAGGATAAGTAATGTAATGTATGTACACAGTGACTGTACCAGCAGAATAGTGAGTGCAGCTCTGGAGTATAATACAGGATGTAACTCAGGATCAGTACAGGATAAGTAATGTAATGTATGTACACAGTGACTGCACCAGCAGAATAGTGAGTGCAGCTCTGGAGTATAATACAGGATGTAACTCAGGATCAGTACAGGAAAAGTAATGTAATGTATATACACAGTGACTGCACCAGCAGAATAGTGAGTGCAGCTCTGGAGTATAATACAGGATATAACTCAGGATCAGTACAGGATAAGTAATGTAATGTATGTACACAGTGACTGCACCAGCAGAATAGTGAGCGCAGCTCTGGAGTATAATACAGGATGTAACTCAGGATCAGTACAGGATAAGTAATGTAATGTATGTACACAGTGACTGCACCAGCAGAATAGTGAGTGCAGCTCTGGAGTATAATACAGGATGTAACTCAGGATCAGTACAGGATAAGTAATGTAATGTATGTACACAGTGACTGTACCAGCAGAATAGTGAGCGCAGCTCTGGAGTATAATACAGGATGTAACTCAGGATCAGTACAGGATAAGTAATGTAATGTATGTACACAGTGACTGTACCAGCAGAATAGTGAGCGCAGCTCTGGAGTATAATACAGGATGTAACTCAGGATCAGTACAGGATAAGTAATGTAATGTATGTACACAGTGACTGTACCAGCAGAATAGTGAGCACAGCTCTGGAGTATAATACAGGATGTAACTCAGGATCAGTACAGGATAAGTAATGTAATGTATGTACACAGTGACTGCACCAGCAGAATAGTGAGTGCAGCTCTGGAGTATAATACAGGATATAACTCAGGATCAGTACAGGATAAGTAATGTAATGTATGTACAGTGACTGCACCAGCAGAATAGTGAGTGCAGCTCTGGAGTATAATACAGGATAAGTAATGTAATGTATGTACACAGTGACTGTACCAGCAGAATAGTGAGTGCAGCTCTGGAGTATAATACAGGATGTAACTCAGGATCAGTACAGGATAAGTAATGTAATGTATGTACACAGTGACTGTACCAGCAGAATAGTGAGCGCAGCTCTGGAGTATAATACAGGATGTAACTCAGGATCAGTACAGGATAAGTAATGTAATGTATGTACACAGTGACTGCACCAGCAGAATAGTGAGTGCAGCTCTGGAGTATAATACAGGATGTAACTCAGGATCAGTACAGGATAAGTAATGTAATGTATGTACACAGTGACTGCACCAGCAGAATAGTGAGTGCAGCTCTGGAGTATAATACAGGATGTAACTCAGGATCTGTACAGGATAAGTAATGTAATGCATGTACACAGTGACTGTACCAACAGAATAGTGAGTGCAGCTCTGGAGTATAATACAGGATGTAACTCAGGATCCGTACAGGATAAGTAATGACAGTGATTGCACCACTGCCTATTAGGGACACCTTATAAGATCTGCTATTTCGGAGATGCTCTGACTCAGTCGTCTTGACATCACAGTTGGGTCCTTGTGGGGGTTGCTCAGTTCCTTACACTCTCTCATTGTTCCTGCTTCCAACCCATCACCTGCTCACTTTCTTCCTAATATATCCCACCCCTGACAGTCACCATTGTCACCAGATAATCATTACCATCCCCATCAGGTTTATGGTCTATTTGCTTCCTCCTCCAATAAATCCTATGTAAATGTTGTGTTACTGCCCTATATAATATATCACAGATGTATATGGAGGATTTGCTGGCTTGAGAGTAATTTCTGCTCCTGTAATCCCAGGCACGTTCTATTAATAAGTGGAGGTTGAGGAGAGTAATGGGGTGGGGGTCCTGCCGCTATTTGCATCCCACAAGGTCTGTATGTCACCACCTACGTGACATGTAACAATGAGCTGCGGGCAGGTAACACATCAGGAAGCAGAAGCATGAGTCACGAGAGCGGCCGGCTTCATTATATCCCTGCAGGGAACCGTCCGATGACTAATGGCTGGCAATCGCCAAATATCACCTCTGTAATATTATTACGGGAAAGAAAATTACATGGGGGCCCCGGGAGCTGAACCCGGGGCCACCTCCACAGAATCACCACTGTCTGATGGCTTCTAGCACTTTCCTATGTTTATAAAGCTGTATTCAGTATTGTGCTGCCTTCCTGTTAGCTCTCAGGTGGCAGACGTCATTGCTCATTGATGTCCCCTGCTGGACAACAGAAGTCTAGCAGCAGAATGCAGATCTGGATGTGACTGGGGTAGGACAAGATGTCATTTATAATACAGTGTACCTCCAACTATACAAAAATGAATAGTACAGGTGAATAGAAGAAACTTTGTAATATATCTTATTTATGAAATCTGTTTCCTTCTCCATTTATCAGGCTGTTACTTTTTACATAGAAGTCCATGGAGAGGGGCGGAGAAGACACACTCTACTACACTGTGAGTCAGCGAGCTCTTCTGACACTGCTATGTCTCAAGATAAGATTCTACCACTATACAGAAGGAGGCGACCAATCAATTACCAGCTTCCTCCTCCACCACCCCTCTCCATAGACTTCTGTGTGCAAGCTAAGAGAAGAGAAGTCCATACATATAAACAATCTGAATGTAGATAAGAAGCCTAATACGTGGTGAAGGAAACAGATTTTATTAGCAAGACATATTATAAAGTTTCTTCTATTCCTCTGGACTATTCATTTATGGAAAGTGGTTTTATAGTTGGAGGTCACTTTAAGTCCAACATTTAATGCTAAATAATTTTATAATATGTCTAGGTCAGAGCTCCAAATCCTCTTCATAAATACAGAGTTAAAGGGGTAATCAAGATTAAAAAAAATATGGCTGCATTCTTTCAAAAATAGCGCCACACCTTTCTACAGGTAGTGTGTGGTATTACAATACTGCCCTATTCATTACAATGGAGCTGACGTGCAGCCACGTAAATGCCACGGTTTGCCCGCTTCCATCCCGGGTCCCATGTGCCCCTACTGCGGATCGCCAAGGATGTATCCAGCTTTTCTCCTGCAGTCCCATAGAGATGAAGGAGCGGCAGCGCACAGGCACAACCTCCTGCTCCATTCATATGGGGCACCTAGGATTCCCGTTCTCATAAACATGTAGGGGATAACCTGTAGAAAGTGGAATACCCCTTTAAAGTGCCCCTCCAATTAAACTTTTCAGACATGAATGGGTCAAGATAAGACACATTGTAATATATCGTATTAAATCAATCTGTTTCCTTCTCCACTCTTTGGCCTTCCCTGTGTTGTTACAATGTAGAAACCATACTGTAATAGTGAATATAAGCTGTAAATTATACCGGTATTATAGAAATGACGACTATGAGATATAGAAGAGTTAATACCTGACCCCGCCCCCTGCAGATTTACCATGGTAGAAGTTTTCATCTCCTGGTTTTCGTGCCCGCACTCCGCATCCCCTTGTCCGGCCCGGTTACCATACACTGATATTATCAGACCTGCTCAGCTAATTTGCAGGAGCTGAGTGAAAATCGATAGGAAACGAGAGGCGATGTTGGAGATAATGGCGCGATCTGCATGTGACGGAGTCCGCTGCTTCTCTAAATGCAATCCTCAGCTCTCAGCGGTCACCAGATTGCAGATCTGCAGGTGACAATTACTGGAGGCGAGAGTAAAATCTATAAAGGGGACACGGGATGGGCGGCTGAGCAGGCGGAAAAACACTGCTCACTCCCTAAAAGAACAATGGTCGATCATAAAAAAACAATCACAACACATGCAACTTGGTAAATTTGGCGCAATTCACCAAGCCTGTTAGATACTTTTCTCCCTTACACGTCCCCATGGCTCAGATACATTTACATTGATCTTTTGAGCCCTGCCAGTAGTAAATTTTATGCATTTTATGTCTTCTCTAGACATACCGGTCTAATACACTGGAACAAATCCTCAGCTGTGTGAACAACATATGGCCAGAACAGAGTTTTAGCTCTGAAAAAATTGAAAAAATAAATTGGGGCGGGTTTCCTAAGTCCATTAACACAATACTGATTTTTGTTTTTACATTTTTCTAAATCGGCCATTGGATTAGACACTTATTACCCCAATGTACACCCGCATATGATATCTGGACGTAGCAGGCAGCAGCTCCTGAAGCCACTCCACAATGGCAGGGACACTAAGGGGGCATTACACTGCATGTGGGGCACTAAGGGGGCATTATACTACATATGGGGCACTAAGGGGGCATTATACTGCATGTGGGAGCACTAAGGGGGCATTATACTGTGTGTGAGAGGGCACTAAAGGGGAATTATACTGCCTGTGGGGCACAAAGGGGGCATTATACTGCATGTGGGGCAATAAGGGGGCATTATACTGCATGTGGGGCACTAAGGCGGCAGTATACTGTGTGTGAGAGGGCACTAAGGGGGCATTATACTGCACGTTGGGCTCTAAGGGGGCATTATACTGTGTGTGAGAGTGCACTAAGGGGGCATTATACTGCACGTTGGGCACTAAGGGGGCATTATACTGTGTGTGAGAGGGCACTAAAGGGGCATAATACTGCCTGTGGGGCACTAAGGGACATTATACTGCATGTGGGAGCATGAAGGGGGCATTATACTGCATGTGGGGCACTAAGGGAGCACTATACTGCATGTGGGAGCACTAAGGGGGCATTATACTGTGTGTGAGAGGGCACTAAGGGGGCATTAAACTGTGTGTGAGAGGGCAGTAAGGAGGCATTATACTGCACGTGGGGCACTAAGGGAGCATTATACTGCATGTTGGGCACTAAGGGGGCATTATACTACATGTGGGGCATTGTACTACTGTATGTGATGTGTGGGAGAACTAAAAGTGCAGTATACTGTTCAAGGACACAAAGAGGCATTATACTACTTGTGGAGAGTCTAAGTGTGTGTGGAGGCATTGCACTGTGTGGGGACAGTATACTATGGGGAGGGGGCATTAAAGGGGCCACAAGCATAACTTTGCTTAAGGTCCCAGAAATGCCAAATCCGCTCCCTCAAAAGCATTGCACTTGGCCTAGTAAATGTAATTCATTTAATAATGACTGATTTAGTCCCTTTCCCATAGCGGAAGTGTTGTCACATTGTATCAGTGCAGGTAACAGCTATTAGGAAAGGTAAGAACAGCTTCAGGATCCCCTGACCTGCATCCTAAGCTCTACTGAACCTCATGAGCCATCATCGAGTTGTCAGTATCTCACAGTAGATTGCCTACACCGATACATTGTAACAAACATTCAGCGGGGAGTAATATTAGGTCTGTACAGATTTTTAGACCTGGTGACTATGGCTATAAATACGTCTCAATATTAAGTGATGATACGACGTCAGTGACTTCTGCCACCATGATAAATTAAAGAGAGGAAATTGGTTGATAAGGGGAACTCTGAGCACACAATGAGGTGCCATTGCTATAATTAATTAGATGTAAAACGAGGCTGATTATAATGAGGAGGTCATTGAGCTGCCATTGAGTTGTATGCAGTGAGCTCCACCTAGTGGTGAACGCAGGCTGTAAAAATTTTACCGTTTATCTCTATGACCGAGTGATTGAAAGCTTTTTCCGTGAAATATGGAGATTGTTTTTATAAATCTTTTGAAGTCATTTGAGGAGTTCTCATTTGGAATGGTCCCCTACAGAGTTCTTATAAGATTTCTGCGTATGCCTCTGATAATAGAGACAACTTAAATGATGGCATAATAAAATTATTGAATTGAATCATTTTCCAATCATCTTTCCATACAATGTTATTACTTTTCAAACATGTCTTAATATTGTTGTTTTATGCACTAGTCACAAAAACAGCTAGGAACAGGGTCTTAGAGATCCTCATCTATAGCAAACAGAGCAATGGGGGAGAGCTTCTGCTGCAGCCAGATGCCGAACAGGCAAAGACGAGCTTAACCTGAGAAAGATATGAAAATATATTTTATGAGGGATTTTGTGATTTTATTTACAGTATGTGTTGCAAATAAAATCTCATTGATAATCCCCAACACCCCAAAAAAAAGGCCTTGATAGCTCATCAACATTCCAGTCATATTCCACATCAGATCATCTCACCTTGTCCGGATGTCTTGTGAGGACATCGGTAATGACACTGGGAATGGCGCCAAGGTCACAGAATTATTTTATCTCCCATATACAGAATCTGACCCCTGAGCTAAAGTTGCGCCGTCTAACCAAAGAAGCCAACATATTAGCTGGTGCAGCAGATATTATAAATAGCACCCTCAAAATTAACCCTTCAGGAAGCAACAGCAGCACACGCAGTCCCCCCGGCACTATCTCAGCCCTGTGCGATCTAACATGTAAACAGGACATCAATGATTCATGCAAATTAAAACTGACTCCTTACAGCTAATAAATAATGTATTAGTATTGATTGGGAAACTGTACTTAGGATTATACGGTCTGTGTGATGAGAGGAGGAGAAGCTCAGATTCACCGCACTGAGTCCTGGAACTTTCCAGGATATAGACAGATCCTCCCAGTTTCCAGAAATGGCACTAGACAGTCAATGTGGTCAAAGGAAATCTCATACATACGGCTAATATGTACAAGAATATAACTACTATAATACTGCTGCTATGTACAAGAATATAACTATTATAATACTGCCCCCTATGTACAAGAATATAACTACTATAATACTACTCCTATGTACAAGAATATAACTACTATAATACTGCCCCTATGTACAAGAATATAACTACTATAATACTATTCCTATGTACAAGAATATAACTGTTATAATACTGCTCATATGTACAAGAATATAACTACTATAATACTGCCCCCTATGTACAAGAATATAACTACTATAATACTGCTCCTATGTACAAGAATATAACTACTATAATACTGCTCCTATGTACAAGAATATAACTACTATAATACTGCTCCTATGTACAAGAATATAACTACTATAATACTGCTGCTATGTACAAGAATATAACTACTATAATACTGCCCCTATGTACAAGAATATAACTACTATAATACTGCCCCCTATGTACAAGAATATAACTACTATAATACTGCTCCTATGTACAAGAATATAACTACTATAATACTACTCCTATGTACAAGAATATAACTACTATAATACTGCTCGTATGTACAAGAATATAACTACTATAATACTGCTCCTATGTACAAGAATATAACTACTATAATACTGCTCGTATGTACAAGAATATAACTACTATAATACTACTCCTATGTACAAGAATATAACTACTATAATACTGCTCCTATGTACAAGAATATAACTACTATAATACTGCCCCCTATGTACAAGAATATAACTACTATAATACTGCCCCTATGTACAAGAATATAACTACTATAATACTACCTCCTATGTACAAGAATATAACTACTATAATACTGCTCCTATGTACAAGAATATAACTACTATAATACTGCTCCTATGTACAAGAATATAACTACTATAATACTACTCCTATGTACAAGAATATAACTACTATAATACTACTCCTATGTACAAGAATATAACTACTATAATACTGCTCCTATGTACAAGAATATAACTACTATAATACTGCTCCTATGTACGAGAATATAACTACTATAATACTGCTCCTATGTACAAGAATATAACTACTATAATACTACCTCCTATGTACAGGAATATAACTACTATAATACTGCTCCTATGTACAAGAATTTAACTACTATAATATTACTCCTATGTACAAGTTTGTGCTATACAGTGTGTGTGTGTGTGTGTGTGTGTGTGTATATATATATATATTATATATATATAGTACAGATCAAAAGTTTGGACACACCTTCTCATTCCAAGAGTTTTCTGTATTTTCATGACTATAAAAATTGTAAATTCACACTGAAGGCATCAAAACTATGAATTAACGCATGTGGAATTATATACTTAACAAAAAGTATGAAACAACTGAAAATATGTCTTATATTCTAGGTTCTTCAAAGTAGCCACCTTTTGCTTTGATTACTGCTTTGAACACTCTTGGCATTCTCTTGATGAGCTTCAAGAGGTAGTCACCTGAAATGGTTTTCACTTCACAGGTGTGCCCTGTCAGGTTTAATAAGTGGGATTTCTTGCCTTATAAATGGGGTTGGGACCATCAGTTGTGCTGTTCAGAAGTCAGGTGGATACACAGCTGATAGTCCTACTGAATGGAGTGTTAGAATTTTTATTATGGCAAGAAAAAAAGCAGCTAAGTAAAGAAAAACGAGTGGCCATCATTACTTTAAGAAATGAAGGTCAGTCAGTCCGAAAAATTGGGAAAACTTTGAAAGTGTCCCCAAGTGCAGTGGCCAAAACCATCAAGCGCTACAAAGAAACTGGCTCACATGAGGACCGCCCCAGGAAAGGAAGACCAAGAGTCACCTCTGCTGCGGAGGATAAGTTCATCCGAGTCACCAGCCTCAGAAATCGCAGGTTAACAGCAGCTCAGATTAGAGACCAGGTCAATGCCACACAGAGTTCTAGCAGCAGACACATCTCTACAACAACTGTTAAGAGGAGACTGTGTGCAGCAGGCCTTCATGGTAAAATAGCTGCTAGGAAACCACTGCTAAGGACAGGCAACAAGCACAAGAAGAACACAAGGAATGGACATTAGACCTGTGGAAATCTGGGCTTTGGTCTGATGAGTCCAAATTTGAGATCTTTGGTTCCAACCACCGTGTCTTTGTGCGACGCAGAAAAGGTGAACGAATGGACTCTACATGCCTGGTTCCCACCGTGAAGCATGGAGGAGGAGGTGTGATGGTGTGGGGGGCTTTGCTGGTGACACTGTTGGGGATTTATTCAAAATTGAAGGAATACTGAACCAGCATGGTTACCACAGCATCTTGCAGCGGCATGCTATTACATCCGGATTGTGTTTAGTTGGACCATCATTTATTTTTCAACAGGACAATGACCCCAAACACCTCCAGACTGTGTAAGGGCTATGTGACCAAGAAGGAGAGTGATGGGGTGCTACGCCAGAAGACCTGGCCTCCACAGTCACCAGACCTGAACCCAATCCAGATGGTTTGGGGTGAGCTGGACCGCAGAGTGAAGGCAAAAGGGCCAACAAGTGCTAAGCATCTCTGGGAACTCCTTCAAGACTGTTGGAAGACCATTTCAGGTGACTACCTCTTGAAGCTCATCAAGAGAATGCCAAGAGTGTGCAAAGCATTAATCAAAGCAAAAGGTGGCTACTTTGAAGAACCTAGAATATAAGACATATTTTCAGTTGTTTCACACTTTTTTGTTAAGTATATAATTCCACATGTGTTAATTCATAGTTTTGATGCCTTCAGTGTGAATCTACAATTTTTATAGTCATGAAAATACAGAAAACTCTTGGAATGAGAAGATGTGTCCAAACTTTTGGTCTGTACTGTGTATATATATATATATATATATATATATATATATATATATATACAGTATATATAGTTCTACCTCCTGCGCTCCATTCACTACCGCCGTCACTCACGTCATACTTTCCAGGAATTTATCTGGAATTTATACATTGAGGACTCGGATCCGTTACTAATGTGTCGCTGACTGCGGAGTTATATACAGATTATAGATGTATTTACTAACATGGGGTAATGTATGGAGTAATAATCTGCGGTGCGATCTGCCATATACACACTGTGATACATGGATTTAATCCAAAGTCATTACAACTTGTCTTCAGTCCAAGACAAACAGCAGAGAGGATTGTGCGAGCTGGAGACGACTTGATATCATGGTCTAGCAATTAGATGTCTTGTGATACATCTCGGAATATGCATATGACATGTCCTCATTAAATCTGTTGTTTCTCCATCTCCTTGGAGCAGACTGTGAGCGTGTACATTATTACTGGGGCATATATGACATGGAATATATTACAATAAGACATCTTATTTGCTGTCGGCCTCTCCGGGTACCAGAGAGAAAGCAATCAAGACTGCAGCGCTGTGGAGTAGATGCTGCAGCGGGAACTGATTATGTGAGAACACCCCGGGGGAAGCTCATAGAACACGCACTTTACCTAATTTGGCTGAATCTGCAGAGAAAAGAGAGCCCATACACCTAATAACAATGATAGGATGACAATCTGCAGCACACAGAGGATTTTACATGTCCAAAAGACTTAAACCTGTTGGCTCTACTTTGTACCATTCATCTGTTACTCTTCCTGGAAATCTATGGATAGATTTATTAAGACCTATTTATTTTCCGCTTCTCCATAGGAGGTGTCACTACAGAGTACAACAACAGTAGTGTCAGACAGTGTAGAGATAACCTTACTGACAAGAGGACACCACACAGGACAGATCCTCTATATACTACACCACACAGGAGAGAGGACATATCCTCTATATACTACACCACACAGGAGAGATCCTCTATATACTACACCACACAGGACAGATCCTCTATATACTACACCACACAGGACAGATCCTCTATATACTACACCACACAGGAGAGATCCTCTATATACTACACCACACAGGAGAGGGGACAGATCCTCTATATACTACACCACACAGGAGAGATCCTCTATATACTACACCACACAGGAGAGAGGACAGATCCTCTATATACTACACCACACAGGAGAGGGGACAGATCCTCTATATACTACACCACACAGGACAGATCCTCTATATACTACACCGCACAGGACAGATCCTCTATATACTACACCACACAGGACAGATCCTCTATATACTACACGACACAGGACACATCCTCTATATACTACACCACACAGGAGAGAGGACAGATCCTCTATATACTACACCGCACAGGAGAGATCCTCTATATACCACACCACACAGGAGAGAGGACAGATCCTCTATATACTACACCGCACAGGAGAGAGGACAGATCCTCTATATACTACACCGCACAGGAGAGAGGACAGATCCTCTATATACTACACCACACAGGACAGATCCTCTATATACTACACCACACAGGACAGATCCTCTATATACTACACCACACAGGACAGATCCTCTATATACTACACCACACAGGACAGATCCTCTATATACTACACCACACAGGAGAGATCCTCTATATACTACACCACACAGGAGAGATCCTCTATATACTACACCACACAGGACACATCCTCTATATACTACACCACACAGGAGAGATCCTCTATATACTACACCACACAGGACAGATCCTCTATATACTACACCACACAGGAGAGAGGACAGATCCTCTATATACTACACCGCACAGGAGAGAGGACAGATCCTCTATATACTACACCACACAGGAGAGAGGACAGATCCTCTATATACTACACCACACAGGAGAGATCCTCTATATACTACACCACACAGGAGAGGGGACAGATCCTCTATATACTACACCACACAGGAGAGAGGACAGATCCTCTATATACTACACCACACAGGAGAGATCCTCTATATACTACACCACACAGGAGAGGGGACAGATCCTCTATATACTACACCGCACAGGACAGATCCTCTATATACTACACCACACAGGAGAGAGGACAGATCCTCTATATACTACACCACACAGGAGAAAGGACAGATCCTCTATATACTACACCACACAGGACAGATCCTCTATATACTACACCGCACAGGAGAGAGGACAGATCCTCTATATACTACACCACACAGGACATATCCTCTATATACTACACCACACAGGTCAGATCCTCTATATACTACACCACACAGGACAGATCCTCTATATACTACACCACACAGGAGAGAGGACAGATCCTCTATATACTACACCACACAGGAGAGAGGACAGATCCTCTATATACTACACCACACAGGACATATCCTCTATATACTACACCACACAGGTCAGATCCTCTATATACTACACCACACAGGACAGATCCTCTATATACTACACCACACAGGAGAGAGGACAGATCCTCTATATACTACACCACACAGGAGAGAGGACAGATCCTCTATATACTACACCACACAGGAGAGAGGACAGATCCTCTATATACTACCCCACACAGGACAGATCCTCTATATACTACACCACACAGGAGAGAGGACAGATCCTCTATATACTACACCACACAGGACAGATCCTCTATATACTACACCACACAGGAGAGAGGACAGATCCTCTATATACTACACCACACAGGACAGATCCTCTATATACTACACCACACAGGAGAGAGGACAGATCCTCTATATACTACACCACACAGGAGAGATCCTCTATATACTACACCACACAGGAGAGAGGACAGATCCTCTATATACTACAACACAGGAGAGAGGACAGATCCTCTATATACTACACCACACAGGACAGATCCTCTATATACTACACCACACAGGACAGATCCTCTATATACTACACCGCACAGGACAGATCCTCTATATACTACACCACACAGGAGAGATCCTCTATATACTACACCGCACAGGACAGATCCTCTATATACTACACCACACAGGACAGATCCTCTATATACTACACCGCACAGGACAGATCCTCTATATACTACACCACACAGGAGAGAGGACAGATCCTCTATATACTACACAGCACAGAACAGATCCTCTATATACTACACCGCACAGGACAGATCCTCTATATACTACACCGCACAGGAGAGATCCTCTATATACTACACCACACAGGACAGGTCCTCTATATACTACACCGCACAGGAGAGATCCTCTATATACTACACCACACAGGACAGGTCCTCTATATACTACACCGCACAGGAGAGAGGACAGATCCTCTATATACTACACCACACAGGAGAGAGGACAGATCCCCTATATACTACACCGCACAGGAGAGATCCTCTATATACTACACCACACAGGAGAGAGAGGACAGATCCTCTATATACTACACCACACAGGAGAGAGGACAGATCCTCTATATACTACACCACACAGGACAGATCCTCTATATACTACACCACACAGGACAGATCCTCTATATACTACACCACACAAGACAGATCCTCTATATACTACACCACACAGGAGAGATCCTCTATATACTACACCACACAGGAGAGAGGACAGATCCTCTATATACTACACCACACAGGAGAGAGGACAGATCCTCTATATACTACACCGCACAGGACAGATCCTCTATATACTACACCACACAGGAGAGATCCTCTATATACTACACCACACAGGAGAGAGGACAGATCCTCTATATACTACACCACACAGGACAGATCCTCTATATACTACACCACACAGGACAGATCCTCTATATACTACACCGCACAGGAGAGAGGACAGATCCTCTATATACTACACCACACATGAGAGAGGACAGATCCTCTATATACTACACCACACAGGAGAGAGGACAGATCCTCTATATACTACACCACACAGGAGAGAGGACAGATCCTCTATATACTACACCGCACAGGAGAGAGGACAGATCCTCTATATACTACACCGCACAGGAGAGAGGACAGATCCTCTATATACTACACCACACAGGACAGATCCTCTATATACTACACCACACAGGAGAGAGGACAGATCCTCTATATACTACACCACACAGGAGAGAGGACAGATCCTCTATATACTACACCACACAGGACAGATCCTCTATATACTACACCACACAGGAGAGATCCTCTATATACTACACCACACAGGACAGATCCTCTATATACTACACCACACAGGAGAGAGAGGACAGATCCTCTATATACTATACCACACAGGAGACAGAGGACAGATCCTCTATATACTACACCACACAGGACAGATCCTCTATATACTACAACACACAGGACAGATCCTCTATATACTACACCACACAGGAGAGAGGACAGATCCTCTATATACTACACCACACAGGAGAGATCCTCTATATACTACACCGCACAGGAGAGAGGACAGATCCTCTATATACTACACCGCACAGGAGAGAGGACAGATCCTCTATATACTACACTGCACAGGAGAGATCCTCTATATACTACAACACACAGGAGAGAGGACAGATCCTCTATATACTACAAAACACAGGACAGATCCTCTATATACTACACCACACAGGACAGATCCTCTATATACTACACCGCACAGGACAGATCCTCTATATACTACACCACACAGGACAGATCCTCTATATACTACACCACACAGGAGAGAGGACAGATCCTCTATATACTACACCACACAGGAGAGAGGACAGATCCTCTATATACTACACCACACAGGAGAGAGGACAGATCCTCTATATACTACACAGCACAGAACAGATCCTCTATATACTAAACCACACAGGACACATCCTCTATATACTACACCACACATCAGAGAGGACAGATCCTCTATATACTACACCGCATAGGAGAGAGGACAGATCCTCTATATACTACACCACACAGGACAGATCCTCTATATACTACACCACACAGGAGAGAGGACAGATCCTCTATATACTACACCGCACAGGAGAGATCCTCTATATACTACACCACACAGGAGAGAGGACAGATCCTCTATATACTACACCACACAGGAGAGAGGACAGATCCTCTATATACTACACCACACAGGAGAGGGGACAGATCCTCTATATACTACACCACACAGGAGAGAGGACAGATCCTCTATATACTACACCACACAGGACAGATCCTCTATATACTACACCACACAGGAGAGAGGACAGATCCTCTATATACTACACCACACAGGAGAGAGGACAGATCCTCTATATACTACACCACACAGGAGAGATCCTCTATATACTACACCACACAGGAGAGAGGACAGATCCTCTATATACTACACCACACAGGAGAGATCCTCTATATACTACACCACACAGGAGAGATCCTCTATATACTACACCACACAGGAGAGAGGACAGATCCTCTATATACTACACCACACAGGAGAGAGGACAGATCCTCTATATACTACACCACACAGGACAGATCCTCTATATACTACACCGCACAGGAGAGATCGTCTATATACTACACCACACGGGAGAGATCCTCTATATACTACACCACACAGGACAGATCCTCTATATACTACACCACACAGGACAGATCCTCTATATACTACACCGCACAGGAGAGATCCTCTATATACTACACCACACAGGACAGATCCTCTATATACTACACCACACAGGAGAGATCTTCTATATACTACACCGCACAGGACAGATCCTCTATATACTACACCACACAGGAGAGATCCTCTATATACTACACCACACAGGACAGGTCCTCTATATACTACACCACACATCAGAAGGGACAGATCCTCTATATACTACACCGCATAGGAGAGAGGACAGATCCTCTATATACTACACCACACAGGAGAGAGGACAGATCCTCTATATACTACACCACACAGGAGAGAGGACAGATCCTCTATATACTACACCACACAGGAGAGGGGACAGATCCTCTATATACTACACCACACAGGAGAGAGGACAGATCCTCTATATACTAAACCACACAGGACAGATCCTCTATATACTACACCGCACAGGAGAGATCCTCTATATACTACACCACACAGGAGAGATCCTCTATATACTACACCACACAGGAGAGAGGACAGATCCTCTATATACTACACCACACAGGAGAGAGGACAGATCCTCTATATACTACACCGCACAGGACAGATCCTCTATATACTACACCACACAGGACAGATCCTCTATATACTACACCACACAGGAGAGATCCTCTATATATTACACCACACAGGACAGATCCTCTATATACTACACCGCACAGGAGAGAGGACAGATCCTCTATATACTACACCACACAGGACATATCCTCTATATACTACACCACACAGGTCAGATCCTCTATATACTACACCACACAGGACAGATCCTCTATATACTACACCACACAGGAGAGAGGACAGATCCTCTATATACTACACCACACAGGAGAGAGGACAGATCCTCTATATACTACACCACACAGGACATATCCTCTATATACTACACCACACAGGTCAGATCCTCTATATACTACACCACACAGGACAGATCCTCTATATACTACACCACACAGGAGAGAGGACAGATCCTCTATATACTACACCACACAGGAGAGAGGACAGATCCTCTATATACTACACCGCACAGGAGAGAGGACAGATCCTCTATATACTACACCACACAGGACAGATCCTCTATATACTACACCACACAGGAGAGATCCTCTATATACTACACCACACAGGAGAGAGGACAGATCCTCTATATACTACACCGCACAGGACAGATCCTCTATATACTACACCACACAGGACAGATCCTCTATATACTACACCACACAGGAGAGATCCTCTATATATTACACCACACAGGACAGATCCTCTATATACTACACCACACAGGAGAGAGGACAGATCCTCTATATACTACACCACACAGGAGAGAGGACAGATCCTCTATATACTACACCACAAAGGACAGATCCTCTATATACTACACCACACAGGAGAGAGAGGACAGATCCTCTATATACTACACCACACAGGACAGATCCTCTATATACTACACCGCACAGGAGAGAGGACAGATCCTCTATATACTACACCACACAGGAGAGAGGACAGATCCTCTATATACTACACCACACAGGAGAGAGGACAGATCCTCTATATACTACACCACACAGGACAGATCCTCTATATACTACACCACACAGGAGAGATCCTCTATATACTACACCATACAGGACACATCCTCTATATACTACACCACACAGGACAGATCCTCTATATACTACACCACACAGGAGAGAGGACAGATCCTCTATATACTACACCACACAGGACAGATCCTCTATATACTACACCACACAGGAGAGATCCTCTATATACTACACCGCACAGGAGAGAGGACAGACCCTCTATATACTACACCACACAGGAGAGAGGACAGATCCTCTATATACTACACCACACAGGAGAGAGGACATATCCTCTATATACTACACCACACAGGAGAGATCCTCTATATACTACACCACACAGGAGAGAGGACAGATCCTCTATATACTACACAACACAGGACAGATCCTCTATATACTACACCACACAGGACAGATCCTCTATATACTACACCACACAGGAGAGAGGACAGATCCTCTATATACTACACCACACAGGAGAGAGGACAGATCCTCTATATACTACACCACACAGGACAGATCCTCTATATACTACACCGCACAGGAGAGAGGACATATCCTCTATATACTACACCACACAGGAGAGATCCTCTATATACTACACCACACAGGAGAGAGGACAGATCCTCTATATACTACACCACACAGGACAGATCCTCTATATACTACACCACACAGGAGAGATCCTCTATATACTACACCACACAGGACACATCCTCTATATACTACACCACACAGGACAGATCCTCTATATACTACACCACACAGGAGAGAGAGGACAGATCCTCTATATACTACACCACACAGGAGAGAGAGGACAGATCCTCTATATACTACACCACACAGGACACATCCTCTATATACTACACCACACAGGACAGATCCTCTATATACTACACCACACAGGAGAGAGGACAGATCCTCTATATACTACACCACACAGGACAGATCCTCTATATACTACACCGCACAGGAGAGAGGACAGACCCTCTATATACTACACCACACAGGAGAGAGGACAGATCCTCTATATACTACACCACACAGGAGAGAGGACATATCCTCTATATACTACACCACACAGGAGAGATCCTCTATATACTACACCACACAGGAGAGAGGACAGATCCTCTATATACTACACCACACAGGACAGATCCTCTATATACTACACCACACAGGACAGATCCTCTATATACTACACCACACAGGAGAGAGGACATATCCTCTATATACTACACCACACAGGAGAGATCCTCTATATACTACACCACACAGGAGAGAGGACAGATCCTCTATATACTACACCACACAGGAGAGAGGACAGATCCTCTATATACTACACCACACAGGACAGATCCTCTATATACTACACCGCACAGGAGAGAGGACATATCCTCTATATACTACACCACACAGGAGAGATCCTCTATATACTACACCACACAGGAGAGAGGACAGATCCTCTATATACTACACCACACAGGACAGATCCTCTATATACTACACCACACAGGAGAGAGGACAGATCCGCTATATACTACACCACACAGGAGAGAGGACAGATCCTCTATATACTACACCACACAGGACAGATCCTCTATATACTACACCACACAGGAGAGATCCTCTATATACTACACCACACAGGACACATCCTCTATATACTACACCACACAGGACAGATCCTCTATATACTACACCACACAGGAGAGAGAGGACAGATCCTCTATATACTACACCACACAGGAGAGAGGACAGATCCTCTATATACTACACCACACAGGACAGATCCTCTATATACTACACCACACAGGACAGATCCTCTATATACTACACCGCACAGGACAGATCCTCTATATACTACACCACACAGGAGAGAGGACAGATCCTCTATATACTACACCACACAGGAGAGAGGACAGATCCTCTATATACTACACCACACAGGAGAGAGGACAGATCCTCTATATACTACACCGCACAGGAGAGAGGACAGATCCTCTATATACTACACCGCACAGGAGAGAGGACAGATCCTCTATATACTACACCACACAGGACAGATCCTCTATATACTACACCGCACAGGAGAGAGGACAGATCCTCTATATACTACACCGCACAGGAGAGAGGACAGATCCTCTATATACTACACCACACAGGACAGATCCTCTATATACTACACCACACAGGACAGATCCTCTATATACTACACCGCACAGGACAGATCCTCTATATACTACACCACACAGGAGACATCCTCTATATACTACACCGCACAGGACAGATCCTCTATATACTACACCACACAGGACAGATCCTCTATATACTACACCGCACAGGAGAGATCCTCTATATACTACACCACACAGGAGAGATCCTCTATATACTACACCACACAGGAGAGAGGACAGATCCTCTATATACTACACCACACAGGAGAGAGGACAGGTCCTCTATATACTACACCACACAGGAGAGAGGACAGATCCTCTATATACTACACCACACAGGAGAGAGGACAGATCCTCTATATACTACACCACACAGGACAGATCCTCTATATACTACACCACACAGGACAGATCCTCTATATACTACACCACACAGGAGAGAGCACAGATCCTCTATATACTACACCACACAGGAGAGAGGACAGATCCTCTATATACTACACCACACAGGAGAGAGGACAGATCCTCTATATACTACACCACACAGGAGAGATCCTCTATATACTACACCACACAGGACAGATCCTCTATATACTACACCACACAGGAGAGAGGACAGATCCTCTATATACTACACCACACAGGACAGATCCTCTATATACTACACCGCACAGGACAGATCCTCTATATACTACACCACACAGGAGAGAGGACAGATCCTCTATATACTACACCACACAGGACAGATCCTCTATATACTACACCACACAGGAGAGAGGACAGATCCGCTATATACTACACCACACAGGAGAGAGGACAGATCCTCTATATACTACACCACACAGGAGAGATCCTCTATATACTACACCACACAGGACACATCCTCTATATACACAAAAACCAAAAACACCCCATCCACAAAAAAAAACAAAAAGAGAGGGGGCACAACCCCCCTAAACAACACCCCACACGAGAGAGAGGACAGATCCTCTATATACTACACCACACAGGACAGATCCTCTATATACTACACCACACAGGACAGATCCTCTATATACTACACCGCACAGGACAGATCCTCTATATACTACACCACACAGGAGAGAGGACAGATCCTCTATATACTACACCACACAGGAGAGAGGACAGATCCTCTATATACTACACCACACAGGACAGATCCTCTATATACTACACCGCACAGGAGAGAGGACAGATCCTCTATATACTACACCGCACAGGAGAGAGGACAGATCCTCTATATACTACACCACACAGGACAGATCCTCTATATACTACACCACACAGGACAGATCCTCTATATACTACACCGCACAGGACAGATCCTCTATATACTACACCACACAGGAGAGATCCTCTATATACTACACCGCACAGGACAGATCCTCTATATACTACACCACACAGGACAGATCCTCTATATACTACACCGCACAGGAGAGATCCTCTATATA